>JANITX010000005.1:7778285-7794279 GCA_027564395.1 Erythroxylum ulei
ATATGCCGGGAAATGTCATGAATGCATATACAGTCGTGTGCATATACAAAAATTTCCATTCACATATATATAAAGGCTATATTATGCATGAACATGCCGAGATACATATACACACTCATAACCCGTCCCAAATTACTAGTTTACCCTTCTCATCAGTAATGGGATGTTACAGATGACGTGTTAATTATGGGTCCAACGGAGACTTGTATTCAACAAGTAAAACAATTTTTACATGAACAGTTTGCTATTAAAGACACGGGATCTGCAAAATATCTTCTTAGATTGGAACTTGTTAGGTCTGATAATGGCTTGTATGTAAATAAGAGAAAATATGTGTTGGATATCCTCAAGGATACAAGTTTGACATGTTCAAAAGGGGCAGCCACTCCTTTATCTCCTTATTGTCGTTTTGATGATGCTAGCTCTCCTTTACTGATGAATCCAAATAGATATCGAAGGCTAATTGGGCGTCTCCTTTATCTTGGATTTACCCGGCCAGACATCACACATACGAATCAGCAGTTGAGTTAGTTTGTTCAGGCTCCTACTAAACAACATTGGACGGCTGCCATTCATATTGTCAAGTATCTAAAACATTCTCTATCTATAGGTTTATTCTTTCCTTATAACAATTCTTGTTCATTACAAGCATTTTGTGATGCGGATTGGGCTGTCTGTTCTTTTAGTAGGAGATCCTTAACAGGCTTTTGTATATTTTTAGGTGATGCTATGATTTCTTGGAAGACTAAGAAACATTCCACTGTTTCTCGGTCTTTCGCAGAGGCTAAATATCGTAGTCTCTCCACTACGGTCTGTGAGCTGCAGTGGATTTCTTATTTGTTAGCTGATTTCAGACTGTCTATTTCATTTCCTATTCCTTTGTGATGTAACAATTTGGCTGTTGTTTATATTACTGTTCATCCTATTTTGCATAAATGGACCAAGCATTTAGAAATTGATTGTCATCTGATTCGAGATAAATACAAAGAGGGGTTCGTTCTTCCTCAACATATTCCTTCTAAGTTTCAGTTGGTAGATATGTTTACTAAGGCTTTGCCAGCTCCGGTTTTTTCTTTTTTGATGTCCAAGTTGGGTTTGTGTGATTGGCACCAAGTACCACTTTGAGGGGTGGCTATAGAATATTTCTGTATACGTATTTATTATATAGACTACTACTGTATTGTATAGTTTTTAGTTGAGTGGTGTTTTATGTAGTGGAAGTTATCATTTTGTATAAAGAGTGATGGTATATATACCATCTTCATTTTTTCGTATGAATAAAACGATAACTATTCATTTTGGTTTCTGGTTGTTTTATTAAATCAAAATCTTTAGAGTATTTCTCGATTTTTTCAAGATCATTTATTAAATTATTTTATTATCTTTATTTAAATCGTAATAAGTTATTGAAAAACTGAAAAATATAATTAATAATTGTCAATATTACACAGAAGGACAAAATTGTCCAACGTAACCCTCTGCCGCCACTCCTACCCCCCACCGTCGGCTCCCGTTACAAGATCGACGTCTCCGACGAGAGCACCTGCGTTGTCCGCTAGGCCGTCCACCACTACATCTGCCCAGGCGATGCTGTTATTCTTCTCCATGTAATGTAAGCCCCACATCCGTTCTTTTCGACGCGAACTGGAGTCCTTCCCCCCAGACTCCGACCACCTACGTGCCAGTCACCAAATTCAAAAGCAATGAAGAAAACAATGCACAGTCGCGGGTAACAGCATACACGCAGACTCTTGCTCTCTCTCTCTCTCTCTCCACATATATACAGTATAGATATTATGTATTGTGATCGTGGTTTGGTTGCAGGAAGGGTATTTCAGCTTCAGCTATGCCTTAACAACAGGACTACGCCAAGTTGGCTTACTCGCCAACTTGTGGTGTTGTATGATAAAGCTGCAGTAATCAAATTCCAACCAAGGGGATATATAAAGATCCAAAGCATCAGAATATGCATAAGCAATCCCGCAAACTCAATCCAAGCTAGGACTCCTACTTTGCTTTGAGCTTGAAGGAACTTGGAGGATGAGAAAGCGAAAGAACTCATTTGCAGCCTCACTGCACTAAAAAAATTTCGAGGCGCACGCAACTTTGGATATAATTTATTGAATTTTCTTTTTAATTAATTTAGTGAAGTAATTTGTAACCCATAATAATATATAAAGCTGATTTTAACTAAACAAATTTTTATTTTTAATTTTTATGTTAAAAATTTTAATTAAACATATTTCGTTTTTTATTAAAATAAAAATTAAAAATTACAATAAATATTAATATTGAACTATTTTTATTAAAAAAATTAAAATTCAGATTATTATTAAAAAATTGCGTAAATTTTAAGTTATTATATATATATATATATATATATATTTTATATAAGGGAAACTAAGCTGCAAAAAAACTACAAAAGAGCAAGGTCAACGCAACGATCTGTGATACAGGGCGTTGTGTTGATCTCGACGGAATAGCTCCGTGATAGCCGCTGGTGGCTCCTGGAGGTAGTGTACCTTTGGGTCAGTCCTGCCTGTAAGAGCCGCCAGAGAATCTGCACACTGGTTGCCTTGGCGAGGGACATGCTGGATCTGAATTTTCCAATCACGTTGGAGCAGCGCCCAAGTGGTTGCCAACAAAGCAAATTAATAGTAGCCACCGAACTAGAAGTGGAGAGAATATTAATTACCGAGAGAGAGTTCACTTCAAGAATGACCAGGCAGTACCTGAGCGATCAAGCCAAACAAAGCCCCGTAAGATTACCCAGAGCTCAGCCTCAAGCAGAGAAACCTTTCCGAGGTGCTACAGAAAACTCCCACATCACTGGCTGATACAGTCTCGAAAAACGCCCCCAACGGAAACACGGGAGGAGCTTGGGGGAGCCGAGCCATCTGATTTTTATACATATCTTTAAAGCATGGTTTTAAAAACCGGATCATCAACCCATTTGATTCGACTAAAAAAAATTGAAATAGTCAATGATCTGATTTAATTTCACTTAATAATTTTCATGTATAAAAACTTGCTAATTCAAACATTTTTTGGTTGAGTCTACGATCCGGTCCAATTTTTAAAATCTTGATTTTAAGCTTATTTTCTTTTTAACTTGACGGCGGAAGGGAAGATGATAATAGAGTTCAAAACGTTTCTTGTCAAGGAAGCCAACGACGTCGTAATTGAATTTATTACGTCTCCAAGGGAACTGTTCTCCTCCTCTATCTGTCTCGACTGTGTTTTTCCATCTCCACCGCGTCTTGGAGCTATAACTGATCGGAGTTACTTCTCCGGCCGCCGTCCCTCACACCATAATTAAATTATTTTGTGCTCCGAGATTTTAGGGTGTGTCTGCACTAATTTTCAGGATCTCTTTTATTCTGTTTTTTGTTTAACTTCTATATCTTTTCCTTATTTAAGCTGTTTGTGCATGTGATTTCATTCTGGTGATCTTATAGGTTTCATTTGGGTTGTTTGCTGAATTCAAAGTTAATTCTCGGTTAGTAATTCGCGTAGCACAGTAAAAACCCTAATTAATCTTTTCGTTTCTCCTGCACAACTAAAAAAAGAAAAACCCCTAAAAATCTCCTTATGTGTAGATTTTGCTTTTGATGTTATAGGTTTGTCGTTTCATAAATCTCCATCTTCTTTATATATGGAGGCCTGTTCTAATTCTTTGTTCTGTGCTGTTGTAGCTTTTGAGATTCACTGAAGCAGAGCTTTTGCTTGCTCAATACTGCTTGCCACGACTTAAGTATGGTATGTATGGTCTTTGACCCTTCTTGTTTTGTGCATTGTTATGTACTTCCTTGCTGGTCATGATTATTCTGAGCTTTTACTTTCTATTACTACCTTTACGGCGGAAAGTTGGCTCTGTAATGAACACGAAATGGGCTCGCTTCTTCGAAGTTGCACGACACTTCTTGCCCTTTTGAATCAAGGGTGGGCATGAAGTCGTGGAATAGCATGTTGATGGCTGTCAATTTTGTTTGTGTTCTTGTTTTGGATTAAAGTCCTGTTGTATGTTATGAACTGCTTTTGAGACCAAGGCTTATTCTCAATTGTGCAGTACATGGTTTTCTAAAGTATAGATAAAAGAGATGAAGATGAATCATAGGGTTAAAGAATTATGATCAGTCGTTTCTCAAACCTACTAGATAGTTTGGGGGAGCCTTTTAAATCACTATACCGTTGTAAATTCTTAATTTGGAGCTTGTTCTATTCTTGGCTTCATTATCATCATGCATGAATGTTTCTTGATACTTAAAACCTTGTGCTGCGTACTGGTTAACCTTGGAGTTAAGTTTATAAAGCATGGTTTAGACATTAAATTGTTTTCTTTTTCGTTGTGGCAGAAACATGCTTTTCCCAAATGGTAATAGAAGACTTTTATTGCCATGTGAATACAGTTGACTGCTGGCAGATAGTATCTATATATCAACACTTGAGAGTTTTGGATTCATATATGTCTTTGCCTTTGATGGACTATCTTCATTGCTAGGGGCTGTTTTGATGGGAAGGATGTAACTGGTTTAATTGTCATATTGATTAGGAAGGGAAGGGGCAGTCTGTGCTGCAGCTCTGCTTAAAATAGTTGTTTTCATTTTATGCCATCTTTGAAACTTGCAATGTCTTTGTACTTTAAACCAGAAAAAGAAGCATAACAAGACTGAATATGAAAAGAAGAGATTCAAGTTTATCATCTTGATTGAAATAACAACTAAATGAACAGGAAGACTACGGATTTATCTTTATTTATTAATTTTCCCAGGCTTCGAGAATTCTTGCAAACTTAATTTTAATGGGCTCTGGAATCCTGTTGAGAGGATTTGCTCAAGCATACCGCCAGGCACTTGCAAGTATGGTTTTCCTTCCAAATTCAGAACATAATATAGTTGTTTTTTTTCTTTTTGTATAGAACTCTAATAGTTGTATGAGTTCACATCTATGTTTCTGAGTTCACTTTTCAGTTGTATTCATAATCCATATTTCTTATTTGGATATACAACTTTGAATCCTATTCTAGATGCTTCAAAATCTGGTGTTGCTCAAGAGACAGTGCAGAATCTTAGGAGAGGGAGCAAAGTCATGGCTGAAGCCGAGGCAAGGCAGATTTTAGGCATTTTTGAGAATTCAACATGGGGAGAAATTGTGAAGGTTTGTATAAGCATTCTACTTTCTGATTCATATCTTGGTAGGACATGATACTTTTCATTATACCCTCACCTTGTGTAACTAGAAAAAGGAGTGAAATTTTATTCATTTTAAACTTTGAATTGTTGCATCATGTGATGTTTCAGCTTAATTACTAAGTCTCCCAGCTATTTAAATGTTTTTCAAATTTTTATAGTGTTGGATCAAAAGTTAAGTTCCTTCTAGCCATTGGCTTTACATATTGTATAGAACTTCGCATTCATGCAATAAGAGCTTAGAGTACTTGATGTTATTTTGTTCTACATTCCTATAAAGGACTTCAAAACAAAAAGTTTTTGTTATTTAAGGTATTACACCAATTAGTTAAATATTGGAGTGATGCATGAACTTTGCAAGGAAGATTGTTTTCCACGTACTTAACAAGTTGAATTCTTAAGGTTACTGTTGTGCTGAATAATTCCAAATGTTCTCGTCGGATACTCATAATATCGATTGTTCTTTGCATGTAGAAATATGACACATTGTTTGAGCGGAATGCCCAAACTGGAAGCTTTTATCTCCAGTCAAAGGTTCATAGAGCTAAAGAATGCTTAGAAGCAACATATCAGAAGAAGGTTGAGGGAGCTACTAATCCATAACTTGTGTCATCTGTGTCCTTCCAAAATTCTTAAATTTGTTTTTGATCTGCATGATACGAGTGATGTAAATTAGATAGGAAATTTTCAAATATCAACTATAGTTTTTGTCCTTCCTTTTCACACTGTTGTTCTCTTAATTGTATTTCGATATGTGGATCAATGTTTAATGACTCCAATGCATCTGGGATTGCCTGTGCCTGGATCAATTAGGGAAAAGAGAAGTAATGTTCCTTTTTAGTTCAAACTTTCCTTGGTCTTCATTGCTGAAATTGTGTACTGGATGGGTGTCATTAATAATGATAACCACTGAATAACATTCCAACTTAAGATTAATACGGCAGGGCAGGCTAGAAATAGTGTTTACGGTTGTTGGTTGGAGATAAAACATCCAAGAGACTGCAGAATCCCTGTAAAGTGATTAGCTCTTAAGAAAGTTTGATAACGTGAATTTTGATTGTGACTGCCACGAACACAAGCACTTTCATCTTAAATTGCTTATATCATTTACAGACGTTATGATGGGAGCTGCAACTTGAACGTTGAAAATGCAGTTCTTGGAAAATTGGATTAGAAAAACTTGGTATTGTTATATTGCTTTCCACATGATGGTAGGTAGTAACTAGAAAGGCCTGAAATAACCTTTTGATACCCTTCACATGGTTTTTGTCTTTATACTTTATAGATAGGACACAGGCCTTGTTGGTTTACTTAGCTGCTTTCCCTGTGATGATTATACTTGAAACTTACACGCATGCTCAGATTCAAAAGTAAATGAATCAAACCCCAATTTAGTTTAGCAGAAACACCAATTTTTACATTAATTTCAACTTTTACGATATTAAAAAATAACTTGGTCATAAAAGTTCGTTGACCATCTAGTTGAGTCTAATTTTTAATGTTATCGAACACATGGATGTTTGGAATTAAAGTATTCCTGTTCTATTCCTGGAAACCTCAACTTACACGAAGCAATTTTTAAAGGGAGAGCTCCACCTCCACGTACCGCACCGCACCAAGTGAGATCGCTGTCATACCAATTTTAGAAGAAACATTAGCATTCTTCAAAAAGAAAGTCAACTTTCAAAGCTAAACAAATATGAAATCAGATCTGAATTTAGTGATCAAAAGGGCAGCAAAGTTTGAACACAAGAAGTTCCAAGAAATCTGCAGAATTGGGCGGCGCCGTTTTGACTGCCTTTTCGGCTCTTATCCATCTCCCGTCCCACAGCTTTCGTGATTCGATGTGACCAAACCACGCTCAGGAGATCTCAGCACAAGCACACAAGATTTTCTTTTTTTCTAGTCTAAAGCACTGATTTAATAAAGATAGAAGAAGAAAACATGCTTATCTCTCCAGATAGGTTAATCAAGCAAGCAAGCATAAGATAGTAAAAAGTAACAAAAAGGGACAATTACAAGTGCCAATGAAGATTAGATTCCAATATCAGAAATACTGCTTACTTCTTCTTTTATTTGTCTTTTTCTTTTCTTTTTTTGACGAGGTGTTTTAGGCGGGTCTTAATTATGAGAAGATATTTTTAAGTCATTCACACCTAAACTAATCCGCGCTCGAGCTGAATAGGTTCCTTCCGAGAGGCAAAGTTCTGCTCCCAATATTAAACAGCTACATATATGAGGGAGATTCAAACTCACGACCTCACTTAAGTAAAAAGAATCCTTACCAACTCACTTGTACCTTTAAAATTTTGTCCTTTTCCCTTTGAAAAGAGTTTATTGAGTTAATCAATTTTGTCTCATTCAACTATGGATTCAATAATAGAGAAATTGAATTCAGCCATTCACTAATATCAAAAACGGACATTCTTATTGTTCCAAGGAATTCAAAGCATCCATGCCTTACACGCCTATAATATTTATTATTATTATTATTATTATTATTATTATTATTATTATGATGATGGAACGAATAACTTCAAATGCGAGTAAGACCGACCCCTTCAAAGAAGCTTCTAAATAAGTCATTTACATGTAAACATTGTCAAAGTACCGAGAAAGTAACAAAGAAATGAATCACGAGTGTGTTGTTTCTAATGTAAGTATTCCTTGTTATGATGCTGATTTGGAATTTAGCCAATAGGGTTATTGTGTTTATATTCCATTTCCATGACTTTTGCCAAAAGACTGGAAAACAATAAATTACTAAATAATATTTGTTTTGATCTTATAAATAGTGATTATTAGTGAAAGAACTGTTGTTGATAGTTTAGAAGATGATTTGTTGGGTCTAATCATTATCTATACTACTTTTTATTTAGAGAGTTCCAATGGTTCATTGTATTCAATGCCTTTCTTATATTGCCTCAAACATTATAAAGTCTAATACATCTTTTTATAGATATCTTCAAATCTATTGTTCATTGATGTGTAAGATTATACCTTCTTGATTTACATCTTTTATAGATTATAATTATATCTTCAAATTTATCACTAATCCAAATGGGGAAAAGCTATGTATAATATGTAATTACTAATGGCAAACTCCGGTACATAAGCCTTGATTTGGATTGAAGGAAATCAAGAGAAAAAAAAAGAAGAAAATTGAATTTCTATTAGTTTCCATCATTTGGACAAAAATAAGCAAAGGAAAAGTGAGAGAAATGAGAGAAAACTGAGGAAAGTTTGGGCCAAATATATTTCTCATCAAATTGGTGGGAAAAGAAGAGAAATCCAAGATAAGAGAACCCTAATATATGTAAATTACCATAATATCCTTATCTGTGTATGTGAAAGTTCCATAATCAAGGGCATAAAGGTCTCAAAAAATTCTTTTGTCCAATACAAATTTCAATTCTCTCCTTTAATAAATTAGGAAAACAAACAGAGGAAAGAAAGTTTCATTTCTCTTCCATTCTTTTCTTCTCAATATTTCCTTTCTTTCCCTTATGCAAGTAATGATCCAAACAAAGGCTAGGACTTCCTATTTTACGACAGTCGAGATCTGGTTGTAAGGAACTAAATATTTATAATCAATAAAATCATATATTTTTCAAATAAAAAATTCTTTTTTAACAACAATAATCACTAAAAACTATCAATTGTTGGTCAAGTATTTAGTATCATTTAAATAATATTTGAAGTACTCTTGGCGACAGTAAGGGTAAAAATACAACAACAACAATAATCTAATAAAAATTTCACTAATATGTAAAATTTGAAAAAATTCAATACTACACAATCTTACCTTTTTTTAATCTTTGAATTGAACTAAGGTTCCAATTTTATGACGGACTTAATTAAAGACCACTTGATTTAGTTAACAAAAATAACTTTGTTTTATTAAATTAATAAAATGATATCATATTGTTAAATGAATAAATATCAATGATTTAAAAACCGGACCGGACCGTCCGGTCCGACCGGAAAAAGTTTGAACCGGTCAGTGGTCCGGTTCGATTTTACTTAATAACCTCTCTATGTAAAAACCGGACGGTTCAACCCTTTTCCGTCAAACCGGACCGGACCGATCCGGTCCGGTTTTAAACCTTGGCTGTTTAGGATTGACACAGGCTTGAGGAAGTAGAGTCGAGAGACGAAAGGACGCACAAAGGGTGTGACCTGAGAGGCACAGAGAAGAGATTACACTACAAAAGCTAACCGCTACGATGTGGAGGAGAGTTGCCCCTTCACACCTTAAAGCCCTCGCTGCCGCCTCCACCACCGCTACCCGATCTACCTCCTCTGCCGCCTCTGTAGTTCGATCCATCGTTTCTCCTTCGCCTTCTGCTTCTCTCTTTAATCGATACTTCAGTGACGACTCTGGTACTGTGAAACTCTTGTTTCAGATCTTCTGCTAGTAGTATTCTTGTTGTTTGTCTAACGGATTCGATTTTGACGCGGAAATGTTTGGTTTACAGTGAAGAAGAGAGTTGAGGATGTGATGCCTATTGCTACTGGACACGAACGGCAGGAGCTTGAAGCCGAGCTTGAGGTTGAGTTTTTTCTATTCATTATTATTCACTATTAGATTTTTAATTAAGAAAAAAGTTAGAAGGAAATTGGAATTAAGGAGCTGTTTGAATTAGGATCTGCATAATGTTTCTCTTGGTTGCATTTTCTCACCTGCAAAATCTTATTTTGTGTTAGGGAAGGAAACTTCTTGACATTGACCATCCTGAGCGTCCTTTTGGCACAAAGGTATGTGCTTTCTCTTTGAAAGAATCAAATCATTTTATGTTATTATGCGAATCATTTGTTTGTTTGCCACTCTGTTGTCTAACTAGTTTACGTTTATATTTTTTTTCCCTTAGCTAATCTTGTCTTAGCTCAAGATACCTTTTTTAAGATATAGGATTTTAGGTTTTAACGAGTAGATAATTGCTTGTCATTTATGCTAGTATCATCTACTGCTGTATGGTTACTTTTATTGCGGGAATGTTCAATTGTTTGTTTCATTTTTGTTTTTGCTGAATTTGCATCCCTCAAGCTATGGTTTTGATGAGCTCTCTGCTTGGGACTTGTCTTGTATTCCTTTTGTCACAGACCATTTTTGTTTAGGCTTTATGACGACTGTGTAAAAATATCTTAGTTGATGAATTGGGAGGCTACTTAACGAATTTATCATAATTAATGACTTGTGGAGAGGAATGAATGTGGTTCTACATAGAGTAATAGGATTTGATCCATTATCAAACTAGAGCGGGAAGGTATTTGTATTCTATTTACTTATAAAAAATACAGGTTGAATAGCATTCTTAAACTCATGCTCAGTGATGTAAATTACTAATTGAAGCAATAGGTTTTGCGTTAGATCTTTTGAATTGCCTGCTATTTATGATTAGTGTTGCATTGTTATCAAACTTTTCTATAATAAGTCTTTTGTTTTTAGTGTAGCAATGATCTTGCACTATGTATATTTGCTTTTCTCACCCTTTTCAGTTATTTTGTGCTCGTAGGAAGCACCTGCTGTTATCAAATCATATTATGACAAGAGAATAGTTGGATGTCCTGGAGGTGAAGGAGGTGAGTTATTTTATTCAAACTCTAAATCGCTATAATTTTTTTTTTCATGATATATTTTGACGCGTTCTATGTTACATTAAAGGATGTAAACTTTTGCAATTGTTTGCATCTACTTAACATGGTTTGATGCCTTTCAATTATAGAGGATGAACATGATGTTGTCTGGTTTTGGCTGGAGAAGGGCAGGCCTCATGAATGTCCTGTCTGTTCACAGTACTTTGTGGTAAGTGGAGGGTAACAATTGAAATGCTCAAAATTTGACCTTTTCTGGAGTGGAGTTAGCTAGATCTTGACCTTTATATGGGGATATTTACTAGATTTCTATAGTTTGGCGCCATTCAACAGGATTTTGTGTTAATGTATGCATGACCTGAATGCTAGCATGCAAATGAATGTTTTACTGTCCAGGATCCTGAGCTAATTGAGTGAGAGAGACGGATTACACAATCTCCAAAATCTTTTTCTTTTTTTGTTTACTAAAAAAGAGAGAAAATGGATTCTCTGTTTTTATTTTAGTTTTATAACGCATAAAATATTTTGAAAACAAGACAAAGTGGGTTCTAGAAATACAAAAGAAATTTCTAAATTTGACACACTGTCCAAGATCCTGAGCTAATTGAGTGAGGTAGATGGGTAATCTCAATCCGATAAAGAGGTGCTAGGTTCTTTGCTGAATAAATCCAATAATTTGGGTATTGCTTATCTAGCCATATGTTAGCTGATTAAATGTTTGTTATAGGTACAAGGTAGTTTAACTTCATACATAGTGCACGTGGAATTGGATGACTGAATGCAGAACTGATGGTGTTTTAGGATATCAAAAGTGAGATTTGATTAGGAGCTTTGGATCTTTTAACAAATTTTGTGATAATTAACAGCTAAGTTTGTCAAATTGTTTTTATGTTTAACAGCTTATGTAGATTGCTTGACCATAAACCATAATTAACAACTTAGTCTTAAGCATACAAATCATTTTTTCTTATCATATCCTCATATAGACGTCATTGCTTCACATTCAAAGAAAATTGCAGTTCTGCTTTCATTGGAGGTTGACTTTTTTAATTATGATGTTGTTGGCATTTGACAGTTGGAGGTGGTTGGCCCTGGTGGGCCTCCAGATGGACATGGTGATGATGACGATCATCACTAATCACAGATCTCAATTTTCCTGTTGCAATAAAATTTGTAGCTGTTGCTCTGGCAGCGTGTCCTTTTTGTGATTATGTAGACACGGCTGGCTATCTGTTGACAAAACTGTGAATCTTGTTAAATTTTGCTTCTATGCATGGCCAATAATTGGTAACTACACTTGTATTCTTTAAAGGAACATCTTGATGTTAGTTTCAAACGAATCATTGAACCTTTACCTTGGATTTCCTATTATATTCTTCTGTTTTTACTGTTGAGTTCCAGTTAAGCATCTTACCGAAGCAGTTCAAACTGGGTTCGGCTCGGATCAGATTTGAATTAACAACTTTGAGCTGGGTTTAGACGTATCCGATCAATTACCATTCCTAATTCAAACATTTACATACATTTTTGGATTATGTTTTTGGAGGTCTAGGTTTAATACAGATGAGTGACTTCTATTGTGCATTTGCCACCAAATGAAGTTGGGCTTCACAATACTGGCCTTTCAGGTTCTCTCTGCACAAACTGGTGGCATGTATAGTCATACTAGAATTATACTTGAATACTGGTATTCCACATATACAAAATGTAATTACTTAAATTCAAAAACTAAAAAGTATTTATAACAGGCTTTTATCATACTGTATCCTTAAAATCCAACCATTTCTCGTTAGTTCTGGACATGATGTTTAGCATCGCCAGACATTTCCTGACAGGAACGTGAATTCAACCATATGATTATGATGCAAAAACAGTAACGAAGATTATTGGTTGGTTAAGTTAAACATAGATGGAGCAAGCAATCGCTTTCAATTCTCGGCTTCTGCAGGGGGCTTTCTACGAGATAGCAATGGCAATTAGTTAGGAGGTTTCACCCAGAACCTCGGTTGGTGCGCTCCACTGACTGCCAAACTTTGGAGTATCTTTATAGGCCTCTCGTTCGCTTACAGGTTGGGCTTCCGACGCATAGAATTGGAAGTGGACTCCCTTGCGGCACACCAGCTTCTGTCTTCCTCAGTCAACCGATCCATGGTGCTCAACCTCGTAATCTAGGACATCCATAAGCTTTTCACAAGGAACTGGGTGGTTGCTCATTGTCATATTTATCGATTGTACCGACTAGCTCGCCGCACAGGTGGATCTTTTTGATTTTGGTGTTACTTTTTTTCTAATGCACCCCTAGGGTGCCAACGTCTCCTCTTAGAGGATTTGTAAGGGAGCAGTGCCTCCGGACCTATTTTGTGATCTGTAGCGTATTTTGCTTCCTGTTAATAAAAAAAAAAACAGTAACGAAGATGATTAGATTACAGAAACTGAAGACAGATGTCATTCTTCTATGGACACATCCATATCAAGTGACATAATCAGAATATGGTAGTTGCTCTCATGCCCTGACATAAAACAAAAAGCAACAGTTCAAAATCAATTTTCCTGGAGAGGAATCGAGAAGGAATTGATTCAAAAATCCTTTTAGTCACAATCCTTACCAATTATATAAAAAAAGAAAAAAGGAACAACAAAAAGGGTTTTATT
Source organism: Erythroxylum ulei (assembly GCA_027564395.1). Taxonomy (NCBI): domain Eukaryota; kingdom Viridiplantae; phylum Streptophyta; class Magnoliopsida; order Malpighiales; family Erythroxylaceae; genus Erythroxylum; species Erythroxylum ulei. The sequence continues at coordinate 7,791,722 of JANITX010000005.1, forward strand.
CCCTTGAATTAATTCCTTTGCTTCTTGTACGTGAATCACATATTCCTTTAAACCTACCAAAGATTTCCACAAAATTCCAACATTTCTGTTTCCAAACTCCATTTCAGGCAGTGCATCAAGCCTTACCCACCTCATCACTTGCCATAAAATGCTTGGAAATAACCACTTATGCACACTATATGCTCATCTGTTCGAGGCAAATGCTTTTAAAACATCAAATCGAGGTTTGTCTTTTCAAAATTTTATAGGTAAGAATCATGGAACAGAGATAAGAGGAGGATCCCATGCCAAAATCATTTTTACTTTTTTGTTTTTGAAGTTACGGTTCCGGTTCTAAGTTTATATCAAATCATAGATTAGGGTTGGATGGAATAACAGTGAGAATTTGTATTACATTTAATCAAATCATTTAAAGCTAAATGCTTCCTCTGCTTTCTATAACTTTACATTTGCTTATGTAAGCTAACTTATTAATACTACCAAGAAACTTTTTTTTGTTTTCCAATTCAGATTCTTCTCGGTATAAATTCTATTTTCCATACTTACATCCAAACCATGTCCTGAAATTTTATAGTGGAATAATTGCAATAAGTGTAAGTGTCTATTTTGACGAACTTTTATGAGGTTAATAAGTATTGTTTTTTCATAATTTTTTTTAAAAATAGGTGTTTGATTGTAAAATAAAAAAGTAATTCTTTAATCGATATATCTTTTTTGACAGTCAAAATATAATTTTTTAAGAAACTCAAATTTAGAGTTTCTAACAAAACTCTCTCAAATGACTTTTTTGGGTAGATTTTTTAGATTAATTAATGATCTTATTTTTAGTCCCTTTTGCCCTTATATTTTACTCATAATTCCTACAATATCCACAAACACATCTTTACGTTTATCTTGCAAACCCACCTTCTCTAATCTCTTGCGCAGTTGTTATGTATTTAACTATTTACTCAACTTGAATATTTATTTTGGGTTTTATATAATATTATTTAGCTTTTTATATGTTTTAATATTTATTTTTGGTATTAATTTTACTTATGTTATAATCCATATAAAAGATTTGGTTAGATATATTTTCATTTATGTTTCATATGATTTAAAATTATATAATAATTAATATATAGTGCTTTGGATATTGTTTAATATACTTTAAATAATATTTATAAAAAGTACTTTTTATTTTTATATTGTTAAATAGTTTATTGTATGAAGCACTTTCAAAAAAACTCTTTTTTAAATAACAGCTAAACAGTCAACTGATTTCTTAGAAAAGTTCTTCTAAGAAAAGATTTACATAAAAAACTCTACTGATAAAAGGTCGACTAGTGCAAGTCCATCCAAGCAGAGACTTAGTAAAGAGATTGTTTTCAAGTAATACTAACTATATCAAACTTATTAAACCAATTAAAGATTATTTAATTTAGTGTAAGATAGTGACTACTACGAATATTTTTATTAGAAATAATAAAAATTATTGAATTATATTATATCTAATAGAAAACAACTCTTGAATATAATGATTATATTAAAACTTCATCTTTAATTTGAGTATAATTTTTATTAATTTTAAGTCTTATTGTCATTAATTAGTCAGTTTAAGTTTTATTACGTATATTTATGAACTAACAAATGATTAATTATTTATATAAATTGCATTTTAATTTTAGTTCTAATCTTATTAATATTTATGAAGCCTCTAATGAAAATGTTCATTTGCATTAAGAAATATTAATTTAATTTTTCAACTAGAGCAATTATAAAATTAAATTAAATTGTTAAAATTTTAAATTGCATATATATTCTGCATTTTAATATCAAAATTTTAAAATGCAAATTTTTGTACTATCATGCTTCATGAGTTAGAACAATTTAAAATTTGAAAATTTAAAAGTAGTAAATTACCAACTTCTTTTTATTTTTTTCTTATGAATTATTCGAAAATAGTCTCTTTAATAATTAAGGATAAGAATGTGTACTATTAGACATTTTCAAATTTTGTATTTCAGCGAAATTTTTATTGGGTCGCCCGTTATTATTGTTATAAATTACTAACTCAAACAAAACCGTAAATCTGTTTCTTTTTGAGCAAATTACAAATGTTATGGTTCGAGTAAATGAAACATAACATGTTATATAACTAAAATTACTTTATTATAGTGAAAGAAAGAAAGAAAATAAAGGATTGTGACCTGTTGCAAAATCCTGCTGAATTGAGACAAAACTCACAAAATTTCTAGAACCTGTATGGTTTGTCATGTTTTAGGATTTGCCTGACGACAAGGACAAACTCTCGTACAAAAATCTCTAGAACCTGTAGGGTTTGTCATGTTGTACGGCTTACCTGACGTTGAGGACAAACTATAGCTTGCTTATTATTATTACAGCAGCCTTAATTATCTATTAGGGAGACAATCTTACTCTATGTTTGAATGAGTTTATACTAAAAGAAATTTTAGTTAGTAGAACTTTTTCGTAGATTTTTTTATAAGAATTTTTTTAAAAAATCAGTTGACTGTTTGATTATTATTTAAAAAAGAGCTTTTTGAAAGAGTTTCATA
>JANITX010000005.1:7806967-7822028 GCA_027564395.1 Erythroxylum ulei
CAAGATAGGGAACAAAACTGAACTTCAATTGGGTTACAGGTTCTGGGTATTCTCTGAAAATGAGAAAAGTTCCGATTGTAAAGTTGTTATTTAGTGTAGAGTTGATTTTAGTTTGCTGTTGTTTATGTGACATGAAATACTTTCAGGAAACCGGCTGTTGTTATGATTGTTGGCGTTAATGGAGGTGGCAAGACTACTTCTCTTGGTATGTTAGGAACTTAATTGCAAGGGAAAACTCGAAAATTTGAATCACCAAGAAAGGAAGTCAATAGAATATGACACCTATATATACAATTTACGCAGTTTGTTATATTCAATGCCTGTTGAATTGGTTTCAACATCTAATGCATTTATGCAAGTACCCAGGGGCTGGGGCAGTTGTGCACGGCTCAAGTGGTTTGGTGTATATGTTGGGTTAACAGACTTAACTAGAAACATAGGCAAGTTTTATTTGCCTTCTTTAGGTAGTATAGGTACTAACTTAGAAACTCAACGGGCATCATTTGATTAGAGAATTTTGTTCTTGACTTTTCTTAAAAAACAATATTATTTGCAACCATCTATACTGGTAAAGTTGCTTATTTGTCAAATATGTTGCAGGAAAGCTAGCATATCGATTGAAGAATGAAGGGGCAAAGGTGAGATTTGAGCTTTTACAGCAACTTAGTTGATTCCCTAGGAGGCGCGCATAACAAGTCTAAAGATTGATGCCACATAACAGCATATGCTATTACAATTGGAATTTGTTTGAACATGACCTTGACCTCTTGCATGCAGTTTTTTCTCAAAAAGGAAGATCATTTATGCACAAGAATTTCGTCATTTCCTAAGAGCTTTGATATTGTTACAGATATTGATGGCGGCAGGTGATACCTTTAGGGCAGCTGCAAGTGATCAATTGGAGATATGGGCTGAAAGGACTGGATGTGAGATTGTTGTTGCTGAAAGAGAAAAGGCCAAAGCATCATCAGGTAGAGAATATTGTTTGGGGATTCTTTTTTGTGCCTTAGCCTTTTGAATTGAAAGAAAAATATTCACAAGGTGGTGTATCAATGTGCATACGATCTGAAGGTGCTTTCTGAACAGTTCTTTCACAGGCCGTGAAAAGAGGAAAAGAACAAGGCTTTGACATTGTCTTATGTGACACTTCTGGACGTGAGTATTTCAAGCGCTCATGATGTGCTGTTATAGAATACATTTCCTCCGACCGCTTTATTAATTTTAGTTTTAAGGAAATTCTTGTTTTACAGGTCTTCACACTAATTACAGCCTTATGGAAGAGTTAATAGCATGTAAGAAAGCCGTCGGAAAAGCTGTTCCGGGTGCACCTAATGTAAACTCAACTATCCATTTTAACAACTTAGTACTTTGCACAGGCTCTAAGAACACTAAACTTTTGCTGTTTATGCTATCGTATTTCTGTATCTAAATACACCTTTTACCCTTTTGCCAATGGAAAAAAACTTTTTGTTTGTGACTACTGATATACTGCCATTTCTTTTTTTTGAAATATCTTATTTGAATAACGTAGATTAGTTATGCTAGATTTGTGTGACCATTTTATAAGATTTGCAGGAGATCCTACTAGTGTTGGATGGGACCACCGGTTTAAATATGCTTCCTCAAGCAAGAGAGTTCAATGAAGTAATCTCCCTATTCTTTTTGTTGCTTTATTATGTATTGTGTTTCTGAAAAGTAATACAACTCTAATTATCCTGGGGTGTCCAAAATTAAGAAACCTCATCAGATATCAATTCAAAGGTTACGCAATAGATCGGTATTTGACATTGTGATTATTTGTTATTGTCTGGTCATGGTTCCTTATCTCCTACTTTTACAAGAAGTTGCTTGCCCATTTTCGAGTAATGGTAAAAATTCATTCACCAATCAATTGACTTGCAAGATCTGGACAGGTGGTTGGAATAACTGGGTTGATTTTGACGAAACTTGACGGTTCTGCCAGGGGTGGCTGTGTGGTATGCTCCTATTTCAGTGGTGTGTATTGTTTTATGAACTTGGGTTCTTTGACAATCCATTTCATCTTGCAGGTCAGCGTAGTTGATGAGCTTGGGATTCCTGTAAAGTTTATTGGCGTTGGTGAAGGTTTAGAAGACCTCCAACCCTTTGATGCTGAGGCATTTGTTAACGCCATATTTTCATGAGTCCCCAAATCTCACGGTATGCTGCACGTCTTCTCCGAACACTTTTATTTCTTCAACTTTTCCTCATTAGTGTATTGAACTAGTTCCAGTTCTATAGATGATCAGTCCTAAAAACTTGCTCAAATTTGTAACCTGAGCAAGAAGCAACAGTAGGGAGGGAGAAGAATGCAAAGTTTGTCCTAATGTGGCAGTACAAGCATGCTGTTATAGAGAAGCTGCAGAACATTCCTTCCATTTCAAGCTGAAATAAGCAACATAGATGCGCTCGACTAGATGCAGAATCTCCAGTAATTGAAAGACGAAAGATGAAAGACGAAAAGACTCGCAAACTATGGATATTGGGACTAAATTGCTCAAGTTCTACTCTTTATTCCGTTGAATGTAAAATTAGTTTCAACGATCACAATATAACTGTCGTTCTGTAATGTTTACAAGCATTGTATAACCCCTGAAGATGAGATCCTGAGGAATTTCCAATGCGTAGAACCACCAATCAGAAGCTACACAAATCAGCTAGCACTGATCAATAAGAAGACAAGTTTGCTTATGATCTGAGAAGAACAAGAACGCTCTTTGGAACTTCACAGATTGGCACTTGGAAGATGATAAAATGTAGCACGAGCAGTATAAACAAGCTTCTTAGTGTTCTTGATCCTGAACTCCATAGCAACTACCGTCAAATTCCTTCCACTCCTCACCACCAATGCGTCAACGACGACCTCTTCCTGAAAAACCATCACCTGAGTAAAAGCTAGCTATACTGTACTATTACAGAGTCTACAAAAGCAAAAGTTATTTACATTTGTAGCAGCGGCGGAGAGATAAGAAATACTCAATTCGCCGAGAAAGAGTTGCTTATTCTCTGCCACTACGGTTCTTGCGCAAGCAGTCGACAATCTCTCCGCTATAGCTCCAACAGCTCCTCCGTGAACTCCTTTGAAGTAATTCTACAAACAAAAAGGGAAATTTCTTACTAATCTAACCTAAAAATCCTGTGATCCCAACAAAGATTAGGGTATTTGAATTTGAATTACGGTTATGAAGGGAAGGACGGAGAAAGAGCAGGAGACGCGGCCGCGTTGGACGAGATCGGCGGTGAGAAGGTCGCGAATCATGTCGTCGAAGAAGCCTTTTGAGTTGTAGTCCGCAATCGCAGAGTCGGTGACTCCGACCCCGACCATAAACCCTTTGACTGTAGCGTCATATTTGGGATTCAATTCTTTTGAAATTACTGCCGATGTCTGCTCCGACGAAGAGTTTAGGACGGTGGTTGCGGAGGAGGGTGACGGTTGTGGTGGTTTGCACATGGCGAATAAGATATTCACCAAATTTGTTGGCTCTTCTGATTAGTTTATTTGGTCAGAAATGGACAGTTTGGTTATACTGCAATGAACCTTTCATTTTTGTTCCGATTTTTTGTCGTTTTATAGTGTTTTGCAATGAAATTTTACAAAAATAGGTTTTTTTTTTATATTTTAAAAATAAATTAAACTAATAAAATAAGAAGTTTAAAGTAAACATGACAGTCAGATTCGGGTATAACTTGATCTGGTTCGGTCCGATCCGAAATCACAAGCCAAGTTTGGGTTGACCAGTCTTGCTTAGATCAGGGCGTATTTGAGGCTAGACAGATCTAAGAAAAACGACATTATTTTACGAAAAACAAAGTTGAGATGTTTTTTATAAAACAATATCATATCTATTTTTAATTTTAAAAAATCAGACAGACAAGTCAAAGTAGACTTGGGCTACTTTAGACCCGATCAGGTCTTGGATAAGGCTCGAGCTTAGGCCCAGGAGGGCTTGACCCAACTTTACTTATTGTCAACCATAATTTAAGGTTCTATTGATTTGCGTTTTCTCGTCTGTCCTATGTGACACGGTGTTTCTCCTACTTTCTTTCTCTAAAGTTGTCTGTCCTCTGTGACACGTGGATCTTCGTTTAGGGATAATGCAAGACGCCATGGCTCAACTCTCTTTGCACGACGCTGAGGAGGAAGGCTGGGCGCAGGAAGAGTTGGAAGGGAACCTCCAGGATTCCAATGAGAACGCGTTAGTGGGTCTGTTCCTCACAAAAGCCATCATAAACCCAGCTGCTATGAGCAATATTCTGGCCAATATCTGGCGTCTGATACGAGGAGTTCACATTTCGGAGCTCAGGGAATGGCGCTTCAAGTTCAAAATTTTCCATGTTGTAGATGTCCAAAGGGTTCTGGATCGTTGCCCTTGGACCTTTAATAACCACTTGTTGGTTCTCCACCACCTGGCAAAAGGGGAAAACGCCAGAACCGTCCCGATTCGATTTTGTGATCACTAGCTACAAATCCATAACCCCCCTCCTGGATTTATGTCTGAGACTATGGCGAAGCGATTAGGGGATTTTGTAGGCAAATTTGTGGCATATGATCCGCGAGGGCTCTCGGGCACAGACGGGCACTATCTACGACTGAGGGTGTCCATCGATGTTTTTACGCCATTGCTTCGAAAAGAAGAAAATCCACATGGCTGATGGAACAATCACATATGCCACCTTCAAGTATGAAAGGCTATCCACGTTTTGTTATCTTTGTGGGCTTCTTGGGCATGTCGATTTCTACTGTGACCTGAGGCTGGAGAAACTGGCATCAGAACTTGTTTTCCTGTGGAACGACGACATTGTGGCTCCGATACGGTGGAATACTCCGGGCACAAGCTCCTGGTTGCGGTTAGCAGATGGTGGGCAGCTCACGAAGGATCATTATCACTCTGGGGGCTTGACGATCCGACATCCAACCTCTCCCATTTCGACCCCCCTATGAGTCATGCTTTGGATAAGGTAGCAGGGAAACAACGATGCCCTGTCTTTGGGGCTTGTAGGAATAATTCCGGTTAGATCACTGACCTTGTGTGGAAGCGAATTAATCTTTATGTTGCCTTCTGCCCACGTGATTCCAACCTCATAAACACCAGTCTCATGAACACCGTCTCTTCAGTGGCTACTAGAGTCACCGAAAAAAATCACGCCTTAAATCTTGCACACATCGATGGCTAATCTGTGAGAGGAATTGATATCTTAGAAGATTAGGATTTTTATGATTATTATCATCGTTATCTTTTGAATCTCATTTAAACAAATTAAATAGATTGTTCCTTGCGGTTATTTTCTCAACTGCTCCCAAATGAAACACAACTCTTCAAGTTGATCTCGTGGCCGTTAAAGAAAATACAACAATGTGGTTTCCTATAACTATGGAGACAAATCTGCACACTTATTGACAGCAACAGGGTTTCGACATCTCGTTTTCAAGCCTCATGATGGGTAAGTATTTAGTTTCTGATGTAATACAGAATAATGCAAACCTGACTACTGTAAACATCAAAGCATTCACTAATTCACATTATTTGGGTGTATAGGCTTGGTCATTACACAGTCCCTAAGGAGATGGATGAGGTCCGCAACTGGCTTGCCTCAAGGCTGGAGCTTGAGGGATCCCGTTGATAGTTTAATTAGAGGATCAGAATCCAGATAAAGCTACCGAGGAAGAGCAAGGAAAGTAAGTAATGGGAAAAGGATTTGTACAAGTAGGTAGATGTACTGAAATGAGGTATGGATCGTATAAATAATTTGACCTTCCTAATTCCCTTTTATTATCTTGCCTAGCCTAAAAAATAAAAGTTTAATGTGTTTTCCCATTCATTTTGGTAGTAATCTATAAATAACAAGTCTAGTCAGCTCTGTTTGCAGAGCATTTTGTAGTGAAGTTTGGTCAATACAGTGAAGTTCAGTTAATCATCCTGCTCTCTCTATTGCCATGTCTTGGTAAAAACATTTATTAAAAAAGCATGAGTTCCAAACAATTGCTCACAAGAGATGCATTATTTCATATCAGAAGAAAAACATAATGAGGGAACACTTACTACATATGATTATTGATTGATCTGGATAAAGCAGACCATTGTTTTGAAACTATTAACTAGTTGCAACTGACGATAACTAGGCTTATATAACCAGAAACCACTTCTACCATTTACTTAATCCTACCAGAGCAGAAAAGAGAAAAAAATTTTAGCATCGTTGAGGAAATGATGCTTGTAGATCAAAACTTCTGAGACAATTCTCCTTTTTCTTTTTCCCCCGTTCTTTCTTCTGAAAAATAACGAGCAGAGCACTAACCTATGGGTTGACACTGAATTCAAATAGCCAGAAATTTGCCTGCCACTTGTTTTGATGCTTATCACTATCTGTCAGTGTTATCTTTGTGGTGGCTATCAACTTGATTGATCCTATCCTTTAGCTTTCCATAAGGAGTAAGAGAAGGGAAGGTAGGAACAGCTGGCAAATTTAGCTTACTTCCGGTTCTCCGTGCCAGTTCCTGTGGTTGAGTATGTGGAGAATATACTTGTTTTGGATTTAGTGGGCTAGCTTTCACTCTCGTTAATGGACTACAAATGTCCTTCAGCATCTCTGGTGTATCATCGTCCTTCAAAATATCGCTCGGAAGACTGTCACAGATGAAATCGGCTGTGCCCCTAGTTCCATGAAGTTTTGGTGTAAAATCATTTGGGGAATAGTCCCACTGGTAGGGACTAACCGATGACGGGTCCCTAATTTCACGTGATTGAGACCCTTTATCTTGTGAGGCTGAAGCAGCGGCTGCTCCTACTTGAAAATGTGGACTCACAATGTCAGCAAGTTCTTCACATGTTGGTAACATTTGATAACGATTCCTGCCTTCTGCAGAATCACTTGGAGTCTCTGAAGCATCCTGCATTAGGTGAGGTAGATTCTCCGGACCGAAAGAATCTAAGTTCATTGCTTCTGCAATTCCACCATATGGATTCAGCTTGCCAGAAACTTCAAAAAAGAAAAAAAATCGAATGAAGAAGGTAGTACTTTGGTCCTAATTAAGCATTTGCCTCCTAAATCAAATTCATGTTGGATGTTTCATGGTTGAACAAAGAGTATACAAGGAGACAAGCTTAATGCAACAGATTAGATTAGACAGCTGAATGCAACCTTAATAAAACGTCTATTCCTCAACAGAAGGAAAGACTCACCTTCCCTCTTTCCGAACGAATTGTCACAGCATTCGCAGTGGCATCTATCAGAGCATCCAACTCCAGCCTTATCATATAGTAGAATATTTAATCAGAGCTGCTTATGTCAAAAACCTACTGTGAACTAACAATTTGAGTGAAAATTAAATTGTTTTTCCTTTTATTCCGAACCTTACCCCTTCCAGACTCCAAATTTCATGGAAACAATGCCAAGTTCATAATTTTACAAGAACAATGTAGTGTTTATGCAAACCTGATAGCATTCGCAATATCTTTTAAGGCATCTTGTCTTCTTGCAGTTACATCCTCTTTTGTGCCTGACTGAGAGTGGGGTGGACCAGGTTCCATCTTTCTGCAAATCAATTTTACTTCAAATTAATCCCAGTAATGGTTCATTCGTGCTTAAATACTGCAAATGGAAATGAACATTACTACCATATCTGCAGGAGAGTTCACAGCATGCTTAATGACGACCTTCGAAGTAAAAGCTAGAGGATCACGGGCTTCAATTTGTTGTCTGTGATCTATTACTACGTCCTCGTATCCAGTATTGTTAAAGCAATTTTCACATGCACAACTATCTAGACAATAAAGTCCGGCTGCAAAGCACTCACAATAACTGCACAATGATTAAAATCACAGTTTACAGTTGCAGCAAAAAGCACAAATGGCTTCAGAATGAAGTATAGGGTCAAGAATAAAACCAGCTAATGGAAAATCCTGTGTCACTTGTCTACATCACGTCTCTAGATAGGTATTTTAGTGCTTCAAAGAGAATATTTTTACAAGAAGCAAGGAGGCAGTGATGCTTTTGGCACACCAAAAGATTACACATTTTGAAAGATGCAAGTCAATGCTTGCATATGAATCTCAGTTCAGAAATTTCTGGATATCTTAAAGTGTCTTATCTTCTTCTGCTCTTCTGGCAATTTAATGTACGAGCTCATACTTTGAATAATTCGTTAACAAGTGATTGATGATACTATGCTCGATAAAATGAACCTAGACGATTTAACAAGACATGCAACAGCTTCACATGTGCTAACTGAAATAAACCACCAAACTATTTACAAGTTCACTTCACTTACAGTTTCAAGCACCTTGACCTCCTACAACTGCAGCGTTTTGACTCAATCTCACTTTTTGCCCTTTTCCTGGATATGAATGTCAGGCTTTCAATTCAGAGGGTAACATGAAAAGTTAAAATTGCAAGTCAAACAAATAAAAAGAATACGATTTTACTTGCCTATTAGTCTTGGCGGTCAATTGGTCTGATTTGTATTCAGTGCTTTGTGAGGTGGAAATTATCCCCTCACAAGCTGCCTGTTGCTCAAATGTTGCACCATCAAGGGAAGGAAATGGCTGCAGTGCATTGTTCAGAGATTGAGAAGGCGTAGAACTAGCTTTCACAGCCACTTGATTTTGGTACTGATGATCGTCTACATGAGAAAAGTTTCCTCCAGTAACATATCTGAATGAGACACCATCCGGATACATAGCCCTTCTGGTTTCGGATTGAATAAATCTACGTAAGCGAACTGCCTGTATTAGAAAAAAATATTTATTCTTTTAGAAAACCTGAATTGAAATTGACTAAGAATTCTTGTTCCAGATCTTAAGAAAAGTTGAATGGTGTCGTTCCTCGAAGTATAAGAACTACAATTGGTGTCCTAACTGATAAACAAGGCATCAGTTTGAATGTATCATCGATCACCTGAGTCGTGAGTTTAGTTCCGTCTTGTGATTCAGGAAAAGAATATAGGAACTTATCAGATTTGACACTATCACAAACTGCTCCAGATGCACACTCCAAGAACTCATCGAACCATTCATCAACCCTTTTATACTCCGTGTTCTGAACCAAATCCATTGATTTTGGAGGAAAGACTTCTCCCTCTTGAACATCATCAGCTTTTGAGACTGTTTCTCTTTGGCTAGTGAAAGCACTCCCCAAGGAATTGGGCTCATTGATGCCTTGAGGAGGGTTTGTAGGATCGCCTACCTCGATAGGATCAACCAGATATTCATCCACGCTTCCTGAAGGACTGCATGACTGTAGCTTCGTTTCAGCAGAACAGAACAGCCCAGGCATCAATTGCACATTACTTGATGCGCCAACATCAGAACCTTCAACATCTTTCTCTTCTCTGTCAATATATGGAATAAAAATTCAGAAAGTTGCAGCGTTTCCTTTTCCATTAAAGAGTACACAAGACAAAAACCTCTGTGAGAAACTAGCCGGTCTCTGAATATCTATTCGGGGTGATCTGAAAACAGCGAGTGGGATTGGAAAGTTTGTTAGAGAATCTTTGGGCAAACACCGCACTGGCTCACCTGAACTTATGGGAGTTAGATTTTTAAGGTAGGAGAAGAAAGGTGACTCCTGCAAGATAAACGACATGTCCCTTCTGAATTGTATACACAAGTAACATAATTACAGAACTTCTCTAACAAAGTCACAATCAATGCTTCAGTTTCGTGATTAAACAGAAAAAAGAAACCAACATTTCCTAGTAACAAAACACAACCAACAACTTAAAGACTCCCAAACATCAAAATAAAACGTTCTGATCATAGAAAGAACGAGAAAGATGCCATCTTTACGATGAAACAAGACTTACCTGAATAGGAGATGACGGAGTTTCAGGTGAAGAAGCATCCATTGTTCACAACACACGAAAAATCATGAACTTTCTCAAGAAAACTCAAAGAAAAGATCTCAACACGATACGTTGATTGCAGAAGACAGAACTTAAATGAAGATAAACTTGCAACAGAGATAGATGATATCCAATTTCGGTTTTATCTTATCTTTTTTAAACCTTGTAAATAGAGCGCGGGAAAATATTGTGTTATTTTTTGTATTTATCTAATTTTTATATTAATAAAATTATCAGTTATTTTCATTTCCTCAAAAAAAATTTATTATTATAATTTATTATAATATAATAAACTTCTCTTTCTTAATCGGGTCGGGTTTCCGGCTCGCAAACCCCTCACGCCCTCAACTCGGTAATGATAAACCCTAGACCACCCCCTTAAACCCTAATAGACACATTTAGGCTTCCAATTGTGGATTTTTTGTGCAAATTTCAAGCGAGTGATGAATTACAGGTTCCAGAATCTGTTGGGAGCTTCTTATAGAGGAGGCAACGCTGTGGTCACTGACAACACTCGGCTAATTTCCCCGGTCGGTAACCGAGTTACGATCACAGACCTCTTAAAATCACAGACCATAACCCTACCGGTACAATCCTCCTCCAACATCCGCCGCATTGCCGCCTCTCCTGAAGGCGTCTTTCTCCTAACCGTCGATGAGAACAACCGCTGCCACTTCATAAACATCCCTCGCCGCGTTGTTCTTCATCGGATTACTTTCAAGCATACCGTACACGCCCTTGCATTTAGTCCTGATGGCAAGTTCATTGCAGTGGCCACCGGGCAGTTGGTCCAAATTTGGCGGTCACCGCGGTTTAGTAAGGAAGTCTTCGCGTTTCAATTGGTTAGGACGTTGGCGGATTGTGAAGAGACTATTACGGCCTTGGATTGGGATAGTGATAGTAGGTATTTGCTTGTTGGGTCTAAGGATTTGACAGCGAGGATGTTTTGTGTTGAGAAATTGAAAGATGGGATTTTGAATAAACCCTTTTTGTTTCTAGGGCATAGGGATACCGTGATGGGTTGCTTCTTTGGTTATGATAATAAAAGTAAGAAGGTTAACAGGGTTTATACGTTGGCTCGTGATGGGTACATTTTTAGTTGGGGGTATAGTGGGGTTGATGAGGGGGTGGATGGAGCTGATGGGGAGAGTTCTGAGCCGCCTTCTCCCAAGACACCGGAGAGGGATGGGGAATGTGATGGTCAGAATAATGTGAAGAAAAGGAAGGATTTTGATGGAAAGGAAGATGGTTTAGAGGAAAAGGAGGAGTATTTGCATAAGGGGAAGTGGGAGTTGCTGAGGAAAGATGGGTTTATGCAAGCTCCAGCAAAGTTGTCGGCTTGTGATTACCATAGGGAGCTTGATATGGTGGTAGTGGGGTTTTCTAACGGTGTTTTTGGGTTGTACCAAATGCCCGATTTTGTTTGCATGCATTTGTTGTCAATTTCAAGGGAGAAGATTACTACTGCAGCATTTAATGGGATTGGAAATTGGTTGACATTTGGATGTGCCAAGTTAGGGCAGTTACTTGTGTGGGAATGGCGGTCTGAGAGTTATGTATTGAAGCAGCAAGGTCATTACTTTGATGTGAATTGTTTGGCTTATTCTCCCGATTCACAGTTGTTGGCCACCGGAGCAGATGATAACAAAGTGAAGGTAAGTGAATTGTTTAGAGATGCTTCAACGACAAAGTTAAGTTGTGGTTGTTTGAGAAGCATTGTTGTTCACTTTTTGGATTGAATGAAAGAGATTGCAACTAGTTAGTTGGCTGGTTTATCATGTTGTGGATTTAGCTTTATGTAAAATTACCTGGGAGTAGCATTAGCAATTATTGATGGGAATTTTCATCAGTTATACGATAAGAAAAGCATATTATTCGTACCCTGTAAATTTTGCTTTTAAAGCTTCATATCTAGTTGTTCTATTGTTGTCTCAACCTTCTTCATTTATTCTGCTTGAAGAACTTTCTTTTGGTCAATAATAATGTCATGTAAAATTGTTAAATGCTTGTTCTTTACAGGTGTGGACAGTTTCATCAGGCTTTTGCTTTGTAACTTTCTCAGAGCACACAAATGCTGTTACAGCTCTCCATTTCATGGCTAATAACCATTGTCTCTTGAGCGCATCTCTGGATGGGACTGTTCGTGCATGGGATTTGTTCCGCTATCGAAATTTTAGGACGTTTACCACTCCTTCTTCAAGGCAATTTGTTTCCTTGGCAGCAGATCAAAGTGGTGATGTAATTTGTGCAGGCACTCTAGATTCATTTGAGGTACTTACTGTCATTGCTGATGGCTACTGAGTCTGATTTTTAATTTGATTTTTCCTGACGATTAGTTTCTCTATATTTGCAATAGGTATTTGTTTGGTCTATGAAGACAGGCCGTTTGTTGGATGTCCTTAGTGGTCATGAAGGTCCTGTGCATGGACTAATGTTCTCTCCTACCACTGTAAGTGATATCATGATTGTGCAGTTGGCTTGTTATAGTTAAGCATAAGCTATAAATAGTATTTCTCCCTGTTATTTCTGCACCTCTATTGTATGTACTCCCAGACCTATATGGGAACTGACTTAATTTTTCCCTGTGAAACTCAACTAACCACTGACAGGCATGTTGACAGATTACATTTTTAGTGGTTTGATGTTTATAGGTTTCCAACCATATGATGTGCGGCTTTCATGTCTATTGATCCATGAGAATTCACATACTTTTCTGTTGCATCTGCAGGATGTTTTAGCTTCATCTTCATGGGACAAAACTGTTCGCTTGTGGGATGTTTTTAAAGGAAAGGGTGCTGTTGAATCATTTCCTCACACTCACGATGTTCTTACAGTGGTTTATCGTCCAGATGGGAGGCAACTGGCTTCCAGCACTTTAGATGGGCAAATTCATTTCTGGGACCCTATAGATGGTGTGTTGATGTACACCATTGAGGGCCGTAGAGATATTTCTGGAGGCCGTCTAATGACTGATCGTAGATCAGCAGCTAACTCAACTGCAGGAAAGTGTTTCACAACTTTATGCTATTCTGCTGATGGCAGTTACATACTAGCTGGTGGAAATAGCAAATTCATATGTATGTACGATGTGGCTGATCAGGTTAGTTTAAAATGCTTCTATTATAAATTATTTATTTATTTTTCTTTTGAACAATAGAAGTTGTTAAAGTATCATCTTGACCTGAAATTGTTGTATTCCATTCATTTACTGGAAAGCTCACAGCTGTTGCCATACATGGGGTTATTGAACAAGGATACTAGATTATACCGCAGGCATCAGTTTTAACTGCATTAATTTGTGTCTGTTTGATGTTCAAAGTGGTAATTAGGGTCTTATATATTAAAACACAGGTTCTGCTCCGTCGATTTCAAATAACTCACAATCTCTCACTTGATGGAGTGCTCGACTTCCTGAACTCGAAGAGAATGACAGATGCTGGCCCACTTGATTTAATAGATGATGAGGACAGTGATATAGAAGAAGGAATCGATAAACAAACTCAAGGAAAGTTGGGCTATGATCTACCTGGATCGCTGCCCAACCGTGGAAGGCCTATCATTCGGACAAAATCCCTCAGAATTGCTTCAACAGGGCGAAGTTTTGCAGCTGCAACAACAGAGGGAGTCCTACTTTATTCTGTTGATGACTCCTTTATTTTTGATCCCACGGATCTTGACATAGATGTGACCCCTGAGGTACTTCATTTTGTTTTTCATCTTGGTTCTTATGGATTTCTATGCTTAGAGATGGTATGTGTCCTATAAAAGAAACCACAAACACGAGAATTAATTAGTGGATACTCTTTATCATCATTCTAACCTTTCTTAAAGAGGGAGAGTTAAGCATGTGATATGCTAAAAGTAGCACTTGTTTTGGTGATTGATATATACAAAACACATTGTCCTACCCTCTTAAGTAATTCTGTTGGAATGCAGGCGGTTGATGAAGCATTAAATGAAGATCAACTAAACAGAGCTTTGATTCTCAGTCTTCGTCTAAATGAGGATTCTCTTATCAAAAAGTGCATATTTTCTGTTAATCCTATGGATATACCAGCTGTTGCCTCCTCAATACCTTATCGATATCTGCAGAGGTTAATAGATGCACTTGCTGATCTTTTGGAGAGCTGTCCACATTTGGAGTTTATTCTTCATTGGTGTCAGGTAATGTTTTGTCATTAAAATGTGAATATCATCTTTTATCCAGTATCAGATTTAACTTCTAGGTTATGATATTCTTTTGTTACAGGAGCTCTGCAAAGCTCATGGGAACTCTATCCAACAGAACTCTAGAAATCTGCTTCCTGCTTTGAAATCCTTGCAGAAGGCAATTACCAGAATACATCAGGATTTGGCTGATACCTGCTCTTCTAATGAGTACATGCTTCGCTATTTATGCAGTTCAACCACCGACAGTTGATGGAAGCCTTGTTTTTGTTAAGCATAGTCATACGATAGCCCAGAAATAGCATCCATTTTGTTTTAGGCTGTTAGACACAAGAAGCTGATGATTTCAGCACTTCTGAGGATAAGACTAGCATAAGAGGAATGAAGAGCATATGCTAGTATTGGCAAAGATGGAAACATATGCTCGCTTCAACCCCAGCAAAGGCCAAAATCCAGCCGCTTCAGATTTCGCATATGGCACAACTATGCGTGGCTTTTACCGGTTTTGAAAGTAAGGGATGTGTCGCCGTACTTCTAATTTATGTCGTTGCCATACTACTTTGTACACTGTAAGAAGCTCTAATGAGTGTTCTCACTTCATTTGAAACTGCTTGAAATTCTTGGCATACTTTTCCTCTTCTTGCTTTTACAAGTTTGGATGTGATAAATGCCTTCTGCTTTGATATGTAAAATAGCAACGATCTAGCAAAATATGCGATGGAGCTTGGAATCAAGTTTTGGATTCCCAGAGTTCTTTTTCCATTACTTAAGCTATCGATTCAGGGTAAGGAAGTTTCTTGAGCTTTGGAATGGCCTCGCAAAATTATCTAAGCTTCTAAAGTTCCCTTGTTTTAGTTTTGTGTACTTCCTCTTTATCTCGGTAAAACCTAATGTTTTAAAAATCTGACCGGTAATTGAACTAGAGAAACAACTGATTCAAAGGTTAATAGTTCAATCGAAATTTAACCGTGGTTGAACCGGTGATTAATAAATATATAAATTTTTATTTTATACATTATATATATAAGATAATTT
>JANITX010000005.1:7856427-7869179 GCA_027564395.1 Erythroxylum ulei
CTTGAAAGTGCTTGATCAATTGTCTTTTCATATGGGGGTTCCTGAATCCCCTACATATCATTCTTCTTTTTTATGCCCTTAGGAGAATGCATTTGACTGCAGTAATCTGTCCTTGCTCATGGATTGAAATATTAAAGATTATGGTTCAAATTGGCTTGGAATGAGTATGCTAGTTACATCTTATATCTGCAGGTTGAATCTCTAGTGACACAAGTTTGTGATGCTACGTCAATTGCAGAATTTGAACTGAAAGTAAGCAATCTTAACTAGTTGCATCCGTCTTTGTCAATTGATTAGCAGATTATTGGACTATTTACTTTATCATCCTTTAAATTGGAAACTTACTCTTTTCTGCATCTATATTTCTTTTTATTTACACTTCTGTCTTCATCTTGATCCATGTCGATTAGCTTGGTGGTTTTCGGCTCTATGTTATGCGGGAATTGAAGGAAAAAAGTACACCTTTACCACCTCCACCTCCATCGCTAGCTCCTGCTTATGCTTCTACTACTTCTTCTGATGCTGTCAGTATAAGTTTTAAAAAAGCATCTGATTCAAACGGGTCAGCTTCAACATCTCTAGCTATCACCAAACGAGAACCTTCTGCAGTAGGAATCCAGTCACTTCTGGATAGAGCTGCAGATGAAGGCTTAATGATACTGCAGTCTCCTAGGGTAAGTAACCTAGTTAAACATCTTCTATGCATTGTGTATCACTCTAAAAACATCAATACTGCAGGTGGGGTTTTTCAGGAGATCTCGTACTATAAAAGGAAAGCGCGCTCCCCCTGCATGCAAAGAGGTAACATTGGCTAAGAATTCTGTTTCACAGACCTCAGGGAATTAGAGATGCTTTCTACGTGACGTTACACCGGGAAGGCAATTCTATAGGGATGACAAGCATGACTAAAAGTTTTATTTCGTTCCTTTCAACTATAGCATTTTGAATAAGCAAATTCTCTATTCACAGCAGGCCTTCATTTGTTGAAAAGAAAGAAAGGGGCATATGAATATTTTTGTGTTGTGATTATACTCAAATATTTTTTGCTTCCTAATTAGACTAATTAGTGTTTTTGCTGCTTTGTAATTACTTTTCCAAGAACAGAAAACACTCTCTTTGTTTCTTTGTACATTGAAAGCACTTCAGACTGGGGATCAGATCTAAGCTAAGCATTTATTGAAGTTGTGGATTCTCCTAAACCTTATGTATTTGTTGATATTTATGAACAATATCTGGTTTAATCTTGACTTCATTGCCGTTTAAGAGGAAACCAGTTCAAGTAAAATGTGTCCTTTTGCTGTGATAAAGATTTTTTCTTTAATCCAAACTTACAGGACTTCTTTCTTACATCGATTTTTTCTTCTAAAGTTTAGCTCTTAGTTTTTTCCTTGTTGCTAATTTCTGTGTATGAGAGATTAGAAAGATTGCATTATTATCGCAAATTACATCACGAAGAATTATTGGATGACATGGTTTTCAGCTCATCTGTTCTGCTTTATCCGTTGTGTTTAGATCACACCCTTTTCCATAATACTTCCATCACGATAATTCTGTCAAATTATGATGATAATTTTCTTCTGCTTAACAGAAGCAAGTAGTAAAGGAGGGTCAAGTTGTTTGCTACATTGAACAGCTGGGAGGTGAACTACCAATTGAGGTTTGTTTCATCTATATTTGTTTGCTAAAGTTGACTATGTGATGTTTGAGATTCTCTTCGAAGTAGTACTCCTCTTCCTCATTGTATTTGATATATCCTATAAAACTTTTGTGATGTGGGATTTGAGCTGCATGACATTGCATTGGCTTATTATCCATCCTGATGTGCACGGTGAACTATTTGCTTACCTTGCAAGTCCTTATTCTCCCGTCTTTTTGATTCAGTCCGACGTAGGTGGAGAAGTCATCAAAATATTGCGGGAGGATGGAGGTAAATTTACTTTCCCTTCTTCTGTTGTTTTTAACTCTTTGCTCATATAGTGCTTAACTCCACAGAACCAGTTGGGTACGGAGATGCTCTTATTGCGGTCCTCCCATCATTCCCTGGGATAAAGAAGCTTCAGTAGATGGTTTGGATTGGTAACACTGAATACGGTAACTACGTATCTCAGGTTCAAAAGCAACCCTTCTACAAAGATCATCAGAAGTTAGCATATTGTTTGATTGAGATCTGTATGCAGAGAACAAATTTTTTTGCAAGTTTGGTTAGTAGTAATTTTGAGCTTACGCTTGATTCCAAGCTCGATCATAACCATTTTAGGTATTTTGGTGCATAGGAGCACAAGAAGTCATCAGACGATATGTATATGCCAGAAAATTTGTTTTCCCCTTAAATTCCTGAGCAGGCCACAGAAACATTATTGCATTCAAACATATTTACAGCATTTAGAAGAGCTAAAGATAGCCCTTTATTTACTTTTTGGTACTCCATGAGCGCTTTCGTGCAATTTGCTCTGACATTGTTCTAATAAATATATCTGCCAATGAATGATGACAATATTGAGCATACATGTAGGGATCACAGAAATACTTGAGTTTGAGTCAGGTCTGGTTCGAAGTTAATGGATCAAGCTCGGGTTCGTTCAAAGGGCTATCTTTAGCTCGTCCAAAAGAATGCTCAACTCACAACATTAGCGTTTATATGGTCACGCTTAATCATCTTGTCTTTCTTCTTATTTTCATGTGATTTTAAAAAAAAATGAGAAATTTGCAATTTTAATGGGTTGATTCGGGCATGTTCAAGATAGGTTCGTGTCGACTTGGGTTAAAAAATATCAAGCTTGGTTGAACAAATGAGTTTTACCTTTTAAGATATGCTTAAGATTTGAATAAATTCAGGTTTAGGCCGGCTTGCTTAAGTTCTATTAGCCTTGCTTATCGAAGTATGATTAGGCTTAAGTTCAGGTTTAGACTTGTAAAAAATTTTCGGCTCGGTTCCTACATAGAGGGTAGAAATAAAGAAAGAAGCAATGTTTTCAATTTGTAACAAGCCAATGGCTAGCAAAGAGAATAGCAGCAACATTCTGAAAATTAATCAAGTAGCTTCTTCAACAGTTTTCGCCCATCTGATGGTTGAACGCACTAATGCATCCATTGGATCAATGCATTTTTTGAGAAGAGGATCATCCCCAGGCAGCAGATTCCTCAGTTCATCAGAAGCAAGTATGACAGTACTTACTGCTCTAACAAGAAGAACCTGGAGTGCTATCCTCAGCAGATTTCTTGCACCTTCCATGTCCTTTCTGTTTAATGCTCCAATTGCTGGAAGTACAGTGTGTTCCATGGTTGCTTTATCTGGCAACACAACTGCCAGTCCCTGCTTACACCAAAATAATAGAGCATTGCAATTACCGGCTAGCTTCTAAAGTAGCAAGAATGCAATGAAAATCTGAACAGACTTGCAGATAAGAAACTAACCTCGTTCTGCAACTTTTCCTGATAGAAACCTGCAGCCAATGTTGCATCAGTTCCAAGCACACCAATTCGCGGAGGACTCCCAGCCTCTAGAGGCTTAAGCTTAGCTTCTTTTAGCTCTCTTGCAACACACTCACTCATGTCAAGGAAAGTAACGGAGCAACCTGTAGAAATCTCATCATACCAGGAATGTGAAATGTCACAAGGAATGACTATGCAGCGAGCTCCTGATTTCTCAAGATAACATCTTTTACTCCGTAGATTCTCCACTATCCGAGTATGATCCAACCTGGATCGTTCAATTTGCCTGCTGGAATATGGAAACTGAGTTCTCTCATGCTCTGAAAGTTCCTTACTCAAGACTGGATCAGAGCATATAATAAAAGGAAGGCAATCTTGCCCATCTTTAGAACTCCACTGGAGTAGTTTTTCCATGAAACTGAGAGTTGATTTAGCAGATACTCCTCCTATGATTCCAACTGTATTTGCTTGACTGAGTAATGGACCAGAAACCTCCTCGGATTCTGAATATCTTCCATCCTTATCAGTGTGAAAGAGGGTTGATGATGGTGGAATGGCAAGAATTGGATTCCATCTTACTTTATATGCTATTTTCTGTGTATTTGCCTGATTGCATGTATAAGATCGATAATTCAATGAGTGAAAATACATAGCCAAGCTCCCATCAAACATCTTCTACCCCAAAACCGATCTATCATATGCCACCAAGTAAAATATATATATATATATATATATATCTCAATTTCAATCACAAACTACCTCCAGAGTTTTAAACAAAATCCAACTATGAAAACCCAGAAACTCTAATCTTCCTGGTACTCAAGAAATAAACAAAAAGAATCCAACTTGAAGATCAATTGGCCTTCAAGTTCGCACAAAAAGCTAAGTGATGGTGATAGGAGCATTAAGTAGAAACATAAAAACGTCTAAGCTTTCAGGATATATTTTCTTTTTGTTTCAA
Organism: Erythroxylum ulei; assembly: GCA_027564395.1. NCBI lineage: Eukaryota > Viridiplantae > Streptophyta > Magnoliopsida > Malpighiales > Erythroxylaceae > Erythroxylum > Erythroxylum ulei. The sequence goes on from JANITX010000005.1 coordinate 7,860,821, forward strand.
GACAATCAATCACGCAGTGATGACACATCAACCTGACAAGTGAAAAGGAATCTTACAACCTTTACCCTGGCAATTTACCTCACAGTTCACGCTGCATCATCTTTCGTGTTCATGGTTTATAACTATAACTATTCAGAAAAAGCAAATTACTGAAAGCAGATACCAAAAACAATGAAAATGGAACACGTTTGTGTCTGTTAGGTTCCTTGTCTGAATTGCAACTTTGACACTTGGACACTGATTGGTTATCTGTCAATTAGGTGTTTGATGCCTATCTTATCTGGAGGTGTAGCTGCAAGAAATCAATGAATTTAATATGACTATTCTATTCTTACAATACATCCAAAGACTTCAGTCTGTAATCGCCTTTTATAAGAGAAAATACTGACCCGGTTATCTTGTTCTAGCACTCTGAAAAATTATTGGTGCATCATTTCTTCTCAAACTGTGGATCTGATAAGACACTTATCAGTATAATGGAATGTACTGTTGTGGATATATACTTTACTCCAAGACTTCACTTCCTAGAGTTCATGGCTATCCATATCTATTACCTCGTCACTAAAGAAGGGCGACCCAATGCTTTATTTTTAGCTTAGTTGATTTTTTGATCATTTACATATGAAATTTTCCTCAAGTCACATGAGCGGAATAACAGCTATCATTTCTTGGAAGAATTGTAATGTCACCCAACTTTACAATGATCCAACATTGCTGTCCCTCCATTATTGCTTGATCAAGAATTTGGCACGACAAGAACTATCTTAAGTTCACTGAAATAAGCAAAAGTTTTAGTTTCATTGATACTAACAAGACAGCTGAGCTGATCGGACAATTGTGTGCCTGCAGCCTGTGAATGGTCCAGTGCAATTACAGCATGAAATTAATGGACCTGTTTTGCCAACTTCAATTGATGCATAATCTTACATGCCTTGCACATTCACTGCTAAGAACCAACTTCAACAATGAAACTTTTAGAAATGTTTGTAGGAAAGAAAAATGTAATCCATGTTTAAAGGTTATATAAAGTCGACAGTTTGTGAAATGTGAGCCATTATCCATAAGTAAGGATTTCCTGTTCCTAGAACTTTCTGTGCTCCTGCAAATATAAACGTATGATGACACAAATGTTAGAAAACCAAATGTGGTTGAATCCTGGCGTAGCAAAAAAATAATTTTTTTTAGTTTTGCTTGGATCACAATAATTAAATAATTTGAAAAATACAAATTATAAAATAAAAAATTATAGATGATTCGGAATTCTTATTAAAATCTTTTTAAAACTCTTTAGATGTGTCAACCACGAATTGTTCACGTATCCAGCCTCTAAAAATATCTACATAGTAGTAAAAAAACACTCAACTAAGTACTAGTTTTTCAATTTTTATTAAAATTAAATATTTCAATTATAATTAAAGTCAAAAATCTAATTATAATTTAATATAGTATAATATAATACAATCAAATATCTCAAATTTGATTTTTTAAAGTTTCTTAAACTTTACAATTAATTCCATCTTAATTAAAATTGATTTTTTCTTTTAAACTGCTCTTTATGTATGGCTTATTAGGTTCCTAATATATTGACAATGATTATACATTAAAAGTATAATTCACAAATAGAATTAGATAAATTAAAACTTATTTTAATTTTTCTTTAATTCTTTAATTAAACAATTTATAATCATAGATCAAGATTGACGTCTAACAATATGTCATGATAACTCAAATATCAGAAATGCCAAAGTTGTTTGACTTGGCATGTCCAAGCATGGTTATAATTTATAATTTAATTCTTTTCTCATTTAATGTTTAAATTGGACAAAATATAGATATAGTGCCTATTTTTTTAATCCAATCAAGTTTATTCTTTAAACCATTACTAATCAAGAACAATAGAACATCCTCTCTAATTACTTTAAAGCGATGAATCCTTTATTGACCTGCTTAACTTTCTTTATATGGTTTATACTATATCTAAGTACTACAAACTAAGCTATCCTAAATGGGACATATCATAACTAGCATCGAAAAACAATACTTTCCATATGAAATACTTTGATAATCTTAAGCCTAAAGAATAATTATTCAACCATCGTAACAATCAAATCCACAGATATATAAGTAATATTTTATTCGAGATCCTCATAATCGAGTCAGTTCAGTAAACTTTTTCTTTATAAATACCCACACATTAGTTTAAGTATCTTCATACCTTAACTTATGAAATCAATTAATTTTTTATAAGACAAACATAATGTGTATTAATTTTACCATTTCATCAATATCCCATTCTGATGAAACTAAAACTAGAAACAATTTGAGAATGATACATAAATACAAATTAAATTTCATAATTATGATCTCATCGTAATTTTAAATATATAGTAATTATTTCAAAGATTTTATCTTTAGTATTAAAACATCAAATATAATTAACATAATACGTAAAGATAAAGAATTCTTTTATTAATTAAGATAATAATGTCATACATAAAGATGCAACCAAATGAATGGCTGAATAGCTACAAGGGCATAAACTAATCATATTTGCTCTATTCATGATGATTTTCCATGCCCTTGCTGAATCAATCTTCCTTTAATTACTTTCTTACTTTCATCTAAGGATTTAAAACATATTCTTGATCCTTGCATATCTGCAAGAACTCTGTCCAACGTTTATGAAAGGTGGGTCTTAGATTTTTTTTTTTCAGAAATAGAGCATACCAAATTTGTCAATACATGAACACTGAAAATGATCAAGAACTCCAATAGTGTCACTAGACACGGACTGCAGATGAAGCTCATTTCGACTTGCGACCAGAAGCATAGGATCTCAAGGTCGAAGAATGAAGGATAACTGAGGTGAGATGTCTGCCAAAGTGTACGCCAAGTTGATATCATGTTGATTGCCAAAACTGTTGTGAGTGAGAAGATGTAGTGGCCTATCAGCAGAAAGTGCGCCATTTTGGACTAAGCTTGGTGGGCAATCGAGTGGTGAGGTGTGATTACAGGACTAAACTTTAGATGAACTGTTCAAAGCAACGACCCAAGTTCTAGTGGAGATCTTGGAAGTCGTTGACAATGACAGGAAAAGCAGGAGGTCATGAAGGCATAATGTGGGTGGAGTTCTTAAAAAAAGAATCTGAAGGAGAAAGGACCTTTGGTAACAAAGATATACTCCATTTAATGTTCACAATTGTAGACAAAGAGGTCCAATTCTATATTGAATCGAGGCCTGCCTAACCTATCTCATTTCTAAGGTGAGTGACATTCTGCAGCTAAAGCTTAGTTCTGTTCGTGTTCTATATAGTAAGTATATAATAGCATGCAACAGAAGCTTAGTTCTATTACTGTTGTATGCAATGGCAGAATACCATTAGACCCTCTAGCTGATTGGCTTGCTTCCGAATTTTTTGCTGGCGCATTGGGTACGACATTTCTGATAACGATTTCTTCAATGCTTCCCCAAGTCTACTCAGTTCTGCATTGCTGTTGCCAAATTGGTTAGTTTGTTGTGAAACAGAGTTGCTCGAAATAGATCCAATTCATGCTGAAAATAGAAAGGAAACAAACAAATCTTACAGGCTAATGATGGAATGAAAGCCTGTAAACAAACTATATAACAACAGGCAAAACTGAGGATACTAAAAAACCTTTAGCACAGTAAACCCAGTTTCTGATCATTCTGGGTTCTTTAGCAATCATTGGTTCTGAGAACATCTCCATCAGAAGTAAAGATTCTTATGGTTATTTTAGATTTCTACAGGTTCATGGATAAATTCTACCTAATCTACCATGTTAACATTCTATTAAAAACTACGATATATCTAACATATCCGATCACTTGTATTTCTCTTTCGATTGTAGAGATTTTGTGATGCCATGAGCTTTGCAGATACGGACTAATTTTTTCACATCCTGTCTTATTGATAAGAAAGCAGATAGTGTGGTAATAAGCATTGCTGGGAAATGAATGGCTTTCACAGGATGGAAAGCCGATTTTCTAAGAATGGCTTCTCTTATAAAGCCCCAAAAAATGAGAAGTGCTCCAAAAAGGCTCATTCTTCCAGGTCTTATAAGGCCTAATATTGCTCCTGCTACAGATAAGTAGCTTCCTGCAAGAATCTGGTGGGAGACAGGTCATCAGTAATTAATTGAATGCAAGAGAAAAATTAAGCACGCATTGAAAGTCAAAACTATATTTATTTTCATGATTAAAATGTATATTCATTGAAGTTTCACTGTTCAAATAAGGTATCTGATATATGGCTGTCCAGTTACATTCTTTTGCTTTCCTGTTTCCACCCAATTTCATTGTGAAACATGCAACTTTCCAACTTAGACCCTACCAGTTTATCAGATCGTAGGGAAATAAGTTAAAAATCAAACTGATAGTTATAGCAATTATCCACGCATTAATACACAGCTATGAGATGCAACAATTTCCTTATAAATGGACTGATCTTGATACCTCAAGGTGATTGAGGTCACTGGTTGAAGGGGCTTTCTTCAATATGTTGAGGCTGTACTGTTTCAAGAATTCACTGTAACTTGGTAAAGCTGATTTCTTGATGAAAGCTTGTGCAACAGCACCAGGATAGAGAAGAAGCTTGACAGAAAATGCAGGAAAGACTTCTGTTGCAATCAACTGGGAAGTTGTTAACTGTAATGGGGATGTACAGGTTCCAATTCTACAAGGTACCCTGTCAAGAAATTAAAGAAACAATGGTTAAAAGCCAAGAACAGAAGACTTCATCACCCCCACACAGGAAGGGTATTCTATATAAGAGCCTAAGCTCTACTTTTAAACCCAGTTCATATCCTCAGTAACTCCTCTTGAAACAGGATCAAGATTAAACTCGTGAGTTAATGATCAAACTGATTAGTCCTACCTGCGATATAACTTAAATTCAGAACATCCAACAGATAAAGATCCCATTACTTCCCATCATTACATTTCTTATCAGATCTTTTTTTTTTTCTCCTCCTCGACAAACTTCATTAAACAGGGAGGATATGTAACCTTTATAGTTGATTTTTGTTCGAAAAGGGTAAATCTTGGTTGATTGCCAACAGCGAGATGATAAAAATTGCATGACCAGAAATGGGAAATTCTTAAAATAAGAAATGTGCAATGGGAAATTTCCTTTTCAATGATATGATTAAAAAGCAAGGAATTTTAAGATCATAAGTAAAAATTGTAAAGAAGAAAACAAAATATTCGTGGATCCTGTGAGATTGCAAGTGTGCAAATAATTAGGAAAGAGGTTACCGTATGTTACCTGAAGAGAGGGACTTGGAGGATAATGATAAAGAAATGTAACAAAGAAGCAACAAAAGATATACTGCTAGCCCATCTCTTTGAAGAAGCCATTGTCAAGGAACAAGCGAAAATGGAAAATCTTTACGGCCCCACGACAAAACAGACAAAAAAGAAAGAAAGAAAGAAAGAAACAACGGTTACAAATTGTTCATTCTTGAAACACGTCACCAAGCGAACGATTTTGTTACAAGGAAAATCTCAGCGTAAAAAATATACTAAGTTTTGTGAATAATATTTGATTTTACGTCTCTTTTTCTTAGTTTCTATTTTTTATTTTTTAGTATGACATGTCTGGTCTGGAAAGATTCAAGATTACTCAACTTTACTCCGACCCAGTATAGAGGATATTTCCAATAGACTGATTTACTAGTGTCCTTATAGCCCTCTGAGTAAGGGTAACCGAAGTGGTATATGAACGAACAAAGCAATATAAGGAAGAATTGAGGGGGTGCTTGTTTGGGGTAATGGGAAAAAATTTATGGTTATGGAATAAAAACTCATGTTTGGAATTAACAGAGGTAATATTTTCATTCCCTCATTTTCAGCAATACTCCATTCCTCTAGGTTATCAGATGAATGTGATTTATTGTTGGCTATACTTCATTCCTATTCTTTACTATATTCATTTCTATTCTCATTTCTATTATTATCTGTGAACTAAGCGTCCCCTCAATATTTTCTCTCTTCATTTAGAACGACTTATCATCGGTTATATAAAAAATTCAGTCCACTAACCGTCTAACAGAATAACTGCTACACCACTCAATCTTTTACATGGAAAATAAATAAAATAGTAGAGAAAATGCCGCACAGGCATGACATGTTAAGTCACAACGTGAGAATTTAAAACTATTGTTCATCCACCCTTAAGTTGCACTGATATGTATATCATGTAACTTCAACTTGGAAATAAATTGCTCAAACAAAGGAGCAACTAAAGACTTAGTAAATAAATCAGCAACTTAAAATCAGGAAGGAAGATAGTGTGAAAAAATCAACCCCCCTGTTTGTACTTGTCACGAGCAAGGTGACAATCAATTTCTAGTTGCTTACTACGTTCATGAAAACAGGATTTGAAGTGATATGAATGGCTACTTGATTGTCACACCATAAAGAGATTGGTAACGAGACCAAAAGAAATCTTGCAACAAATAAAGAACTCACTGCAACTCACAAGCAGTAACACCCATGCTTCAATATTCCGCTTCTGCTAAGAATCGAGACACGGTAATTTGCTTCTTAGTTTTCCAAGAAATTAGGGAACCACCAAGAAAAATGCAGAATCCAATAAGAGAACGACGTGTATCAAGGCAGGAGGCCCAATCAGTATCACAAAAAGCTTCAACTTCAAAAGAGTTGCGAGAAGAGAAAAATAACCCCTTTGAAAGAGTGCCTTTAATATAACGTAAGATGTGTACTGCCACATTCCAATGAGAAGATCGTGGAGCTTGAACAAACTAAGTTGTTAAATTGTATAGGAGAGATCCGGACGAGAAAATTGCAAATATAACAATCTGCTCACCAACCGTCTATAGCACTTGGGATTAGTTAATCAACACTAAACTTATACTCCTTTGGTAATAGTGTGGTTGCAGACTTAGAACCCAGTAGACTGACATCATTGAGAATGTCTAAAGCATATTTTCATTAATTGACAGAAATTTCTTCAATAGATTTGGCTATCTCTAAGCTTAAAAAATATTTGGCCGAATCAAAATCCTTGATGGTAAATTGATGATGCAAAATTCTTTTTACTTTTGTTATCTCCAATTCGGAAGAACTTGTGAGAAGAACATCATCAACATTGACAAGTAAGCTGAGTAAATAAGAATATGTTTTCTTGATAAATAAACAATGATCATTTGCAGATTGAATGAATCTAATAGACTATAGATTGGTCATAAGCTCATGATTCTATTGTCGTGATGCTTGTTTGAAACCATATAAAGATCAGAGCAATTTACATACTTGATGTTTCTAAGCTTTAGCATATCCGTCAAAAGGAACCATGTACACTTCTTCATCTAGATATCCATGAAGAAAAGCATTATTGATATCTAGTTGATGAAGTGGCCATGAATGAGCTGCTGCAATCGCCAAGAACAATCAGACAATGACAACCTTTACAAGAAACTGTCGATAAAATCTACTCCTTCAACCTGATTAAAACCCTTAGCTACCAGCCTAACTTTGTATCTGTCAACTATGCCATTGGGTTTGAGTTTGATCTTATATATCCACTTTGAACCGATGGCCCTTTTACCTAGTGGCAACTTTGTTAACTCTCATGTTTTTTTGTCCTCAAGTGCCTGTAACTTTGCATTTATGGCATCTGTCCATTCCTATTTTAGTCTAACTTAATTAAAAGAAAATGGTTCTTGAATATTAGACATTACAGCTGAAAATGAAAGGTATGATGGAGAAAGATTAGGTGAGTGATGATAAGACAATGTTTGTGGTGTAAGACTGTTGCCAGTAATGGAAGAAGGAATAGAATGAACAGTAGATGAAACCTTCATCGTTTAGTTTACCACTCATCTAATCCTTTCATCATTTTGTTTACCACTCATTTAATCCCTTTGCTTAAGATTCATTGTTTTGTTTACCCATCATCCAACCCTACTCAATTCGTCCTCCGTGTGGAATCTTCTGTAGCAAACATCGTCGTTCATAGGTGAGTCGTCGTCTATTTGGGAGAGAATCCACCACAGCAAGTATCATCGTTCATGTAGCGCCCCTTTACTGCAGGGTATACACTGGGACGCCCGTAGATCATTCCGATACATATCCTATGATAAGGGTGAACTACGAACAATCACTACTGTACTTCACATGGCATAATAATAATAAAACATCAATATAAAATCACAAACTTTTTGAAACCAAAATTTTCCTCATTTCATTTCATCAAAACCAAAAGTTTACATATCTGTCAGTTTTTCACTGTCTGTACATTACTCCAAAAACCTAGTACAATATGCTACATAAACAGGGAAAATACATCAGCTCTATCTAGGTCATCCCAAAAGTCCC
>JANITX010000005.1:7879169-7895037 GCA_027564395.1 Erythroxylum ulei
CCGAGCCTTCGGTTTGTTTTCGATACGTTTGCTTTTGATTTGTTTGCTTCGACTCCGTTCTTTGGTTTATGCCTTCCAAGTCGATTCGATCGATTTCGTTTTCGTTTTCGGCTGAGGTCCGGCTTCCGAGGTCGGGTCCCAACAAATAATAAAACCTAACAAACCTCAATTAACTCAAAAGGCTTCGATGCTCAACAATGACAACTTCTCTCGATGATTCCAAATCACCAAGTTACGCGATTGATACTTCCCTCTACCAACTTCACCACCGGTGACCAATAATGCTGGAGAACAAAGAAGACAATGAAGAACAATGAAACGGCAACAAAAATGCCATGGTTTCCACATCTAATATGTTTACTTAATTATCAAAATTATCTTAACCAACCCTCTGTTAATTTAATAATTGTTTTATTAAATTAATTACATAATTAGAGTTAAGACAATTATCAGACATGTAATCCTAAAGTTAACCATTTAAGGTTAACGATAATATGAAAGTGGTTTCACTCATTTATTAAAAATTACTTTTTAAATTTAATTAAGAAGTGAATCCCATTTGCCACGATAACATGGCAAATGAGTCACTTACTTGAATAAAATAATAATTTTGAAGTGTCAGGTCAGCACACACCTGAATGTTTGGATTAAACTTGTCGATCGGTGAAAAACTTTAGATCAAAAGTGACCCTTTTGCCTAAAAATAAAGACAAACAATTTCTAGGTTTTTGGAAAAAAAAAACTTAAATTTTGGTATGGAATTATCTTAAAGAACACATTATTTACAATTGTACTGTCCATAATTATTGTAATAACGTATCGAACCAAACTCAATTACATGTTTATCATCAAAGACGTCAATATAGCGTACCAAACTAAAACTTATCATCAGAAAGGGACTCCACAGCAGAAACATAAACAACAAATTGCATAATGATGAAGCTTACGACTGATCATTTCCAGGAACCCAAGGACGTGATGGCGAAAAATGCACGTACGTAGGTTTTGTCCAGTTCTTCTTTTGGCTCTTGGATTTCTCCAAGAACCATCCTTCCATAAACTGCAACACACAGGTAGTACAAGGACAGACACTGAAGAATCACAGAATCATACGCAAATTCAGATATGCAGATCGTAAAGTCACATGGGTCACTCATCTGTAGGCCACATACTCCTCAACAAATCACTTCCCACTTGCATAGTGATCCTGCAGCTTAACCTATGTACAAAGATTTTGCATTCAAAACCTTGGAGAGACAGAGACCACCAGTGTTCTTTGGTGAAATGTGGACCAGCATGTCATTTGATCTCCTATCCAACATCTTCTCCTTTCTCTCCCCGGACTCATTGGCGCTCGCCAAATCAACTTGTCGCCATTGGCGAGCCTGTGCCAATGAATATCCATTGAGCAAAACCCCTTCATCTTCACTCAAACACCACCTACCATGGTTTTTAGCCTTACCAACTCGCCACCCTGACCTGTTTTGCTATGTTCTCAATCCGACTTCTTGTAAGTGGCACATATTACCGCTAAAGTTCCTGTCTTTTCATATTCGGCCCATTGCACCGATTGATGGCTTGATGCTTCTTAGACCAACAAGTACAACAGTTCTCCAACTTGGTGTGTGCAATCCTTTCACTAGGCAATTCAGGCAACTTCCGATGACAAACATTGCTAGGACTAGTCCAGCAGTTGGCGTCATGGTTTTGGGCTCAAGACAATCTGAATTCCGAGAATTCAGAGTCTATGTGGCCGGTGGAATGTCGGAAGCTCATAATGGAGGTGCCACTTACGAACCAACATTGGAGATATATGATTCAAGCAATGATACGTGGAGGATCGTGGAGTCTATGCCAATTGAATTTGCAGTGAGGCTAACGGTTTGGACTACTAACGAGAGTGTGTATTCTAATGGGGTCTTATATTGGATCACTTCAGCTAGGGCCTATTGCATAATGGCCTTGGAAATTGAATCCAACAGATGGCAAGAACTGAGTGTACCAATGGCAGACAGGCTTGAATTCGCCACCTTGGTGCGGAGGAATGGGAGCTTGACACTTGTTGGGGGCACAGGTCTCAGTGGTGCTTCTGTGTGGGAACTAAATGAGGGAAACATATGGTGTTTGATAGAAAAAGTTCCTGTTGAATTGGGTCTGAAGCTGACAAATTGGGGTTGTACTAAATGTATTGGTGGTGAAGGGGTTATATGTTTGTATAGCAACATTGGGTCAGGAATGGTAGTTTGGAGAGAAAGTGGAGATTCAGGGAAATGGGAATGGTTTTGGGTTGAAGGGGCTTCTTCTGTTAGAGGTAAACAAGTGCAAAACTTATCAGTTAAAGGTGTGTTAGTTCATCCTAGTCTAGCTCTCTCATATATTGACTACTTTTGGCAGTAAGCAGTAGCACAGTTTTGTGCTTGTGAGTCCCTTCCTTTCCCTAAACATACTTGGACAGGATGTGCTAGTAATTCGTTCTGAAGTTCAAGCTGTGAGAATCTGTATTCCATCACCTAATCAAGAAGTGGCCTCGTAAACTTCTGCGATAATACAGAAGCAATGAGTTGGAAATGTACTTGTATGTGCTTGTTTCTGAATGTAAGTGTATTTGAAAAATTCTGTTAGGAGGAAAGAAATATATTCCTTGCAAATTTTCAGATATGTTTGTGTCAACTTGGAAAGTGAACATTGACTTACATAAGAATTAACGGAGAAAAGAGAAAACAACTGACGTTTTCAACACTACCCGCTAGCGGATGACTACTCACAATGATGAAATCGTTGAAAGTTTGACTCTTTCTCATTTCTTTTATTCTTATTGTTCTTAAAGAAAAGGTGACGGCATATTTAAAAAAGCTGATGTTTGCTTAAGATTTCGGGGTTGGATGCAGCTATGAAGCTTCCCTCTGATTTGACGATTTTCAGTCTACTTGTTAAGCCAACAAGTTAGAGGCCAGCTATGCTCCTTCTCCAAGTTCCCTTCTTGCAGGCTTTTCGAGTTCGGATCTCACTTGTCGGGAAAACGTACCGTTTGACTTCAGTTTTCACTGTCTATCAGTTGGCACACAAGGTTTGACCCAGACCTATCTATTTCGATAGTTGCTTAGTTTCATTCTTGCCTTGTGATCACGATCTGGGTTTGAATTAATCCCAATATTGGTTAGCAATGAACTGCCCGGCTTGGTGTTTTTTTTATATTTTTGTTCAGTTTGGTGGTATTAATCACTTTTTTGGTACAATAATTTCACACGAGTCGGGGGTTTTGTAATGTTTTTGTGAAGAAGAGTGAATTTGTCTCCAAAGAAGAATCTGGGTTTTGGTCTTCATACGCTGTAATAATAAAGGTTATTATCAGATGTTAATGGGCAGAAGTCCGTTGATGTAAAGTGTTGATTTAATATGAAAGCAAGTCCTTTTTCAGCAGGAAGATTGCTCTCATTGATTACTGAGTATTTTGTTGGATTTGGAGACACTTGGGACATAATTTGCGTCCCAAGGTGGAATTTTTATGGTTAAGTTTGGTTGCTGAATTGAGTTGCATGATTTCACAATATTTGTTTCTTTTGTCCAACTTCCAACCTACTTCATCTTCAGTTTGTTGTGCAGAGTTAGCTAGTCATATGGTCCAGAAAGGCTAACGGATTTGTTGGAGTACACTAAGATTCTTGTCTTGAACACTAGAGGGAATCCTTGGAGACTTTGAGTTGGATTCGTTTTTTACTAATTCAGCTAAGTTGGATTAGGGTTTTGCCAATATCATGTTGATTACATAAATTTTGTTTGTTGGGAGTATCAGCTGAAGAGTCTGAATTAATGGAGAAATTCTACCTGGGTCATTGGGTAGAGAAAGATAAATGATGTGTACTTTATTTGGCTGGCAAAACGTTGGGAACATCATTGGAAACTTATTCTGAGGAGCAATGGATGCATTGCAAGCTGTTGCCTCTGCAGTACAAATAGTCTCAAGTATGGTGGGGACTGTCACTGCGTTAGAACAGGCCTGTAGGAATTTGGATGAAGCACCAAAGAGAATCCGCAGCCTAGAGGAATTTGTCTGTAGTCTAGAGAATTTAACACGTCGAATTAGGCAAAAACATGCTTACAAGCTTCATAACTCTCAGTTAGATCAACAAGTCCAAAGCTTAAATGTCTTGATAGAGCGGCTCCATCCAAAGATCAGTAGGGCAAGAAGGATTGTCTCGAGAAGTAGGGTTAAGAATTTGGCTAAGGTCGTTTGGAATTCTATGGCAGGAGACCCTCTTGAGAAACTGACAAGTTCAATTAGGGATGATTTGAATTGGTGGCTTGAATCCCAAAGGTTAGTAGAAAATGTTGATAAGGTGATTGAATCAACTGCACTTGAAGTACCGGTTCAGTTGAAGATAAAGATTGAACAAGGCTGTCCAAGTTTAAATAAGTGCCACCATGTGAGGAATTTACTGGAACGACATGATTCTCATCAGGTCATTTTAATTGTTGGGTTATCCGGTATTGGAAAGTCATATTTGGCTCGTCAAGTGGCCTCTAGTCCTCCAACAAGATTTATAGGGGGTGCAGTCGAGCTTAGATTTGGACAATGGTGCAGTAGGAATGCTTGCAATGGAAATAAGGATGAATACCAAAAACGCCTTGCCCGAAAAATCTCTAAATTTCTCATACTGATTGGATATTGGAAGAAGTTTCGGGATGAAAATAGTGGAGATCTTGAATACGTTTGTTTATTACTTCAAGAGGCTTTATATGGAAAGAGCATTTTGGTGCTTCTTGATGATGTATGGGAGCAGGATATAGTTGACCGTTTCGCAAAGTTATATGATAATGACTGCAAATACTTGGTGACAACAAGAAATGAAGCTGTCTGTGAAATAACTGAAGCTGAGAAGGTGGAGTTGAGCAAAGATGACACAAGAGAGATAAGCAAGGCAATTCTTCTCCATCACAGCCTCCTTAGTGAGGAAGATCTACCAGTAAGTGTCAAAACAAGTGCAAATTTTCATCTTGCATATTCTTCAGCCTCTTCTTTATGCTGAATTCTGATTTCAGTATCAGGCACTTAAAGAAACTTGAAGAAAGTCTTAAGTACTTCGTAATTCTCAGTATAATGTATTAACGGGAATAGGTAGGTTCTGTGTCATCACTGTTAAAGTTAATTTGTATTTGGAGGATAAATACTACAACAATGGTTCCTTTACAAACTTGTGGAATTTTCTTTTTTCATAGGGTTTGGCAGAGACCTTGCTTGAACGTTGCGGTCACCACCCTCTTACAGTTGCTGTTATGGGTAAGGCTCTCAGGAAAGAAGTAAGAGCCGACAAATGGGAAAAGGCCACTCTTAATTTATCAACATTTGCCACATGTGCACCTGGTCCTGTCTCTTATGTCAATGAGAAAGAAGCTGAGAACACAATAACCATTTTTGGATCACTAGAGTTCAGTCTCGAAGCAATGCCTGGAGACTCTAAAAGGCTGTTTGTAGCTTTAGCTTCGATTTCCTGGGTAGAGCCTGTGCCAGAAGCTTGTCTAGAGGCTATTTGGTTAGTTCTTGGGGAGGAAAGCTTGTTCCCTCTTATCGTAAGCAAACTCGTTGAAGGTTCATTGCTCATGAAAACTGATACTGATCCCTTATACATGGTTCATGACATGGTTTCTTTGTATCTCGATAGCAAGACAAATGACTCTATTGGGATATTGCTTGTGGAGTGTTCAGCAGCAGAAGTGGCATTTATTTTCCCTTGGCTTCTTATTTATGGAAAGGAGAACATCAAAAAGATTGCTGAACAAAGATTCAGGGTTCTACTTGATATTGTGGAAGAAAATCTGGTAGTGTCAGCATTAGAAGCTCTTATCCAAGCTCTGATGGCTAGCAAATCCATGTCTGAACTTGAAACCAGCAGAGCAAGATTTAGTTGCATATTGGGACCCAGGATACTGGATTTAATCTCATCCGACTCAAAAAGTCTCATTGCTGTGACAGCAGAAGCCATAACTAATGTATTTGACAAGGATGACTATGCAAGTTATTTTCCTTCCATTGAGAATACTGATACAATACATAAGATGGCAAAAGCACTAGGGGAGACTGAGGACCCTATTGTCCAAATTAATATGTTAGCTGTTCTTGCAAAATTTGCTGAATTTGGATGCTCTGAGACAATTGATGAGGTGCTTCAGAGTATTCCCTTTAACCGAATAGCCGACTTGTTGTCTGAAGATACTGAAGAACTGCATGAGAGCATGTTTAACATATTGTTCTCTTTAACCAAAGCCGGAAAGTCAAAGGCCGTTGAGAGAATGCTCAGCTTTAAAATTGAAAAGAGCCTTATTAAAATTCTTGAGAATGGATCTGAAGTACTTCAAAACCATGCCATAGTAACTTTGAAGGCATTCTATGAGATGTCTCGCACTGAAGCAAATGTGCCTGTTTTCCTTGGTAATCTAGACCTTCTTCCATGGCAAGTTAGGCTTCGTTTGGAAACCTTTATTTTGTCAGATCGAACAATTTCCCATTCCCCCAAGCCACAGACGTTTGAGGACCTCGTGCACAAGGTACTAGATAGCGATAGCAGGAAGGTCTTGGAGGCAATGCAGGATCTCATACCAGTTGTTGAGAAGGCAGGCGATTCTCAAAACAGAGAGATGATTCTGCGAAGTCCCCTCATCAAAAGGTTATCAGAACTTCTGCAAAGCAAGTTCTCTCAAGAAAACCAGTTGAGATCTGAGTCTGCATTTTTGATGATGAAGCTAGCTTGCTCAGGTGGAGAACCTTGTATCAAGAAATTTTTGGACTACAGTATTATCCCTGACTTAGTGAAGATGATGCATTGTCAAATTGCAGAGTTGCAGGATTCAGCTTACACAGCATTGCACCAAATGCTTTTTGCCAGTGGAGGTATCCATGTTTTCAACAAGATTTTCCAGATGAGTCTCATAGATAAGATGGTTCTGTCACTTGATAGTAAATCAATAAAGACACAGGAAGTGAACTTACAATGCATTTTTGATCTCGTTGAATTGGGAAACAAAGTCTGCTTAGAGCGGATGTTGTCTTTGCAGCTGGTAGAGAAGCTTGTGAAATTGGAAAAGGCCAATGGTGGCACCGGAAAAACTGTGGTTGAATTTCTCAAAGAGATGGATAGGTGTAAGCATCTATCCACGATAGAGCGCCGAGTGTTGAAGCACCAAGTTGTTAGGAAGATAAGAGCATCCTTGAGAGGCCATAAATTTGAAACTCAAGTGTTAGCAGCTGCTGAAGGTTGCATTTCTGAGGGATCAAAAGCTGGTAGTGGTAGCAGCAGATGCAGAAGGTGATTTTAGTCTTGTTTACATTTTTCTGATGCCATTTAAGTGGAATATTGGAATTCGATAATGGACATGCTTTTCCACGGGGAGGCCAAGTTCTGTGACTTTTGGTCATGCAATCTTCGTCATCTCATGTCTCAAAATTTCCCTTTACGTTAGTTATTACAGAACATTGTTAAGTATATCAAAAAACATCGTTCTACTGTTGAAGCAAAAGGTTCATGTACACATTTGGCATGTTTGAGAATGAATGGAGTTCAATTCAAACCCCCAACAAATCGAGCTGTTTGGTGGATGCGGGTAAGTATCTATGAAACAACTTGAGCCAAAATAAGGCATAAGGTTCACCAATCTCCCCAGGAGAAATCACAATGAAGGAGCAATATTGACGTGAATTATTTGGTAAATATAAAAAAAATTATTGATATAACACGGTGGAATCAGTATTGTTAGCCATGAACCGAAACCGTTACTGGTTTATCAGAGGAAGAAGAAGCGGGACGTTGAGGTGGAGAGAGACGAATGAGTTGGAGTGTGATGCATGCATGCTTAACCGTTAGGGAGAATAAGGGAATGTTGTGTGGGGTGTACGGGTACTCTAGGAGGAGGATATAAGTTAGTTAGAAATGATGAGAGAATCATCTTTTATTTCGGATATTAGTCTATTGTACGGCCTTTGGCTGGGGAGCTATAGCTCTAAAAGTTTTATCAATACATATTGTCCATTTTCTGGAATTTCCCTACCCTTACTCTACCAAATTGGTGCGGTGAGCATGGATCCTCATGACCAACACCAGAATGGAGAATAGGCTAGAAGTGGTAGAGAGGAGTCTGGGAGCGTTGGAGCAAAGACTAACAGGGCTTGATGGAGAACTCAGTGAGATTAAATCGATGCTCGTTGTTGCGTTGAAAGGAAAAGCAACGGAAGAAACATTGGGTGGACAGTCGTCGATGACAGAGGGGGGCTCGGCCAATACCCCTGTTCCTGGGCAGTCATCAACACGGGTAGTGACTCTTGATGATGTGTAGGTAGCTGCCAAGCGTATTGAGCTGCCAAACTTTACCGGTGTAGACCCCATGAGCTGGGTCCGACGAGCAGAGCAATATTTCCAGGTGCAAGAAACCCTGGAAGAGAAGAAGGTCACGTTGGCTTTAGTGAGCATGGAGGGTCATGCTCTCCACTGGATAAGTTGGCTTCAGGATCGGAAGCCCCTAATGACCTGGGAGGACGTGAAGAGAGAAGTGCTCACTAGGTTCGGAGGTGCACTGGCGACTAACCCCTTTGAAGCTTTAGCGGCTGTTCGTCAAAATGGGGTAGTGGATGAATTTATTCAGGATTTCGTGGCCAAGGCAGTGCAAGTTAGGGGGTGTTCAGAAGAGTTTTTCATTGGGCAATTTCTGAATGGACTAAAGGAGGAGATTAGGGCACGGATTCGTTCGCATGAGGCTGTAGATCTCTATCGGACAATGAATTTAGCCAGAGAAATCGAACATGAACAGGAAGTTTTGGGCAGGAAGAAGAGTGTGCAGTCATATTCTCATCGAGAGGGCTTTGGCTTAGGGGTGAAAGCAGGGTCGGTAATTGGGGACAAAGGGCCTCAGACCACCTTTCAAGTTACTGATGGAAGGAGGAGTGGATTTGGAGCTGGGGTGACTCACCCAAATGCTGGATCGGCCCAATCTTGGAGTCACTGGAAGGGGACCACCAGGCCAGCTCAGCCTGAAGGGAGTAGCATTGGGTCAAGTGGCCATAAAGGTTCAGCCCCAACCAGAGGAGTCTGACGGTACACCCAAAAAGAGTTTCAAGAAATTAGGGTAAAGGGGCTTTGCTATCGTTGCCTTCAACCCTATCATCCTCTTCACCAATGTCAGGGAGCTTCGCTATACACGGTGATATTGGCCGACGACGATTCGTCGAAGGACAAGGGCAAGGGGTCGCCGCCAGTGATGGAGCCGCAGGAACTTTCGAATGACCAGCAGTTTACGAATCTCGAACTTCCTTATTTTGCTCTCGGTGGGTGCGGAAGTCACCAAACCATGAAGCTACGAGGGTTGGGTTATGGTGTAGCCGTTATTATTATGGTCGACAGTGGGGCGAGCCACTGTTTCGTCACTAAAGGGGCAACAGAGAAGATGGGACTCCATGTTGAACCAACATTGCGGACTAGCGTGCGGTTGGGAGATGGGCGACGTGAAGAAACCCAGGGTCCCTGCCGAAATGTTTCAGTAGAGATTGGGGGAGCTAAATTTCTGGTCGATTGCTTTGTGTTTCCTTTAGGTGGGGTCAACCTCATTTTGGGGGTCTCGTGGTTGCAACAGTTGGGCGATGTTAAAGCAAACTGGGGTCGTATGACTATGGAGTTCCAATTTGGTGGACGAACAATCAAAGTGGATGGAGATCCTTCTCTAGTTAATACCCCAGCAACAGTTCGTTTTTTGCAAAAATCAAGTCCGACTAGTTGCGGCTTGGTACTTTGGCAAGCTTCCTTGATAGAATTGAATTCGGCTGAGGGGGAATGTTCAGCTGAACAGGAGTCAGATTTACGACAGTTACTTCAGAAGTTTGCAAGTCTGTTTAACGAGCCTTCGGGGCTACCACCACGTCGCACCATTGACCACAGTATACCTTTACAGCAAGGGGTTACTGCTGTGAGCGTAAAGCCTTATCGCTACGGTCACACGCAGAAGGATGAAATAGAACGACAAGTATCCGAGATGCTGGCAACTGGTATAATTCAGCCAAGTTTTGGGCCATTTTCCATTCTCGTTTTGCTAGTAAGGAAGAAAGATGGAGGGTGGCGGTTCTGTGTTGACTATAGGGAGCTAAACAAGGTAACTGTGGCGGATAAGTATCCGATTCCGGTGATACAGGATCTACTGGATGAATTACATGGGGCTAGGTTCTATTCCAAGGTTGATCTACGATCCGGATACCACCAGATCCGAGTACGGGCTGAAGATATTCCTAAAACGGCCTTTAGGACGCATTCCGGACATTACGAATTCAAGGTGATGCCTTTTGGGCTGAAAAACGCACCGGCTACGTTTCAAGCGACAATGAACGAGCTTTTCCGACCATATTTGGGACGGTATGTACTGGTGTTCTTTGATGATATCCTTATTTATAGCAAAGATTAGGAATAGCATTTGGGTCACTTATTGGTTGTTTTGGGGATATTGGAGGAGCAACACTCTGCTGTCAATGAGAAGAAGAGTCAGTTCGGGCAAACCAAAATCGAGTATTTGGGCCACATGATCTCAGTGGATGGTATTTCTATGGATCCGGCAAAGGTGGCGAGTATTCTCACATGGCCGCAACCTCGATCGATAAAAGGGGTGAGAGCTTTCCTTGGCTTAACCGGATACTACCGACGGTTTATACAAAATTATGGGAACATAGCGCGTCCATTGACCGAGTTACTGAAAAAGGAGTCTTCTCAAAAGTTTTCATGGACAGCTGAGGCGCAAGCAGCCTTTACCGCACTTCAGTAGGCTTTGACCACTGCACCCATACTAGCTATGCCCGACTTTCACCAACCTTTTGTGGTAAAATGTGACGCATCCGGGGGAGGGGTAGGAGCAATGTTAATGCAAGGAGGACGACCAATTGCCTTTTACAGCAAAAGTTTGGCGCCACGGAATTTAGCTAAACCAGCTTATGAGAAGGAGTTAATGGCTCTTGTGATGGCCATCCGACATTGGCGACCATATCTCGTAGGGGGCAAATTTACGGTACGTACAGACCATTGTAGCTTGAAGCATTTACTTCAACAACAAATCACGACTCCGGCTCAACAAAACTGAGTGGCAAAGTTGATTGGGTATGAGTTCAACATAGAATATAAGCCGGGCATATTGAACAAGGCTGCGAATTCGTTGTCCAGGCGACAGGAGGATGTTGAGTTGTCCGCAATTTCTTTCCCTTGCTGGACTCAATGGACAGATCTAGACAAAGAATTGGCAGCAGATGATACTTATTAGAAACTTAAAATGCAGATTAGTGACTGCCCTGCTGAATTCAAGAAATACAAGATTGTGAATGGCAGAATCTTTTTTATGGGGAAGCTATTCGTACCTGCTACTTCTTCGTGGATTCCTAAGCTAATTCAAGAGTTCCATTACACCCCTCAAGGAGGACATTCCGAAGCCTATAGGACGTACCGAAGAGTGGCCGCCAATGTTCATTGGGTGGGGATGATGAAACAGATTCAGAAGTTTGTGGCTGAATGTCCAACATGCCAACGCAACAAATACAGCACTCAAGCTCCTGCGAGGTTACTACAGCCATTACCCATACCGACGCAAGTATGGGAGGATTTATCCATGGACTTCATCACTGGTATGCCTCGTTCTCATGGAATTGATTGTGTGTTGGTAGTAGTCGACCGTTTGAGCAAGTATGGTCACTTCATTGGTCTTCGCCATCCGTTCACTGCACGATCGGTGGTTGAAGTGTTTTCTAAGGAGATCGTGAGGCTTCATGGAGTACCACACTCCATTGTTAATGACAGGGACCCTTTATTTATGAGCAATTTCTGGTTAGAATTTTTCAAAGGATGGGGAACACAACTGAGAATGAGCACTGCCTACTATTCGGAGACGGATGGCCAAACAGAGGTTTTGAATAAATGTTTAGAAACATATTTACGATGCTTCTCTTCTGAACAGCCTAAAGCTTGGAGTCGTTGGTTGCATTGGGCCGAATATTGGTATAACACCAACTTTCAAGGCGCTACTCAAACCACTCCTTTTGAAATAGTGTATGGTCGGAAACCTCCAACTCTTGTTTAGTATTTACCGGGAGAATTTAAGATTGCGGCAGTGGCAGCAGAACATCAGGACCGAAATGAAATCTTGAGGCAGCTACGCTATAATTTGCTTAAAGCGCAGCAAAGGATGACTAAGCAGGCCAATAAACACCGACGTCATGTTGAGTTCCAGGTGAAAGATTGGGTCTACTTAAAGATTCGGCCACATCGACAGACCTCTCTTGCACAACGAGTGTATCATAAACTCACTCCTCGTTATTACGGGCCATTTAGGGTGCTGCAGAAACTAAGTCCGATGGTGTACAAATTAGACTTGCCACAGACTTCGCGGGTTCATCCCATTTTTCACATTTCTCAACTAAAGAAGGCAGCAGGTGACCATCAAGTTTCAGGTGAGCTTCCTTCCAATTTAATGGCTGAACAGCCAAGTTTCATTCCAGAGCACATTCTTGAGACCAAGTCCTTCGACCCTCCTGCCACTCCTTGTCACCAACTGTTGGTCAAATGGGCTGCCAAAGGACCTGATGAAGCTACTTGGATCAGCTGTTCTGATTTTCGGGGGCAATTTCCTGAGTCAGACCTTGTGGACAAGGTCTGTTTCCAGGGTGAGCGTATTGTTAGCCATGAACCGAAACCGTTACTGGTTTATCAGAGGAAGAAGAAGCGGGACGTTGAGGTAGAGAGAGACGAATGAGTTGGAACGTGATGCATGCATGCTTAACCGTTAGGGAGAATAAGAGAATGTTGTGTGGGGTGTACGGGTACTCTAGGAGGAGGATATAAGTTAGTTAGAAATGATGAGAGAATCATCTTTTATTTCGGATATTAGTCTATTGTACGGCCTTTGGCTGGGGAGCTATAGCTCTAAAAGTTTTATCAATACATATTGTCCATTTTCTGGAATTTCCCTACCCTTACTCTACCAGTATTGTATTCAATCCACCTCTATTTGTACCTTTTAGACGTTCACAGACTTTCTAATTCTGCTTGTACATACAAGTCATCATCTACAACTAATACGCAGATTTAAAGTCCATAATCAAGCTATCTGATAGGGCTCGGATGATTAGATAATCGAGTCTGAAACATGATTCTGCAGAACTAGGGTTAAAGGATCTCAGACCACTATTTTGAGTCAACCTGTGAGCTCCTCCATCAGACCCTGGTTATCCAAGAAAGAAGAACAAAGAATGAATCTTTGCAGAAACTCTATATTACTATATCATAAAACAGGCAGAGATAACAAAGTTAATGAAGCAACCAACCCGTGCAATATACTGTTCCGCATCGGTTCGTTTCAAGAAGTGCATCGAATGCCGTGCAAGATTGGCTGTCTTATCACTGAGTAATATGCCTTCACCCATATCATCAAGAACCCTCACTTTGATGTAGGGATCTTTGGGTGGCACCATATCCTGCCCAGGACAATAACTTCACCATCAACATAAGTTTAAAAGAATTGGACTTGCTAAATTCCAATTTACCAGACAAAAACTTGTTTGTTTAAATTCTCTTGGTTACCTAAGACCTGCTTGCATAGTCTAGAAAGGGGGAGGGATTTCATACCACATTCAAATCAATGTCCACATCTGCCATGTATGATTGTAATGCAGTAGAGTGTTTCCCAAAATAAGTTTTCTCCGAGTCGCTGAACTTCTCTTGAATTTCTTCTGGAAGTTCAAGAAGCTCTAATCCTACATTCCATGCCAAATTTCTTATAATCTCAGCCCGGTTGTACCTACATGGTTATATAAATGAGCAAAGAAGACTAATTAACGAGGATGAAAGGTTGGCCTATGGACAGCAAGAAAAGTTTTCTTACACATATGCCATTAAGCAGCGCTTGTTGCGCATTAATGATAAATGGTGGATGAGTGCACCATAGTGGTCTGCATTTCTAGTTTCTCTGACATCCACACTTTCTTCTTGCATTTTCCTAGTCATATCAAGTACATCAATTGTGTACAGAGAAGAGAATATGAATTGCTCCTAGCATAAAAACTATTAAGAACAAAAATTGAATGACACATGCAAATCAACATCCTAGGACAGAAGCACTTCCATATGATTTTAACAAGATTCTCGTAATATTGAATTACACATGCAAATCAACATCCTAGGACAGAAGCACTTCCATATGATTTTAACAAGATTCTCGTATCTTGCAGCTCCAATCAAAGTGATCATATATGTCAATTACAATTTCAGACATCTCCTGCTGCAGGAACCCAATGACTGAAAAAACCACTGGAATATTTTGAAAGATGCGAGCACTCCACAAAGTGCAATATACTAAATATGCACGCAACAGTTAAGCAAATTTGTCAAATACCAATTTCAGAGAATTCAGAAGCTGTCAAAAATTCTAGCAGTTGACTTCTAAAACAATTGCCTTGAAGTTATTGACACGTATGGAATGATGACCGAGACGAGGTAATACCTTATTAAAGCCTCAAGTTCCGTATAATGCTGAGTACATTGATCAACAACTTGATTGAAAAGCTCTTCCTTTTCCATCACATATGTAACAACATCGGCAATGAAGCTTATTATAAGATAATCAAACCTGATAACCCAATAACACTAAAAAAAAAAAACCCTTTTGATCCATAATTGTGAGAGTTTGTATGTGAGGCCGTGGGTGGGCGCGAGAGAGATCTTACATTGAAGTGCTGAAGCTGACCTTTTTCGCCGCTAGCAAAATCTTTCACTAGCTCATAACCCTTTCTTGCGTACATATTCCTCAAACTGACAAAATTAGTGTAAAAAGAAATGAAGAATTAACAAAAATAAATTAAAAAAGAACTTCTCGTTGAATTGCTCGTTCACTTTTCAAACAAGACGATATTCACTCAAACATCATATCCAACAGGTTGTGTGCATGTAATTGAAAATCTTAGGGAAACGACCATACGTAAAAATGAAAGATCCGTATGAGCTATAAGCATTCCACAGAGATAACGAGGAAGAAGTACCTTCCCGGTATGTTTGGGAGCAGAGAAGGTGAGGCCGCGAGGGAGAGAGACAATTAGGGATCGGAAGGCTTTTGGCGGGAAAAACATGCGCATGCTTTTGGCGCACGTGCGAAACATGTTATGTGTTATCAAACGATGTCGTTTCGATAAATAATAAAATAAAAAATGAAATAAGCCCAAGGCTTATTTAATTTTATAGTTTTCTTTTTTATATAAATTCAATAAAATTTTTATTTGGTTGAGTTATTTTATTTCCATTTATAGTTTTGGTTTCCTCCTATTTATGACTTAAAAAATCATATAAATAGTTATCAATTTTTTTATTATTTATTTTATTGGAATGTTTTTTATCATCTATTATTAATCAAATATATAGTTTAATATCAATTATTATTAAGAAATATGATTTAATTATTTAAATTATTTTTATAATTTTATTATAATAAAAAAAATTTGAAAATAAAACTTTAGATTTCATAATTATTTAATAAAAATATAAAAATTTAATCGATAAATAGTGATTTAAATAAATGTTTAATTATTATGTTAACATTGATTTTAAAATTTTATATATGTAATTATTATTTGTTAATAAATATGTTATTAATTTTTACTAATGAAGTAGGAATTCATATTTTCAGCCTTGGTTTCCCATTGTTCCATTCTCTTCTCCAAGGCACTGAATCGGGCAGCATTCTTTGAGGAATCCTGTTGAATTAAGTTCGCAATTGCGTTGAATTGGTTCGCCGTGGAATTCCTCTCTTCCTTCATCAATGTCATCATACTGTGCAGAAGCTGGTTAGTGTCTTCCTTTGGTTGTTGCACCGT
>JANITX010000005.1:7900693-7911878 GCA_027564395.1 Erythroxylum ulei
GTAGCATATTTTTGTAATAGAGCTGTAGACTCTGATAACTCTTTGATGTCGTATATATAGGGATAAAGTATGTAATGCTACAATGTACATATTCAGTTTTATGAAATGAAATGAGAAATTTGAGTTTTTAAATAATGTGATATTTTCTTTTTTAAAAAAGGTGTGATATTTACGTTTTAAACGATGATATCATAATTGAATTAGTGATGTGACTGCTTTAGCATGTCATCCTTATAGGGTACGTATTCAGATATCCGGACGGATGTCGGGTATGTGTCATGTGAGAGTGAGGTGCTACAGAGATTATTAACTTTATTATACAACATAAATTTATATTAAAAAAAAAAGACAATATCAAAATCAATTCACATCTTATTGATTAAAAATAAAAGTTTTTATATCAGTTATTGAATTTCAAGAATTGAAAGAAAACCATTTTGATATATTTCTTAATTTAAATTTCAAGCTATAAAATTAATACAAAAAAACATTATATCGCAGTAAATAAAAATTTTATTTTTTCTTCGTATAAAATATTATGGGAAGATATTGTTGAACAAGATGGACCCCGTAATTATTTGGCATGCTAGCTTTGCTCAACACACTCTTTAAGAGTTCAGCATAATGAAGTGTGGACTTGTTGAATCGATCAATGGTCTAACTGCTAAGTACATAGTTGTTAATATTGAAAATATGTTCAAACCAACTAAAACGTAACGTTCCAAAGTCATACTATATCTACACCATTCCAAGATTTGATTATTTGATGGTCAAGTAATTTTCCACTTGGTCAGTCAAAATTTTCAGTTTTCCGTTCAAATTTGCTTCGCCAAAATGTAGACCAGAAGAGTGGTCTGCATAATTTACTACTTCTGGCATTGGAAACCTTTAGTCAATGCTACTTTTCGTCAAACTACAATCAATCTTAATTGTTACGACTTCTGTTGGAAACGGATTCATATGGCTGAAAAATATTTTAAAATAAATATAAGTAAATCATATATTATTACATAAATTTTTAGTTTCATTCAAAAATAATTATTAAACAAAACCAACTAACTAAGGTATGTAATAATATCATATAATATCTGCACGTGAGTTTATTGGAAATAATCTCTTTATTATATAAGAGTAAGGTTGTGTATTACTAAATATTCCAAAATTTTGTTTTATTACAAAATTTCAGACTAGGAGCGATAATAATGATGTGTCAATGTTGCATACTTATTAGAGTAAAATAAATAAAGAAGATGTTGGTTTTTTTGTAAACCGATATTTAAAAAACCGAACAGAAGTTAAACCAAGAGATTTAAAATTTAAAATGATTAAGTAGTATTAAACTGTTATAAAATTGATTAAAAATATTATCTTTATTTATCAAAATTAAAAAAATTTGTTAGTTAAAAATTAATGGAGTTATTTTAATTTTTAAAATTGATTAATTTATAAAATTAATAAACTAATCAACACAAAAGCATCGAAATAGAAAAAGAAAAAACAGGAGGCGGGCACGTCCTACATCGAGGAAGATTGTAACATAGGTCAGCAATGGCGGGGAAATTAACTTTTAATCACATATTTATAATCAATTTAATATTAATTAATTAAGCTTTATAAAACAATTGGTGAACAGCTGAGATTGACTTTTGCTTATAGTATTATATATTACATTAATAAATTAAAATATATATGGAAGATGTTAACCTGTCTTTTAATTATTTTTTAAAATAAGTTATTGCTGGATGAAAAATAATAATGTGTCGGGTCGTACTTTGACTGAGTTACCATATGACGACCGTTTCTATACGATGTCAGTTCGTCTGTTGTTTCCTTCTCTTAGTTTACATATAAAAACAAGTCATACACGTACAGCTTGGCAACTCCGAGTAGTGAGACATTCATTTCACGGGAGCTCACCAGGAAAGATCCAGAGGAGAGAAAAGGGCCATGGCGGGCTTGCAAAGATCTGCAGTGTCTTTCAGGAGACAGGGGTCTTCGGGGCTTGTGTGGGACGACAAGTTTTTGTCAGGGGAGCTTAACCAAATGAACCAAGTGTACCGCGGCAACAATCAAGGTGGAGAAAACGAAGAGAAGTTTGATGTCAAGCGAGAAATGGATGCTAAGATGCGGTCTTCGAGATCACCAACAACCTTTGAACGAAACCGATCCAACGGTGGACAGCGAGGCTACCGTAACGGAAAGGTGTCCCCGGCTATAGAGCCGCCGTCACCGAAGGTATCTGCATGTGGGTTTTGCAAGGCTTTTGGAAAGCCTCCCAAGAATCATCAGAAAAGAGGCGTTCAAGGTAGATCACGATAGCTTTAATTTTTGGTGTTTCTTTCCGGGTCTCCGAAGACCCATTATTATATATACAAATATTTATATATGATATTAGGTTTAAGACCTCTCTTCTCCTTAAGATACACTTTCTGCTTCTTCTTCTTCTTCTTCTGGTTGTCTTGTTAAGTTATTGTTGGTAACTTTTAGATGCTAGAGACGGTTTTATGGGCTTGGATGGATGTAATTATGTGTATATTAGTTTGGTCAGCAAGAAAATTTTGTTTTCTGTATTTGGATGTCTCTCTTTCGTTTTTTTGCTATGCTTGAACCTATTCTCTTATTATCACTTCATAGATCAGCCTTGCTTTTTCTTTTAAGTTATATTATGCAATGTTGTAAGAAGATTAGAAGAGAGACATATGCATAATCTAGGAGAGTGAATCTTCTGTTCTTTTCTGATACCTATAGGCCCTCCCGTAGGCAGAGACATTTTGGTTTTGGTGACCTTGGGATCAGCAAAGAAACGGTGGACTAATGAATATAGCCATTTTTGCTTGCTAGTGCCTAGTTGTTTCGTCGCCAACACCTAACCCCACTTGTATTTGCTGTTTTCTTCTGGTTTGGACCAAATAGCAATCCTAGCCTCACCAACCCTATGTGGTTTCGGTCAATTTTGAGTTCCTGGAAAAAATAATTACCCTTTATCATGTCTTCTCCTACTAAAACATTCATTGGCATGCCAAATATCTTAAAACTTATAAGAATATAATACTTGAGAGCTAGTGCTTTCCTTATCCCAAACTCAACAAGAGAATTTTGGGGTTGAGATTTTTGTTTAGATGACATAATCTTCAAAATTCAGAGAATGTTATCTGTTAAGAGATGGTAGATCCTATTAGTTAGTGGTTAGGCATATCTGTGCTTTACGGTATGCTCTACTCCAATCATGATAAGATTATTGTTCAATATTTATTTATGGGATTTTTGGTACGAAGATAATGACCCCCCATTAAGCCTTAATTAGGTGGCACAACTCATCCAACCTTTGACCTAATCCTCATAATGTTCCAAACTACTTTAAATCTTGACAATCTCCCTTTTGAAACGACAAAGTTTTATATTTCTATCAATCTTTTATTTTATTGTATTTAAATGTACAATAATTTTAAAAAATGTTAGCTTTTAGTTTTTACAATGCAAGTTGTCATGCCCACATGATTATCAAGTAAATGCCAAAAAATAGCTATTGAAGCAACATGCATGACATCAAGTTTGTCTATTTATGGTACAATCAATGCTTCCTTCATGAATATGCTGGAGTAACAATAGTGATGGATGGATGGATGGGACTTTATGGGCACAGGTGACACTGGAAAAGTAGAACAGGAGATTTGATCCCACAAATTACCATTATTAGGTCTTAATTTTGTATAACAACTTAGTTATATACTTTACATTTCAAGGAAAATGCAAGTTGGGCACAATAAAGTACATGCATACACATTCTAATTGCTTAAAAGTCTATTCTAATTTGATGTTTACCTAATAATAATCGGTGGTCACCACCAAAATTGTCATGAAATGCCCTAATTAACTCGATCGTGGGATGGATGCCATATTGCACCTTTCAATTTCAACCACACACACACAATTGGATAAAGCACTCGCGTAATAGTAATTACTATGAGTCATTGTGAAATATAAAGGAGATTCTAATTAAAAATGACACTCTCTTTATTCATTAAAGATAATTTTTTTTATAAAAAATATATTATACAATTTTTAATTTTATTCGGTTTTTAAAATTCTATCATATATAATTTTTTATGAATAAATAAAATGTGAAAATATATAATATTATTAAAGTTCGGTTTGCATAATTAAAGATAATGCTCGGTTATACACAATCAAGACGTCCACGATTAGAACTCTTCTTCAATTTCAAGCTCTAATCCGTAGACTGAAAGCCAAGTCCTCTCAAGTATTCAAGTGGGAAACGTCACTTTGATACTATAGTGTTGATGGTGACATATGCTGCTACGTGGTAATGATGATTTTGGATAGTTGCTTGACTCATTATTACGGATAACGGTTTAGCCCATCTAATAGTGGGTCTATTCCAACCAATTAAGTGTTTCTATCGAGGTGGGCTCTGATTGATTTTGGATCCTTTCTTCGTATTAACTAGATAATATCTAATAAAAGCTAGAACACCCCCTAATAGAAATATGATGCTCCAACGCTATTCTTTTGCCCTTTTAATTATTACGTAATTCAAACCGACATAAGAATTATATTATAATCGGAATTTGTTTATTTTTTATTTAATTTTCTGAATTATCTTTTTTTTTGTGATTTACGAATAATTGCTAATAATTTAAAAATTACGCTCTTTCGTTAATGATTGCAACAAGAAAGAAAACCAAACTTTTAAATTTGAAGAATATAAGTTTATTTAATTACAAATAAATTACACTAAAAATCCAATTTTGAGGTAGTGCCAGCATCAGGTATTTATTCTTCATTAATACGCATTTGAAATATTTAGAAAATCAATGTTACATTGTCAATGAAATAAAAAAAATTGATAGTTTCGCTACAATTTAGAAGATAAATAATAAGATTATGATAATTTAAAGTTTTTAGGTATTTAATATCAATATTTTAAAACCAAACCGAAAATTAAATTATGTGATAGGTACCTTTACCTATTACATAATTTAAAGTTTAATTAAAAAATAAATTTTTAGTTGAAATTAATTGATTTATTTTAGTTTATATGAATTTATTAATTTACGAAAAATGATCGATTAATTTAATAAATTAATCAATTTTTAATAATAAAATTTATTAAAATAATTTGAACTAAAAAATTAAAAATTGAATAACTTATGAGGTTGAACATGTCGTTATTACAACTTTAGACAAAATAAATAACTTGCTAATTGATCAGGAACTAAAGCCCAGATTAAACTTCTGTTGGACTACACTCAACTTACTCAAGTTGAGAGAAACCTTATGCTGGATTATAATAGCACTGTAGAAGCTCTTCCTAACTGTATGTAAGCGCAAGATACCAAGGATTAGGCTTGACAATTAAGTTCGGGCCCAACTTGACCTAGCCTAATCTTTCGAGTCGGATTCAAACTTTTTTATGTGAATTTTTTTAGTTTCACTCAAGTTCGAATTTGGGCTATTCAGCTCGATCCAACTAAAGCTTAAAATTAGATAAATGATATCGTTTTGAAAATAATCAAATTGATTCTTAACCTAATCGGACATCATGCTGCATGAAACCAATTAGGTTTAAGCTTAAGCTTAGACTGTGTACCTTAAACTCGAACCCGATAGACTTTAGACACTTAAGTTCAATTAAGCATAAATATAAGTTATGTACTTCAAACTTTAGATTAAAGTTAAACATGGACGTTAATTTTTAGGTAAACCCAAGCTTGGTCCAATCTAAGGCGTCTTTATTAAGAATCAGATAACATAGGCTAAGCAGTATCATGGTAGCGGAACTCATGATATCACTATTATCATGGTAGCGGAACTTATGGCCTTTAGATTCGGGCTTGCCTTTGCCCGTACCTTTCCGTGTCGTAGCTTGGTGGTAGAGTCGGACTCTCTGGAAGCCCTTCGCTGTTTCGCCTTTACCCCGGATGTCCTCGCCTTCCACCCCCTTGCCAGCTTGATCTCTGACATAAGTTCTCACCTCGATGCCCTGTCCAGTTTTTCTCTAACCCATGTTTTCTGCGAAAATAACCAGTGCGCTGATTTCTTAACTCACTTGGGCTCGAGTACGGTCCGCGGTGAGCGAGTATGGCATACCCCCCGTCTGACATGCTTTATTTGTTACGCGCTGATGCGCAGGAGATTGCCTTTATTCGTCCTTAATTTCTATTTTTGCTTCTGTTGTACCAAAAAAAAAAAAAAGATAACCTAGGCTAAGCAGTATTTACGGATTTTTACCAGCAAATCTTGTTATCAAATCTTTAAACCTCTTTTGTTTGAAACTGCAAGAGTAAAAAAAAAAAAAAAAAGAGTGCAAGGGTTGAATCTGGTATGGTTTAACCGTTTAAGAGTGACACCCTCAAATTGGCTTTAATCTCTTTGGCTAATTACAAAAAACAAATTGAGCTCACTCGATAGACCCTGGAAGTTTCCTAATACCCGTCCTATCCTATATGTGTTGTCTGCACCAATGGAATGGAGATTCGAGATCAGCTTTTTTTTTAATGCTTCTTTTTTACGAGAGATGGCAATTGACAATTCAGTAACGAGTGAATGTAAGGACTCAACAGTAGAATGGTTTAAAGCACATACAGGAACAATGACATAAGACATTCAATGTCTAATCAAATTAGGGGATTTTGGAGCTCTCTTTTGTCTCCTTAATGAACCTTAAACTCTCGAAAGATGTTTTCTGGTGTAACATTTGGTTAGCTAGATAATGAGTGCATTGAACATGAAGAATCTGGCTATTGGGTCATGGTCAAAATTGATTCTTTTTTTAACAACATGTTTAATCTGCACAAGCTTTGTACGTACAGAAGGTTTTGACTCTCTCTTACAGCTCCCACGATCTGGGTCTCCCAGAATCCGACCCAAATCCAAACGGGCACTCTTCGTTCGTGATTTTGGTGCTAAAGGAGATGGCTTTCATAACGATACTCAGGTAAACCGCTCAGAAGTATTAACCATTTCTCTGAGCTCATAATGTTTAGTTCTTTTAATCTCTATCATGTTTAACTGTTTGATTTTTGATTGAGCTGAGGATGATTTTTAGATGCGCTATGTTTTAGGGCAGCAATTGTATTTAATGAGTGATTTTGTAGTTCATGTGTTTGTACGGTGGAACTCGTGGGATGATTCCTGTTTGATGAAGATAGGTGATCGCATTATGGAATTTCAAATGTTTTATAACTCTTTGAGTGATTTGAGCAATATCAAGTTACCTTGAAGAGGTATTTGGAAAATGAATCTTGACCTATATGGCAAGAACATGATGTTTTTGAAGAAGAACCAAATTTTGATTCGAGGCAACTGATTGGTGTTATTTAAGATGGATTTCTGAAACATTTTGACTGTCCAATAACAGAGTGAGTTTCTTTTTAGCTGGTAATCATGTTCTGTTGCTGAAAAATTATCTCAAGAGGTAGATATTTAAAAGCGCAAACTTCGTTATATTGTTAGTGTTGTCAAATAGCATTTTGTTTTCCACTTCCTGTTCTTACTTGGCTTTAGGTGAGCTAGCATGTAGTTTGCAACCACTTTGTTTGGAAAAAGTCCTCCTGACTTATAATTTCCTTTAGGAATGCCTTTAACCATTATTATAATTTTTAAAACTTATGAAAAAAATGATTTTAGAGAAGCATCTCCGTGTATTGCACCTATCTTTCTGTTTTCAGGCTTTCAAGGATGCTTGGGATGTGGCTTGTGCTTTCCCAGGAAGAACTAGAGTTATAGTTCCAGCTGGATATAAGTTTCTGGTTCATCCTGTTAATTTGGCAGGGCGTTGTAAATCAAAAGTCACTCTTGATGTAAGTATAAGCTGTTGGAGACCAATTAATTGATTAAGCATAATACCATGTAGAAATGAATTCACGGGTATCTTCTTTCCCCTATTTGGATAATCTTATCTATTTGGTCATCACGTTGCACTTCATTGAATAGATCTTAGGTGAAAT
Organism: Erythroxylum ulei; assembly: GCA_027564395.1. Taxonomy (NCBI): domain Eukaryota; kingdom Viridiplantae; phylum Streptophyta; class Magnoliopsida; order Malpighiales; family Erythroxylaceae; genus Erythroxylum; species Erythroxylum ulei. The sequence goes on from JANITX010000005.1 coordinate 7,908,664, forward strand.
AGTTGCTCCAAAAGATCCTGCATATTGGAATGGTTTAAATCGTCGGAAGTGGCTCTACTTCCATGGGGTTAACCATCTTACAGTGGAAGGAGGAGGGAGAATTAATGGTATGGGATGGAGATGGTGGATGCAGTCTTGCAAGATTAACAGAAGAAATGTACTCCTCTCACCTATCCTCAGTTTTTTAATTTGAGTTTCTAAATTCTGCAATTTTCTGAATGGATTAAATTTTCCTTTGGCAGCCATGTCGACATGCTCCAACAGTGAGTGCCGCTTTATATTTGGTGTACTGCATTTGGTTCCTTTAATTTTTTTTCCTTTCCAATTAGTCATCTTTCTTATCATGGCTTCAAGTACTTTGCTTCGATTTGGCATATTTTCTCCACTGCAGGCTATTACTTTTCATAAGTGCAAGGATTTAAAAGTGAGCAACCTTACATTGGTTAACAGTCAACAAATGCATATAGCATTCACAAATTGTATCCGGGTTACAATATCACAAATCATAGTGAGAGCACCAGCTTTTAGCCCCAATACGGATGGAATCCATATAAGTGCATCCCGCGGTGTTGAGATCAAGGATGCCATGGTTGAAACAGGTTGGTGACCTCACTTTACTATCTTTTGTTGTTTAATTTATGAGTTTGTAATTACTTTTGGTAACACTATTTTAGGAATAAAATTATACTTATTTGATGTATAGAGATGACATGTTGCTAATAACAGCAGTTTAACTGCTGTGCATCAACTATGGGTCATCACTGCTGATAGGACATTTCACCTAAGGTTATCTGACTTGTTTTTCTGAAAGTGAAGCAGCAACACTTTCACAGTGATCCTGATTGGTTGTTTTATTTTCTATGCGTAATGAAATCTTACTGATCTCTGGTTTATTCTTCCTTTTAATGTTTAGGTTCAAACTTAATCAGATTCTTCTTGGTGCATATTCATTTTATGGTTGTCATATTTAAACTGGACATATGCTGAATAGTTTTTATTTTGAGCTATACTTTTGAGTTTCGTAATTCGGATTACATGATCAGGAGATGACTGCATTTCTATAGTCAGCAATTCTTCCAGAATCAGAATCAGAAACATAGAATGTGGACCAGGTCATGGTATAAGGTGACTTTTAATATAATAGTAGGTATAGGACCATGTGCCATGAACAACTTATCTAATTTTCCCAACTCCTATATCCTTCAGCATTGGAAGCTTGGGAAAATCAAACTCTTCATCACAGGTGCGTAATGTAATTGTTGATACAGCATTCCTGTCCAACACCAGCAATGGGGTGCGGATCAAAACATGGCAGGTAACTTCTGTATCTCCCTCTGTCTCTCTCTCACATACACAATCAGAGATTTGAACTTATATTAAATGATAGAAGATGATGGATATGCACTGGGAGCATTCATATTTTATTGAAATACAGCCCCTCTCAATTTTTACAGGGAGGTGGGGGCAATGTCACTGACGTCAAGTTTCAGAATATCTTAATGCAAAATGTATCAAATCCTATTATTATAGACCAATACTATTGTGATTCACGGTCTCCTTGTGCAAACCAGGTATTTGATTCTTATTTCCCCCTTCCTAATTCCTAAGGCTTCATTTCTTTTTTACTGACTCAAATAGACTAACTCATCCATTTCTGCTGAATGAGTTGATATGAGGATTATGCTTTAGGAATTGTATCTGTACGTTTTCCATCTTAAACTGCACGAACTAAGATAATTCCTGAATCCTACTCAATTGCCACAGCTTTGTACTATTGTCAATATGACATTCTTGATCAGTAACCTCAAAAGACATTTTCCTTGGCCAGATATTAGTTTCATAATTATGTGACCTATCACTTATAACATGCAGACGTCAGCTGTTAAAGTGAAAAATGTATCATTTACACACATCAAGGGAACATCCGCTACAGAGGAAGCTATAAAATTTGCTTGTAGCGATTGGTCACCGTGTGAAGGCTTATATTTAGAAGATATTGAACTTGTTTCATCCACTGGAGGAGTTACAGAATCCATTTGTTGGGAAGCTTATGGCTCAAGGATGGGTGTAGTAGTTCCCCCATCCTGTTTCTCTTGGACTGAGAGCTTCATCAAGCAAAAGGTTATATCATACTCCAATCTTTCTGAAGAGATTGGTTGGTTTGGCATATAAGCGCCAAAGCAGAAGAGCATTTCTGTTTAGGGTTCTGATGCAATCAATTCTTCAATCAATACGTACTCTCCCCTTCCGATGGCCAAGGAAACATGTAAATCATATTTCCAAACTCATATACGAAACCAACTGTTACGGATTAACTATTTGTAGTCTCCTTGTACATAATTTAGTATGCCCGTCTACAAATAATAGGCATCTACTCCATCCGTAACCTACATTTTCAGGAGTGGACAAAGTAGGTATGAAACTTATCCATCAAAGCTTTGGTCAGAAACTTATAATAGTCATGACCGTATGGAGTTATATTGTTTAATTTGTGAGCTTGTATCACTTTCTAGGACAAGCTCAGGTACCAATTTGCCTTCAGTACGCCTCCTTGATTCACCTTAATAAACTCCAAATGAAACCATTTGGTACAACTTATGCACACGTGAATACAAATCTACCAGTGAAGACCATTTACAGAACCTAAAAAATACAGCGGTGATCCATAACACATAAAAGGGAAGAAAAATAGTTCCTTTCCACTTCACGCCCGCCTCCTCCTCCTGCTCAACATCGAACACTGAATCAAAGGTTGGTGTTAATTGTCACAGGGAGGATCCAGACCATCCGTGGACGTCCATGAAAGAGCAGAAGCATTCATCAAGAAGTTCAAGCCGCAACTTCTGATCCAAAAGCTGGAGTCCATGTAAGTTTTTAGAGTGGCAGGTAAGAATAATTGAATGTGACCACGTAGGAGTAATATTATAAATCCCTTCAGCACCCAATTTTTAGCCAAGTTTTTGTCATTGATTAGAATGGTCTTCTTTTTCACAAGCAACCTTCCTCAGCTGAGGGAAGCGTTGGCTTTAATAGCTTCACTCTCTCTGAACTTGAACAGTTTGTGTTCTTCAATTCAACATCTTAACCAGAACAAAAGTTCTACATTCAGTTCAGAGGGTCTAATTCTGTTGTCATGTATATATCAAAAAGTCTTCAAATTGGAATTTGGAATGAAGTAAACTTGGATGTGTAGTTCATACAAATTCATAGTTGAA
>JANITX010000005.1:7911891-7945006 GCA_027564395.1 Erythroxylum ulei
AATATTTATGTATTTATAGCCATGGAACTGCCATTTATATGCAGAATATCAGATTAAAAACTACTATTTTGACTGAACTTTTTTTTTCTCCTTTTACTAAAGCTCTACTTTTGTGGTAACTACATGTGATTTAGGACATATTAATAATATAACTATTCTTTCTTAAAGCATTTAATTCCTAATTTTAACATTATAAAAATGATTTTTAGTTAGAAATATAATTTATTCCATGAAAAGTTAATAATTTTTATAGACACTTACTTCCAAATCATTGCCCTCTATTATCATTTTTGACTTGCACAATGTCATGATAAGAAATGCAAATCCAATTTGATACGAACTTTGACAAAATGTAGTTCAAATATAAGACAAGTAGTGAAAGAAATACCGAATAATGAAAGCCATGTTGACATTGTTGGACAACAACAACGACGTTTTAAGTTTCTGAAGTTGGCTCACATCACAACACATCACTATTGATAGCTTTTGATGTTGGTTCACATCACAACACGTCACTATTTATAGCTTTGCTGGATACTGGCTTGCCCATGAGTAAGGTAAATATTCTAACTTTCAATTTTTGGTAAAAATAATTCGACGTTACTTTTGGACGACGTGATAAAACAACTTGGCAACATCTATGCATGGCTTAGAGCCCAAGCAGCAGAGTTATTTAAGGCTGAAAAATAAAACAAGCTTTAGATGAAATTGCACTAAACAAGTTTCAACATTTACAGTGACAGGGACATGAACCAGAATTTCGCAGATAAGGTTCGAAGGATGTCCCATTTAATGGACTGAACACCTAGCAAGATGGTGATTGCTTTTGGTATTTTTATTAGAAAAAGAAAAAGACTCAAGGAACCAAGTTCCTAAGACGCATTTTACTTCCAATGGCACCTACTATCTGATACCAGATTCTCTGTATGTCTCTACTGGTGAAGCTCCTGTTTGTATCTGGTGCTGCATCAACTGGAGATTTGCTCGAGAACAGGATCGAGCCATCTCACCAGCTAGAGGGATCACAGGGAGGCTATCACAATTGCATATCTCAATCATAAACCCATCTGGATCATGGAAGAACAGTTGTTCAACGTGGATCCCTCCTTCCTCTACCATTGCTCGTTTGTAATTGATTCCCATGTCTTTCAGCTTCTTCTCCACTGCTCCCATACACTCACACTAACCAATACTCCATAGAAGGAAAAGAATCTTCATCAGAACTATTTACTCATTTTTATAAAATCTTTTGACTAGACTATAGTGTGCAATGAGTATGACAGGAACCATAGAATACCAAACTTCACTAAAGTTTAATGTGTATAAACTGGTCTGCCGAAAATATCATCTTGTAGACACTGATTTGGTTTGTGGTCCATGAAATTTCAGAGATTTCTCTCAAGCGTAATAAGATTTTGAACTTTCATGGTTCAAGAACCAAGAAGCAAGAGTTTATCTTTCGAATTTCATGCCAGAAAGACAGCCAGCATTGTCTACAACTGTCTTGGTTTCAAATGGAAGTTAACATTAATTACTCGAAATAATCAAACAAGGATAAGCACCAATGAAGAAAGTTGATTACCTGAAAAGAGATGTGATTGTCCTTGGGATTGATTTCACTTTTCTTTGGCAAACTTTCAGGGTCTTCAGCCTGCAACAGATGAATTCCAATTCCAAACCCAAATAACCTACACAAACAACAATGACAAGAACGCGCAACCTCAAAATCAAATTCAATACGGAATTATACTTTCTCATCAACAAATGAAAAGAAAGAAGCGAACTTTATTATCTTTGGTTAAACTTCGTTAAAAATTTATTGAAATTCATAATTTTTTCTCATGAAGATCATTAAACAAGGTTTAGTGAAAATACCACGCCCCGTCAAAATCAAACGACCCAGGTCTCCTAATTGGGAGAAACCCAAGTGTGTTCTTGTAAAAATTAATCGCTTGCTCAACTGATCCACACACAAGAGAGATGTGATTCAAAGACTTGAGATGCAGAGGATTGGCCATATTTTCCTTCATCTTCTAGGAAACAAGAACAAGAACAAACAACAAAAGTCTGAACCAAAATCTTCCCAAACCCAGATAAGGGAACAGGAAGAGAAAGCCAACAACAACGTTTGACAATCGGAGTCAGAAAGACAATGCAGTCCAGGAAAATAAGGAACGCTAAGGCTTATTTATAGAAGCCAAAGAACCGTTGTCAGCTATTGATAGCTGGAAAATCCAAGGCAAGCATCCTCTCATGCAAGGCGCAACCTGTTGGATCAGGATATGCATCAACTCTGACACGTGGACTACGCGTTATGCATCAACTCTGACACGTGGACTACACGTTAACGTCTCCCACTTGCCAACATAAGCTTCCAGTATTCATTTAAACGTTTTTAACACAAACCTTCTCTGCAACTTAAAAAAAAATCTTTTAATTTTTTAATTTTTAATTTTTAATTTTTTAAAAATACCCGTTTAAATTTCGATTAAAAAATAATAGCAACGCATATATATATATATATATAAAATAATTTTCTTAGAGTAATAAAATGTTATTTACGTGACGGTCAGACTTAACTCTTAAATTTAAATTACACTAATTAACTTCGATTGAATATTAATAATTTATTATTATTATTTTAAATTATAAATAAAATCAATTTCAATTAATTTGATTTGAGTTTTTAAACTAAATTAAATATGTGGTATTACTAACATTTAATTAAGTAAATTTTATCTTTCATCATTGTTATATCATCATACTCAATTCAAAGTCTTGCAATAAAATGGGTTTAGAAAGATCTGATAGTACGCAGCCTTACCTTTACATAGTTAAAAGTAAATTTTATCTTTCAAAAAGTTCTAATTAATCGTTTCGACATGACCAAAAAAAGTGTTAGTCTATATAAGAATTTGAAGGTTATGATTAGGACATTTAATTTTATATCTGACAATGATTAAAATAACCAACAAGATTCGGTCAGTTTAATTATAAAAATTTTAAATCACCTAATTTTTTATTTAAGTTATTTTTTTTGTTAAAAATAATCAATTTATTAATTAATTGGATCGATTTTTAAAATATTATTATATGATGATTGTAATTGATTTTAGATGAAGTGTTTATAAAGTCTTACGAGGCTAGCTGTCCAATTTTGTTATATCTCAATTGGGATGGATTGATCACAGCAGCACGCAAGGAACAAATCGGTAAATTTACACTTAGATGCACCCTAATTTCTTGTAATTTAAGTTTTTGTATTTTAATTATTATATTCTAAATATATATTTTAAACTTTAAACTTTTTTTCTTACGGATTTAACTTTCTATCTAATTTTTAAAAAATTAATTAAATTGATTTAATTTTTTAATTTAAATTATTATTTATTTAATTGTATTATTGTATTTTATTAGTTTTAAATTTGTTTTTATTTAAAATAGCATAGTATTAAAAATTTTAAATTTTTATTCCGGGGAGGTGGCTATCCGTTGTCAGTCTGCCCGCTACAATCCAAGGAAGGTATAGCTGGTGCATCAAATTGTGTCTGGTCACTGCAGAAATTTCATAATCAGAATCTTCTTTGGTGACGGTATGTAATTGACTCAAGTGGTACATTCGTTGTACTTGTCGTGTAAAATCGATTTAGACAAAGAAGGGAAGGGCATACCAAGTTTCTTGTGAAAGTAACCTGATGTTGGATGGACATATCCTTCGTGACAAGCGCTTGATGCCAAATTGGAAAGGTTCAAGCACCACATTCTCATCTCACAATTACCTTTTTTTGACTGTAGATATACTACTTATTCACGTAATTAAATAAAGTTACGTATTATTGAATCTTTTTAAAATTTGTATAACAACAAAAGTATGTCAGCTTATGTAGTTATTAATTTCATTATAATTTCGTGCAAGCTAATGTCAGGCAACTCGGGTTCTTTCCAATAGATTTTGTTTCATTTATTGGCCTAATGTTACCAAATTATTGTTTTTTTTTTTCTCAAGTGAGTACTAAGTAGTGGTTGCCTCTTCAATTATTGATGTTTATGTTTATTTGTAAATGTAAGATAAAATACTACAAATAGACAAATCTCACATTAATTAATCAAATAAGCGACAAGGGTAGTTAATTAGTTATTATATTGTTGAGTATTAATTTAATTTTTTAAAATTAAACACTTTTAAATTGTTATTCTTTTAACTTATATGAATGTATTATGAGAGCTCGAGAAAGGAACGAGAAATTAGTCACATTAGAAGGTTCCAGTCAAGAGTGTGTTGTGTAGTCTCGGGGTGATGTGGCGATAAGATATAGACACACACCCAACCTTCTCATTGTCAAACCAATAGGTTGCTCGAATTGAACGTAATCAAATAACTGGATTTCTTGGGGATTTTTTCTAATATTTTTATTCAAATCACGTTAATTTTTTTTATGTATTTAAGATTTGAGCAAGTTAAATCAAATCTAGAATTAAAAAAAATTAACCTGACTCAAAATCTAATCAACTCAAGTTGAATCAAGACGAACCGAGTCGAGCAAGAGTTACCAAATTTATCGATAAGTTTCAGTTATTTGCTCGTATTAATAAGACTTGGAAACAAAATTTTATATTGTAAATTGTGAAATATTGTACCAATTTAATAATTACAATAAAAATAAATATTATGTTACGTTGTAAACACAACAACAACAATAATAATAATAATAATATAAGCTTTAAAATTATGATTTAATTATTAAAAATAATATCTTAAAATTTAAGGTTTTTGGTACAATCATTGTTTTAAAATACTTAAAAATTAAGTAGGACAAGAGGTTGAACATAATTTGAGGATGCATCCACGTAATGAGACAAGCTCAAGCCATAAAACCACGAATCAAAAGGAAAAGACGACTTTTTGGCTGAAGTGACCTTATCTTCTTTGGAGATAAATTATCGTCCCCTCAAACAAAATAGAGTGAGTTAATTAAAGTATCATAGAGTCATCACCATTCGTGTTCATAACTTCTAGACAATGTCTTTAAGATTCAAAGCTTGTGATTTGTAATTGAATTGCAATTTTCAAACTTTCAAAAGAATGAAATGAAATGTTATTGATTGTCACCAATAACAACATTATAATGTCAATTTCAACAAATTCTCTCTTAGAATTCTAAACTGCATGTATCCAATAACAATAATTTAGTAAAAATTCTGCTAAAAAGTGAAATATAAGGAGATCTAGTAATACTCTTATCTTTAATTAGTAGAAAGACTATTTTTAAAACTGTATCTATCTTAATAGAAACTTCCTCAAAATCAACATCCAACAATAAAATCGTTGTGGCAAGAAATCAAACTTGTTGCCGACGACACTAAAGTCAATAAGGGTTGTTGCCAATTGCATAAAGTCAAAAAATGTAGAAAGAAGAAGAAGAAGAAGAAAACCAGTTGTGTGGATACGCATATGGGAGGCCTATAAATAGGCCTTCCTATATCAGTTTTCATTCATCCCAGAAGTATTTCTTCTTTAGTTTAATCTCCACAGTTTAAAGAATGTTTTTCGTATTTCTTGAGAGAGTTAGTGTTTCTTAATTTTAAAAAGAGAGAGGTTGTAACTCCTAAATTTTTTGTAGTGAAGTTTCTTCTTTTTGCCTGTAGTTTTTACCCAAAATTGTTTGGAGTTTTTCACGTAAAAATCTGTGTTAGTTTTTGCATAACTATTCCTTCAATCCTATTTAGTTGCGAACCTGCACTAATCCAGTCAATTTTCACAACAAATGATATCAGAGTGCGGTGAGAAAATTATGATGAATTTTTTGACACAATTTATTCGATTTTCGGTTGAAGACAATGAAATTTGGTGAATAGTAAAACAGTAACCAGAAAGGTGGCAACTGTAGTAGGTATAATGTTTTACTATTCATAGCTGTAGCTAGTCATCACTATAGCAATTGGGTACTATTCACATATAAAGTACTATTCATATGTACGAATACGATACTATTCACATATATGACACAATTCATTCGTACGGGTACTACTCACATAAAATAGTGAGAGCTAAATTATGTTTGTGATAGAAGTAATGGCGGCATAATTTGAGATTAAGAAGTTCAATGAGAGTAATTTCTCATTGTGGAAGTTAAAGATGAAGGCTATCTTGATAGAAGATAACTGTTTAGTGGTCATCAGAGAAAGGGCGACAATATTCACAGATGATAATAAGTGGAATGAGATGGACAGGAATGTTATCACAAATCTTCATCTGGCATTAGCAGATAGGGTGTTGTCAAGTATAAAGGAGAAGAAGATCGCAAAGGAGATATGAGATTATATCAGTAAGCTGTATGAGGCTAAATCACTTCATAACAAGATTTTTATTGAGAGAAAATTGTTCACTCTTTAGATGTCAAAATCTGCTTTAGTGACAAAGCATATCAACACCTTGAATGCTTTATTTTCCTAAGTCACATCTTATGATCATAAATTAGAGTCTCTAGAATGTGCTAAACTTCTACTTCAAAGTCTATAAGATTTTAATCAACTCATCATCAATTTAACTAATAATCTCCGAGTGGACCACTTAGTCTTCAATGATTATTACGGGAGATGTTGCAAGTATCCGATCAAGAGGAAGTCAGATGTATTTCCATAGGGATGGCAATTTTTGGCCCATAGGCCTAAATTTAGTTGTTTTCAATAGGACGACCCATGGGCTAGGCCCATACAAACTCGAGGTTCAATTATTCTAAGCAAAATAATATCATTTTACTTAGAAGAGTTGGACCTCAGGTAAGTCTGGTTTGGGCAACCCAGACCCTTATCTAATGAAAAAAATAAATTATTCTATATTTTTAGTTTTAAAAAAGTATTTTTAAAAAATTTGGCGGGGCTTGCCCATTGCCATCCCTATATTTTGAGTCTTCAAAGTATACAAAGTGTGGTAGAACTTGAATATATAAAGAAGATCAAGTGTCTTAGTACAAATAATGGAGGAGAATACACTAGTAATGAATTTGATCAATTATGCTAGCAAGAAGTCATCAAAAGATAGTTTAAAACGACATACACTCATCAACAAAATGGAATGACAAAGCGAATGAACAAACTTTGTTAGATAGAACTAGAGCTATGTTGACAATTGCAAGTTTAGACAAGACTTTTTGGCAGAAGTAGCTAGTATCGCTTGTTATGTGATAAATCGAGCCCCATTAATTGCAATTGAGTTGAAGACCGATGGAGACGTGGAACAATAAGCCAGTTGATTATTCAAACCTCCATATATTCGAAAGTCCTGTTTATGTGATATACAATCCCCAAGAAATTACAAAGCTGGATTTAAAATCCAAGAAATGCTTATTCTTGGGCTATGCTGATGGAGTGAAAGGGTATTATCTGTGGGATCTCACTGCCCATAAAGTTGTCTTTAGTAGGAATGAAATCTTTGTTGATGAGCTAAAAAAAAGGAGAAAAACGTAATAGTTCATCAAAGAAAGATTCAGAGACTACTATTGTTCAAGTGAAAAAGGAATCCTAGATGGATTCTTCTGAAGCAAAATAAGGGCGTGAGGTACAAAGACCAATAGAGTTTGAAACTCCAGAGATTCATTAATCAAATCGCCTAAAAAGGCGACCAGATTGACATTCAGATTATATTATGGAGGGCAATATTAAATACCATTTTTTAACCGAGGATGAGGAGCCATCAACTCTCCAAGAGGCAATGAACAATTCAGATGTATCTCAATAGATGACAGCAATGCAAGAAGAAATTGAAGCTCTTCATAAGAATCAAACTTGGGAACTTATGCCAGTACCATAATGAAGGAAGGCCATTAACAACAAATGGGTCTATAAGATCAAGCAAAATGGCAATGATAAGGTGGAGAAGTATCGTGTAAGATTGGTGGTGAAAAGATATCCTTAGAAGGAAGGAATTGACTTGAATGAAATATTTTTTTCCTGTGTTTTGATGTACTACAGTTCGAGTAGTCTTGGTAATATGTATTATGTTTGTCTTACATCTTAAAGAAGTTATATATAAAGACGACTTTTCTTTATGTAGACTTGAAGAAGAGATTTACATGCTCCAACCAGGAGGTTTTGAAGAAACAGAAAAGGAGAACTTGATTTGCAAGTTGAACAAATCTCTATACAGTTTAAAGCAGATGTCGAGGTATTGGTATAAGAGATTTAATTCCTTCATTAAGAGCCTTAGATATAACAAACTAAAAACAGAACCTTGTGTATATTTCAAGAAATTTGGTGAAAATGACTTTACTATCTTGCTGTTGTATATAGACGACATGTTAGTAACAAACACCAACAAAGATCATATTATAGAATTGAAGGCTCAGTTGGCTAGGGAATTTGAAATGAAGGACTTGGGATCAGCAAACAAGATTTTAGGAGTGCAAATTCATCGAGAAAGAAGTAACAGGAACATTTGACTTTTTTAGAAGAATTATCTGAAGAAGATCTTGTGACGTTTTAACATCCAAGATTGTAAACCAATTTTTACCCCATTTCTTGTTAACTTCAAGTTATCCTCCGACATGAGTCCTAGCAATAAAGATGAGAGGATGAAGATTTCTCAAGTACCGTATGCATCAGCAATGAGAAGCTTAATGTTTTTTATGATTTGTACAAGACCAGACATTGCACATACAATGAGAGTAGTTAGTCAGTACATGATTAATCTTAGCAGAGAGTATTGGAATGCTATAAAGAGGGTCCTTAGATACATTAAAGGGACCTCAGATGTTGTATTGTGTTATGAGGGATCAGACTTTGGTGTCGATCCTCTTGCGGTTTGATGGAGACATAAGCAATATGGAGATGACAAGGAAGAAAGAATGGTGTGAAGATTTGATTGACTTTCAATCAAATCTTCAAGTGGGAGACTGTTGTTGCTGACTGCACAGTCTGCACCAGAGTCAAGAAAGATTGTTGCCGACTACATAAGGTCAAAAAATGTAGGAAGAAGAAGAAGAAGAAAACCAGCTGAGGGCAAATATGCGTATGGGAGGCCTATAAATAGGCCTTCTCATATTAGTTTTCATTCATCCCAGAAGTCTCTCTTCTTTAGTTTAATCTCCACAGTTTAGAGAGTGTTTCTCCAATTTCTTAAGAGAGTTAGTATTTTTGCTTGTAAAATAAAGAGAGGTTATAACTCCTAAATTTTTCATAATGAAGTTTCTTCTTTTTGCTCGTGATTTTTACCTTGATTTATTTGGGATTTTTCTCTTAAAATTTTGTGTGTTAGTTTCTTCATTACTATTATTCCTTCAATTCTACTTAGCTGCGAACTTGCTCTAATCTGGTCAATTTTCACATCATAACTAAGTCAGATGGTTGGCAACTATCCAGTCTTCCTTTACTTTTAAGAGCATTTGCCTCTAATTTCATTTACGCCTCACTTAAAATCATATTATTCATTTAACGCCATGGTTACTATATAGTAAATGGGAATTATTGATTGTTCTCATTCTTAAAAAAATGAATAATAAAATAGTTTATTCACTAAGGTATTGAACAATTAAATATGTTTATTGAAAAAAACTAAATTTGAATACTTTTGATCATCGAACATAATATAACTTAAAAATTATTTCGATCAAATACAACAAACTAATATTATAATTATAGTAATATAACAACACAAAATTTTTTCAATTTTTTAACATGAAAGTCTCAAAATTTAAAACACAAATTAACACTCCAAACTTATTTCAAAAAATTAGCTGAAATGGAATTGTTATCCTTACTAGTTGAAGCTCCATTATCATTACAAGAAAATAACACTTTACTGACGGAAAATTATCAGCTGAAAATATTCCGCAGTAAATTAGCAACAAAAATTAATTTTTCGTGGATAAATTTGTTGGAAAAAATTGTTTTTTGTTGCGACCGCCAAAATATCTGTTAGTAAACGTGGAAGGAAATTATCCCAGCGATTTTCCTTATAGAATATAGCGACAGAAAAGTAAAGTCCCCCTTCTCCCTTCTCTTTGTTATTTTCTCTCTTCTTTCCACCGTCAACATCATCGGTTCCTCATCCTCCCAAGCTTCCACTGTCGATTTTTGCTTCCTTTGGTCCAATAGATTTTGTTTCATTTGTTGGCCTAATATTACCAAATTCGTTGTTTTTTCCCAACTAGTGGTTGCCTCTTCAATTATTGATGTTTATGTAAATGTGACATAAAATACCACAACCGACCAATCTCAAAAAGTTGAATTCTATATTTTATGAGAGTTTTGAGAGGGTCGTAACTTTCTCTTTGTATTTTTTATAAAGAGATTGTTTGTGTTATTTTAATTAATTAAAAATGTTTAGTTAATTAGTTATTATATTAAAACATTAAATATTAAATTAAAATCTTAAAATTAAATACTTTTAAATTTATTATTTTCTTAACTTATATGAATATATTATTAGTCTTAAAGTGAAGGTGATCGAATGGAGAACAAGTTATCTGATTTGGTTAACTTGTTGTTCTATTCTATATTACCTTACTCACATATTTATTTATGTAGGATAAAAAAAAATATGGATAAAATGATACGGAACAAAGTAAGAACAAATTAATTAGAAGAGAAGATCTCATTTCAATCAAATGAGCTTAAGATCTTTTGTTTCGGTTTTGTCGTATCATCCATGTGCTAAAGATGATACAAAAAAACCGGAACAGAGGATCTCACCTCGAATTTTTGTTGATTTTTTTTTTAATATTTTATGATTTTAAATTCTTGAATACTCTGACGAGCCATTTGAACATATTTAAATAGGACTAATTTGTTAAAATGAACGTGTGAATATCAAAAGTGACGTACCCACAAAAGATTGAAAACAGTGACCAAAAAATTATTTTAAACCATCTACTTTAATGCTTTTGGAGGTTGAATATAATTAAAAGGATCCATCACAGATTGAATCAAGCTCAAGCCATAAACCACAAATCAAAAGGAAAAGACGACTTTTTGGCTGAAGTGACATTATCTTCGTTAGAGATAAAACCAAAGGTTGAAAATTTTATCCTCCCCTCAAATAAAATAGAGTGAGTTAAGCCCATCGAGGACAAACCTTTGATCCATATTGTTTATTAACATATCTATCAAGAGGGTAATAGATTTATTGATTGGTTGGCCAACTATATAAGTCATTTTGATGTCGACGTCACACATTTTGTAAATCCACCCATAGGGTGTCATCTTATCCTTCCAGAGGATATATTTGGAAGCTGTATTACGAGTTAATTTGTATTTTTTCCTAAAAAAAAAAGAGTGAGTTAATTAAAGTGTCAAAGTCATCACCATTAGTGTTCATAACTTCTAGACAATCACTTTAACAATACAAAGCTTATGATTTGTAATTGAATGCCAAAATTCAAACTTTCAAAAGAATGAGATGAAATGAAATGTTATGGATTGCCACCAATAACAACATTGTAATGTCAATTTCAACAATTAATTTTCTTTTAGAATTTCAAACCGTATTAATACAATTTATTAAAAAATCTACTAAAACGTAAAATTTGAGGAAGTCTAATAACATATAATCTTACCCTTAACTATTACGGATACTATTTTCAAAGATTGATTCCAACTAAATCCAAAGAGCATTTTAAAATTTAGAGGAAACATTGAAAGGGTGGCAAAGTGTCAATAATACATATGCTTGTAGTTGTAGTTCAGTTGAGTTCAAAGTGTAAACAAATCGTGAGTTGCAGATATAGTATTTGTCAATGTCATCAACACATATCAGTGCCAACCACTTACTTACCAAGTTGTGTTGGGTTCAAGTCATAAAACAAATTAAAGATCAAAAAGCTTCTCGCTTGTTGCTGTTAATGCACTGATGCCGCATCCACATACGTGAATCTTGTGATAAAGAAGAATGAAAGTGATTGAAATGGACAGGTCTTTGGTTATAATCCTCGTCGACATGCACTAAGTCACTAACGGTGGGTACAACACATGTAAAAGCTGAAACTGATAAAAGTTAGGTCACTTGACTATGTTTATCATGTTATATGCAAACCAGCTAAGCTACTACTCTTCCTGTTGACCGACCAAACCAAGTACCCACTTCAGTGGAGCTGTCCAATGCTATAATCACCATTAATGCATTTACCTTATAGTTCACAAACATCAATCATGTCCCAGTTAGAAACATAGTAAAGAGGGTTGTTATTAGTGGGACATATTTGCATGATGCATCTAAATCATAAAGATTCGTGGTTTCACCCCACGACAGAAATTAGCAAACTAAATCATAAACCAACTAGTTTCAGGAGGAGAAGGTACATACACGAAGACTTATGCATGAAGTGTGTTTCTTTATGATCCGAAAGCAATTGGCGACATTACTGTAAGAATATACAGAAGATTCCATGCCACCACACCTACCGTGCAAAAAGAAAGAACAAAAGAAGCCTCTGGTCTGGAGTGACATAAGCCTCCAGTTTTGCTTCCTTTGCCCAGAAGAAAAATTATTTTTATTGGTAAAAGTTACACAAGTTTCCTTTTAGTTTTAATTATTTACAAAATATAATGTTTAAAAATATTAAGAAAGCAATTTAAAATAATAATAATAATTACTTATCCATTTTCTTTTCTTTAGAGAGTATCAGGTTTACGGCGACATCTATGGATTAATGGTAATTGTAAGAAGCAGTCTTATTCATAACTTAAAACCTAATTGTCAAATAGGGCAACTCCTAGCTACTTAGCAGTGCTTACCTGACTGATAGGTGATTCTTGAATGTTGGCCCTCCTTTTGATTGGTTCTCGTGACAAGCTCCAGGAGTTAGGACGGCTAATGTACATACTTTAGATGGAGGAATTTGTTGATTGTTCAAACTGAGAAAAAATCGACCTATGACTCAGAACCGAACCTGACCTGACCATTAGCATCTCTATGTATAGTCTGCTTAGCCTTGCAACTTGCTTTTTAATTTCTTCGACCATTGAGAAGCAAATGCTTATGTTAAACAATCGTCTACTTTACTGTAACCTTTTCTGAAATTTAGAAGAAATGATTTGTTAGTACACAATGTCTAACAAAACTGGTTATCTGACAGTAGCTTGGATCTAATCATCATTAAAGAATGTTGAATAACACATCACATTGAGACTTCAAAAACGGGGAACACAAAAATCATGAAAGTTACAACTTGAATTCACAGAAGCAGTCAGGTAAAGCATAGCCTCTTCCCATTACGTAATCATCCTTGTGAGCTATCCATAAGGCTTGCAATAATTCCTCCCCTTTCAGGCCCTGAAATGTGAGTTCGGCAAAAGCCTTGCGGTTTAAGAACAGCGTTTTATGCAGCCCTTTGTAGGCTCGCATGGCAGACACCATCTTATCCATGTTCCCAAAGTAAGTAGCTATGTAAGAGTCACTGTTGATAGAGACGTAATAATCTAACGCTGCTTTTGTGTTTCCGTGCATATTTGTGAAATCCTCACCACTAAGAAGGGCAGATTTAGTGAACACATTGCGGTAAATAGACTTTAACCCATCAATTTCCATGAGGCCATCTCCAGCTGCGAGATATATATTTGTGTTCGTAGGGATAGAAAGTGCCTGCAAAGCCAAAGCTGTCTCACTAGGTGTAAGGGGGCACTTCCCTCTCTTCCTCCAAAGTTGAGCTAACTCTCCAGTCCATTTCTTTCTATCTCCTCGAGCAGCATCTATTGCCTCCACGGATGCAGGAGGAAGGCCCGAGTACTCGCATTGGCTGTATGCTACCATATCAGGTTCAAATCGAAGGTGAAGTGCAAGGAATGGCTTGGGAATAGCTTCTAAAAGTTCAGAGGCTTTTTTGTCCAAGGATCTTGTAAGGCGCAATGCCCTATAGCAAGCTTGACAAAATGCAGCTTTTGCATATTGAGGATATCTACAGAAAAAAGATTAATTGTGATCAAGTCATACTATTAACGGATTCAACTCCAAAAAAAAAAAAAATCCTAAAATTGTGCTCTCACCAAATTTAACACTTGAATTTCAGAATTTCAAGAATTATATGCAGTTAGTCCAGCTGAAGAAAATTATTCTACAGAACAAATTCCAAGTGACTGTAAATATTTTAGAACAATACCTGTCCCTTCTCTGGCTCATTGCTGGAGTGATAGAAATGTAACGATGTTCCAATAACCGCGGAAGAACACTTTCAACATAATCAAATTGACCTTTCCGCTTGCTACAATCTACCCGAAATGGTTCTTTTGATGAAATTTCTCCAGGAAAATACTTGACAACTTTAACAAAGCCATTCATTTGTTGAATAAAGTAATCAACATCAAATACATCTGCAAAGCCACTGGGATAAAATATGGCTTACATAAGAAAGTGGTTTACAGGGAAGGTAAAAAATGAGATGTAAGCATCACTATACACAACATATCAATGCATCATTTCCTGACCAAGACAATTTTTAGTCAAATTAATATTTTGGGCAAGTAAAAATAAAATAAAAGAAGTGATAAGACACTTAACAACTTTCCTTTATGTGTTTGTGTGAGAGAAGTTTACAAATCAATGTTTACAAATTACCCAAGGTCGCTCAAAAGCATAACAAATTTTTTTACCTAGACTCATTCCAATATGCAGCTGCTTCAAACTTCGGCAAAACCAGAGTTGCATTAAGCAAACGTGCAATACCAACACCATCACAGAACTGTACAATCATCAAGTAAATATCAACTTTTATCACCCAGTAAAGGAAAATGAAGCATTCCTCTCAGCAAATTATAAACATCATAAACTCACATCTCGTTTCATCTGATTGAGGCCGCCATAGCAATCCACACGAATATACCCATTATTTTCAGGAGGCAGAACTGCAGGATTTTAACAAAAAACCAATGCAATTGTCTGCAATGAAAGTCAATTAAAATTTTGACTCAGAACAAAGAAGCAAACCAAAGCCTTAAACTAAACCAATCCCTCTTCCTAGCACCTCTCAAACAAATCCATGTGGACTGACAACCATACCCTCACTTTCTCAAAGCAGCAGACTTATTGACAATCTAAAATCAAGGAAAGAACACCACAATTACAGCATACAATAAAACCAATCAACCTAATAAAGATAACCACAACCTTTCAAAACACATCTTAGTGTCCTAAAGGCAGCTTATTCCCATCCAGAAAAATCCTGCCATCTATAGGCATTTATCTCCACTACACCAGTAAGTCACCATTTCATATACGACTAAAAGGCAAGAGATCTGACCAAAATAGAACAAAATCCAATAACTAACGTGAGTCTAAAATTTTTATTAATTATTGGATCCCATAAAACAACCCCATACAGCTCAACAACGACAAAAGAATTCAAATGAAAAATAGCATTTACACCTACCAGAAACGTGGCCTTGAAGCCACCATTTGCAGGGTCTCCACTCCATTACTCTCTTCACACTCCATATACTCAATTTCTCTCTGCATTGAAAAACAACAACAAGAAAAGTCATCGATCCACATCACAGTTAAACAATTAAGCTGCACACCGATGAAAAGGAAAGATCTCTGATTTTTAACCTGTGTGAAACGGAAAGAACAGACGAGTTTAATGGAATAGGCTTAGTGGAAGGAGAGAGATAGAGAAGTGCAAGGAATGAAGAGATTGCGAACACGGCGATGATTAATGGCTTCACCGAAATTGATGCCCCAATCATTTGTGATCGAATTCGAATCGATCCTATAGATTTGGAATTTAGGGTTAGAGTCTCTGATGCCTCTTTCGATGGTCTGCAAAATCGGATCGGGTAAGAGATTGCCTTAAACGGATCTATGGTGACTGCCTTTCGCAGAATATCGCCGAATATATTTTATATTTTATATTTATATTTCTTAGTTTTTTAATTATTATTATTATTATTTATTATAATTTATTTACATAATAATTTAATGTACAATTTTATTTATTCACTCTTTAATATGCATCACTTTTTTATTGTCACATCTGCATGTTGATTTATCGAAAACAACTTCTCTATTATGTAAGAATAAACCTGCGTATTATTAGACCTTTCTAAACCCTGTTTTGTTGCGAAACTTAGGATTGGATTTGATGATAAAACAAGACAATCTGAATTTTTAAAATTAATTTAAATAATTTTCTTTAATTTAAATAATTAAAAAAAATTAAATTATCAAAAATTTTAATTTTGCAAATCTTTTTGGACTAATCAAATATAAATTTAAAATTTACAAAATTTTTAATTTTGTAAATTTTTAACTATGGGCTCAGACTAAAGGTTGTTGGTGAAAGCTAAAACACTTGACCCCTTACAAGCAAATGTGTTAAGCCTTGAGACCCACAACTCGAACCAAATCAGCCGCACCACTTAGGAGGCGCTTGGTTCATAGGAGGTAACGAGAATAAGAATAAGAATAGGAATGAATATAGTAAAGAATGAGAATGAAGTATAGCCAACAATGAATCTCATTCCTCTAGTAATGCACAGGTATAGAATATTGCTGAAAATGGAGGAATGAAAGTGTTACCCCTATTGATACCAAATATGAGTGTTCATTCCATACCCGTACATTTCTCCCCGATACCCCCAAACAAGCACCCCCTTAGTCACTTTCAAGCTCGGACTCCTCTGCTCTTGGTCTAACATAGGACTTGCTACCTCTCATTGCATATGCCAACCCTTGCATAGAACAACAAGTGCTTCGCTCCATTTTACCAGCAAGTATCTCAATATTATCCAATAATCCTAAAGCAACTAGCTTATTCCTCAACATCTCAACAGTGGATGAATATGGTGGAATCCCTTCATCGATCATCATCTCAAAGTATTTACAAGCGTCCTCTAGTTTGTCCTTTTTCTTGCAGAAGCCATGAACCATCACAGAATATGTTGAAACTGAGGGGTAAAACCCCCTCTCCCCCATACCCTCCCAAACTTCAGTCACTCTATCAAATCTTCCTACTCTTATAAACAACTTAAGCACCATGTTGTAACTATGCCGGTCTGGCGAGCAACCATCTTTCACCATTCTAGATATCAATTTGGTAGCCCTGTTAACTTCAGAATGATCACAATGATAAGCTAGGATTGTATTGTAACTCCAAGCGTCCGGTTTAGCTCCCCTGTAAATCATCTCATTTAGAAGTTGATAAGCTTCTTCAACCATTTCCTTCTTGCAAAGTTTCTTAATAAGACAATTGTAAGTGAAGACATTAGGCACAAGATCGTATCTTCTCATTCTGTCAAGTACTCTGAAAGCTGAGTATATGTCATTGGCCTCGCAATATGCACGAATAAATATCGAATAACTACATTCATCTGGTTCAACTCCACTAGATCGCATCTCCTGAAACGCTGCATATGCTTCATCAACCTTCCCTCCCCTGCACAAAGCTTCCAACAGGCTATTATGAGCAGGCAAATCCAAATCAAGTTTTCGTTTGATCATTTCATCAAACACTTTATGTGCTTTTTCCCACTCGCGTAAATCCCCCCACCCCCTCACCAGAATGCTATATGTTTTCACCGAAACTTCAAACTCATGCTTAGCTTTATCAAATAGTTGCTGGGCATGTTTCACATGCTTCCTTTTACACAATACATACAAAAGTTGATCAACGTCGTGAATGCTAGGCTTCAAACCAAACTCAACCATTCTGTCAAACGCACGAATAGCATCAGCAGGCAAATTTGCTCTACTATAGGCTCTGAAAACAAGCCAGAAGATTTCGGGGCTAAAGTCAAAATCTTTCCATTGTCTCATCTCAATCAAGAAATCCCACAAAAGAGCGAACTCCCTGCTATAACCCAATAAATCCACCATAATGTGATAACTTTCTCTACTATGTTCAAAACCCGGAATTCTTTTAGCCCAGAGAAAGAACCTGTGTGCTGGGAATCCAAGATTCTTGCACCTTTTCAAGACTTGTTCAACTAAGCTGGTGGATATTTTGGTAGAGTAGGCAGCGAGAGGG
Source organism: Erythroxylum ulei (assembly GCA_027564395.1). Taxonomy (NCBI): domain Eukaryota; kingdom Viridiplantae; phylum Streptophyta; class Magnoliopsida; order Malpighiales; family Erythroxylaceae; genus Erythroxylum; species Erythroxylum ulei. Next base: position 7,929,843 of record JANITX010000005.1, read on the forward strand.
TGCTCTAAATCATGGTGAGGGCTTCGGTGGTCGCTTAGGATGCGAGAGATATCATTGACAAGGTCAGGCAATGGCGGGTTCGCTTGCAGTTGGGTGAGAGAAGAATAAGGTAGTGAACTGGTTTTGCATTTGGTGATGTGGAGAGTACTTAAGAGTCTGGCTTTCGAGATGAGCGACCTTATGGGCATTTTTGTATTCTGTAGATACCATTCACAGGCTTTATTGAGCTAATTGTTCTTAGTTGCGATCTTTTCAATCTTAGCTTTAGTGACACAAATAAGCCTCGCTGCGAAGAAATCTTCTGACCTCACAAAGATAGGTCTTACGGCTTTTGGTGTTTGCTTGGGAAGATGGTTGCTCAGTTGATACACAGAAATTGAATCAGCCGCACAACCTTAGATCTTGCTCTTTGTAATTATTTACATGAGATGTACAAAGTATGTGCTATGTACAGTACACTTGGTAAAGAACTGCAAATAGAAGCTGCTCGCCCTATACCTCCATCTATAATTGAATCAATAAGTATGCTTGAGATCGGCCATAAACTAACCATAATACTATGGTCCACTATCCAATAGGTATATGAGGATCAAAAATTCCTGGCAAACCCTCAGCAAATAACAAATAAGCAAGCCTAGGCTTCCAAGCATTCATCATTTCATACTGTGCCAACCTTTTGGTTTTCTACTGGATGAATTTGCAACTCACAGCCTTCAGCCATGGTGGTTAAAATACCCAAGGCATCACTACCTGGTTCCTGAGTTACCAAATCATTCAATGTTCGCAAGTACTTGACAGCAATTTGTAGTTCCTGTCTGGTAAAGTTACAGGATATAACATCTTTCCACTCTTTTGATCTCCCTTCCAAGCAAAGACCATGGAGCAAGGCCCCAAAAGAAATAGGATCCGGAAGAAATCCCTTGATTTTCATCTCATCATGCAACTGTAAAGCAGTTTGAACCATCTTGTGCTGGCAAAGGCAGATAAGAATTGAATCATAAGCAGCAGTTCTTAGATACCATCCATCTGATACCATCCTCCTATAAAAATTGAAGATGAGAGAATTCTGTGTCTCTTGAAACGCAGTCATCCAGTTAGAATTGATTGTCGGTATCTCATTTGTTAAGCCAGTGATCAGATAGTTAAAGGTAACATTATTTGGAATACATTTTTTTACTAACATCAGTTCAAAAAACGAGCAAGCTTTTGCAACATTACCCTCCTTGCTAAAGCATCCAATAAGTATACTGTATGTGACAACATTAGGTTCCAATCCACAAGATTGCATCTCTTTGAAAGTCTTTTCAGCATTATGGGATTCTCCCATGCGGCAAAATCCATTAATTAGAGAGGTGTAAGCTACAACATTTAACTTGCATTTCCTTCTCACCATCTGCCCAAAAGTTGCAAGTGCACCACGCAAGTTATTCTGCTTAATGTAACCATCCATGATGGTGGAGTATGTGAACTCATCAGGAGAATGTTGCCCCTCTATCATTCTTTTCACACATGACAGTGCATCATTCATCTTTCCAAATTTGCAATAACCCTTAATCATGGCATTGTACCCAACAACACCAGGGTCTAACATTTTGGCAATTGTAAGCTCAAAAACTCTTTTGGCCTGATCAAGGTCACCGTGTCTTACAAATGCATCAACAAGTGTAGCATTGACAAAAGCATCAGGAGGTATATTTTGATCAAGCATCTCCGCAAGAATAAGCTCTGCAGCAGGAAGCCTTCCCTTCTTAGAAACTCCACTTATCAAAACATTGTAAATATTTGCATCAGGTGAAACTCCCTTCTGCAACATTTTATCTCGAATTTTTAATGCAACATCAACCTCACCTACAGCAACAAGTCCATGTATAAGAGCTCCATAAACAGCTAAATCAGGTGTTTGTCCCCTCTCTGTCATCTCAATAAGCAAATCAAAGGCCCTCATATATTTCCCTTGTTTGCAATGAAAATGGATAAGGGGGGTGTAACTATACTTATTTGGCAACAATCTCCACTTTATTGCATTTTGTAGCAGTTCTTCAGCTTCCTGAACCTTACCTTCCTGACATGAACCGCTGATTAATATATTGTATGTGACAATATCAGGTTCACAACCATAGCCAATCATCCATTTTATAACCCCTGCTGCATCTAACATGCAGCCATGCTTAATTTGGGCATCGACAATGGTGTTACAAATTTGAACAGTAACAACCAAGGCTCTTTCCTTCATTTCTGCCAGTAGGTTATCAACAGCCTCAAATTGACCTTCCTTACAATACATATTGATTATAATTCCATATGTCTCCACCGATGGTAGAAATCCCTTCCGTTTCATCTCTATGAAAAGCTGTTTAGTCCTTTCAGTATCAGCTTTCTTGCAATAACCATCGATGAGTGTGTTGTAAAACACAACATTTGGGATACATCTCTTTCCCCACCTCTTCTCTATCATCTTTCTTCCCTCTTCAACTTTCCCTTGTTTACATAAACCTCTAACCATTATACATACACTATAATTATCTAGTCTATCATCGTGTTTAGTCATTTGGTTATACACTTGGAACGCATTCTCCATTCTATTATCCTTTACCAGCTTATCAAGCAACGAATTGCAAGCAAAAACGTCAGGCACACAATTATGGATACTAACAACAGCATGATACAACTCAAGAGCCTTATTATCCAATCCAAAATCCGCATAGGCTCTGATAAGAACACTAAGGGCTTCACGAGTAGGCACCAAGTCCTTGCATTGCATAATCTTCAACACATTCTCGACCTCCTGAAATACTCTAGATTTTGCCAAGAGCTTTAACAGCGAAGAACAAGCAAAACCATTTAAGGAATCTCCGGAACAAGAACGTTTCGAGGCCCATTCAAAGAACATGAGACCCAATTTTGGGTCGCGTATTTTATCAAACACAAAGTGGGCAATCTCAGAAACTTGGGTTTCCGTCTCACTGAAGCGATCATCGAGAGATTCTTCCCATTCTGGGTCGCTTCTGAGGATCTGGATGGTATCATTGACGAGAATTTTGAGGTGTTTTGTGCAGAGAATGGGAGAACAAGCAGAGGACTTTACAGGGCTCAGAGGTTTGATGCGAGAGAGAAAACTTTTAGACATAACAAGCTCTTTCAGGTTATGTGTATGGTTCGCATAGGCTTAATTCATTTGTCGGTTTCAACATTGAACTTTCTTTTACTGCATGTAACTTAACCCATTGCCCTTTTATAAATTATATATTTCAAATAATTTTTAATAAACAAATAATACAAAGAAATAAACAATAAATACAATTCAAATGATTTTTAAAATAAATTTTAATAAATTAATAATTTAAAACCCAATAAAATATTTGATCTTAGTAGCTATTGAAAGAACTAAATAAGCAAAGTTTGACTTAAAGATCATAAGAAATTCATGAGACTCAAAATCCGAAACTTCCAACTTCTGAATATTCATAAAAAGTTTCCTTTGATCACTTGAATTTGATATTGATTTTTTACGAGACAAAAGGGCAAATTCTGGTGCATAAGGTGCCCGTTTTATAAGATTGTCCCATTTTATAAGGTTAGAAAAGGATCATCAGTTGTACGCAGTGACGGAACCAGGAATTTAATATTGGAGGGTTCAAATATTTAATTTTTTTTAAATTTTGAGAGATCCGATGCACTACTTAACTCCAAATAATTCTATTTTTATATGTATACATATCTATTAAAAATAAAAAAATATTTATTTTTTAAAATTTTTTAAGAATCCAGTGCTATGATTGTATGTAACATTTTTTTTGTAATTTACAAAAAAATTATTTTTATGACTCGAACCTGTGACAATATTTAATAATTAATAAAATAAGCCAATTTTTATTAATTTATAACAAAGTTCTACAAAATTATGATTAGTCACTTATTACCTTTTTACATTAATTTATAAAGATAATGCAATATTAACGAGTAGACCTAAATAAGCAGTCAGTATGCCACTAATAATAATTCAATACAATTCTTCATTTAATAATTACTTTTTGTCTCTAACCTATGACTAAATGTGACAATGTACACAAGTCCGATGAATTTTGTGTAAATGAATTGAAGGTATAGGCTTTGGTTCTGCTTGAAGGATCAGATGGTCGATGCACTACTGAAGCTGGCGCTTCAGTTCATGGGGCTTCTTCTTGACTCTTCTTGATTGTCTCGCCACTATATAGCTTAACCAAGCCCAAACCATACCTGTCAGGGACACAGTTTAGCAGCTAATCTGGAATTCTGAGAAAGTAACACAGGTAGGTTTTAGTCTTTACCCGACGATTAGGACAACTAAAGCTGTTGTCCGAAATATATGTTGGTAACATTTGTGCTTTGGTTTCTTGTGTTTCAGATTGTATCCTGCAGGAATATACTTGCGGCTTATGTATCCATACTGAGGACGGATGAGGAGAATGAATCCGAGTAGAAATCCTGACAGGAACCCTCCAATATGAGCAGAATTGTCGATGTGAGGTATGAAACCCAGGGCCAAGTTAATGGCTATGATTATCACCAGATTCGTAATTGCTGCACACTAAAGTGGTAAGAGTTGGACAACATTTTCTTCTTGCATAGCACTTACCGTTAAGATTCGAGGTTTTGGAATCCCTTGTCGGGATTCTGTTTCTTACCTTGTTGGCGTAAATCGTCCAGTTTATGATAAGCTCTGAAAGCATTGCTCCAAGAAGGCCGAGGAGTGCACCAGAGGCACCAACTGAGATGAATGGTTTGGTGCTAAGTGAAGACATCAAGCTGCCGCCGAAACCCGAAAGTATGTACAACAATCCTATCCTCACTGCCACATTCAAAGTACTAATTGGGTGTCACTGTCAGTATTGATTTGAATAACATGATGAGGATGATATGATGACTGGGAATCGGAGTTAAAGTTCTTACGAAATCCAAATTCCTCCTCGAGTCGGATTCCTATTAACAGAAGACTGATCATGTTGGCAGCTAAATGAGCAACTCCAGCATGAAGCCATTCGCAGGAGAAGAAGCGCCATGCTTCTCCATTGTGCACTATTGCTATTGGATCCAGAGCTCCCAAGTTTCTCAGCCTTCAAAAACATGCGAAAATTTACTCAAAAACCATGTCCTTGGATTTCTGAAATTTGCAGAACAGTAACATCTTCAGGACTGAATTTTCCATTGTTCACTGTTTCAGCTTAAGTTTTTGTTTCACCAATGGTAAGAGTTTCGTTTTGAGGTTCACCCTAACATTGTCAGGATTCACTTTGTCTGTAGCTCGTGGAAGATAAATCTAATGCTCTTCAATTGCCTTCATCTCTTCTTATGTAACAGAAAAAAATAGGCATGCATGCATGATTCCATGAAGAACAGACGTATTCAATCCATGGAAGACGAGTTATCACCGAGAAAATGTAAAGGAAAAGAAAATTTATACAAACATGTATCCTTGAATCGAAGAAGTACTCTTAAATCTATATACGTATTTAGGTTGCAGAAAAGAGTTAAAAGAGATGTAATAACCTACGTGAGGACAGAGGGACCAACAGCATGGTTTTCCTTGAAGGGTTGGAAGGAGAAGCGGCCCAAGAAATGGTAGAGAATGCAACGATCAGGGTCTCCCATGTGTGCAGGGCAGTTGTTGACGTACATTATGTAGATAAAGATCACGATGTTGGCTACAAATATGAGTGGCACCAACCAGGAGAACCATGGTTGTGATATAAAAGGAGGTGGTGGTGGTGGAGGTGGTGGCGGCGGCGGCAGTCGTGCCGGCTTTCCGACCACATAACCACGTACTGCTCCCTTCTCTACGTCCAGCGAAGGCGGCCTCTTCCCCATCAGCCGCCGTGATGGAGAGTACTCCAATGAATGGAATGGTGAGAGAGAGAGAGATGGTAAGGAGAGAGAGAGGTAGAGAGAAACGAGAGAAAAGAGGTTTTGGGTGGTGAAGAGTGAGTCATGGTAATTAAGTTGTTAATTAGGTACATTTCCCACTAATTCTAGTTGTTTTCTATGTGTAACCAAATTTCATTTTAGGTCCTAAAAACAAGATATAGCCTTACTTTCTCACTTCCAACTTGTTATATATAAAAGGATGAATGATCAGAAGATGTTTATTGAAGGGACTCGAAATATAGTCATTCAAATTTATCATTGGTAAGAAGAAATTGCTATAACTTTATAGTTCCACAAAACACTAATCTAAGAAGGATTAGATATAATTAGATGTGAAGAAGTGATTAGTGGTCGTGAATAATCATGCTGGTGGCAATGTCACTCTGGGAATGGTTGCAATAACTGTTCCATAGGCATTGAAGACTTTGGAGGTGAGGGCCTGACCTGCAGAGGGAGAAATCTTGACATTGTTGAGTAGAAGATCGGTGCAAGCTTTGTTTTGGCTACAAATCAATTGTATTGGAATGTCCGATGAGCTTGTTCCTTGAAATGACTCAAAAGTAATACCGCTCACTGCAACAGCATCACTCTGCAGCAGGAACAAGAGTAAACATACTCCCAACCTCATCGAAACGTAAAAGATAAAACTGAGCTATCTCCAGAGCGTGTTACATACTTTGTTAGCACAGCCTCCGGCAGGGCAATAGTATTGATCGATTATAACAGGAGAGCCAGCATTCTTAAGTGTAATATGCTCGTATGTTATCTTCCTTACATATCCCTTCCCTCCCTAGAAATATTAAGTGTCAGAATCAAAAATGGCGAAAGGGATTTGCTTAAATCTCAATGTTATGTGCATTTACATATATATGTAAATATGCTTACCTGCCATGTTTTGATTCTGGCACCAAATAAAACATTTGTAAATGTTGAAAGGCTAACATGAACTCCTTCCACTTGCCCCATCTCTCCTTGCATTCCAATGCTTCCAATACTGAATGTTTGGATAAAGGGAGAAAAAAAAAGATTTAGTTTACAATTATTAATAAAATTAAGTGCAAATGGATATAACAAATTTATAATAAGTGAACTTCTATATCTTTCAATTTAAAGCTCTCTCACATTCAACAATTTCCAGTAGTATATGGAGGAAATCGAACCTGATACCGTGACCAGGACCACATGCAATGTTAGAGACATTGATATTGGAAGATCCAGAAAGAACAGAAACACAATCGTCACCTGAGTTTTAACACAAGACATAAGAACGGATTTACTTAAAAATGTGTGTGCTGAAAAGCCAAAAAGCTGAGGGAAATCAGGTCAAAGACGTACCTGAAGCGATGTTACTGTCAAGAACAAATATGGATTCGGAGTGACTGATGTTTATACCGTCCGTATTGGGGCTGTCTCCTGGAGCACTTATGGTAAGACCTGAAATAGTTGAAAGTCGACACTGGAAAACTTTGACGAACTGGCTTGGCCCGTTGATAAGTTTCAGATTCCTGAAAAGGAAGTTGGTGCAGAAGTTGAAAGCTATGACCTACAGTCATCAACAAGCACGTCAGAATAATAAGGCACGATCTCAGGTTCAAGAAATATCAAAAAGACAAATGCTCCGTCATGTTGAAGTTTAGTCAAGTGCGTTTTTTGTCACTCCTAATGTCTATACTTGTGTAGCATCAGATGTGCTAGCTATTAACTTACATATGGTCTCTGTGGGCAAGTATCAACCTGCACAATAGTTTAAAAACATGATTAAACATTAAGGAGGAGAGGAAATAATAAATAGGATAGCTCTGCAATCTAATTTGACAGATCTTATTTTTATGCTAATCTGATACATATTCACTCACGTTGCGGCAAACTGCCCACCAAACACTTCCTTTGCCATCTATTAGTCCACTTCCATCTACAGTAAGACCGTTTACATTATCGAACTCAATCCAATTCATGACCTTCATTTGTGACATATCTGTTGGTGCAACGATCGTCCCTTCAACCTGAAATTAACTCATTCACAACCATATATTGTGTGATTAAAATTGTTGAATGGAGAAAACCATACTTAAGAATATCAAGGAAAAAAAAAGAAAAAGAGCATATGCATGCATCATAGTAAGAGTTAAAGCGAATTATACATTACCTGGAAATTGATAGTATGAGAACGGCATGGACCTTGGAAACTCACAGGTTTTATCAAAAATGTCTTTCCTCCTGGTACTATGAGAATGTTGCCTTTTTTACCTTGGCAAACTACTTGCCATGCAGCTTCAAAAGCCTATACAGGAAGTAAACAACTTAGATTCAGATATCCATATAATAACTGAAAAAAGATTAAGTTCCATACGACTTTCTCCAAGAAAATTTTGATTCTGTACATATAGATAAATTTGTTCTTATCATAAATTATTGAACATGCAAGTGAAACTTTAGGAATTCCAATTGTGAAATTGGAAAACTTATCAACAGAAAGATAAATTCTACTCTAATATGTTTTCTACAGTTCCATTTTGAAACTATACATTAATTACAACTTCACTTATATGGTATCTTTTAAATAGTATTAATGATAAATCATTATTACATTAGTTGACCAAAATGAACATGATCATTATTACATTTGTTGACCAAAATGAACATGCTTTTCTCATTTTTCCATGGAAATGAAAATTGTTAGTAAGACTAAAATTTTTTTAAAAAAATCTTAACCCACAACCAACCACCCTCTTCTTATTAGTGATTAAAAGGCCTTGCTTCACCATTTTCAGTGTTAGTACTCAAGTGGGATAAGTAGATTCTAATAAGCAAAATTGAACAAAGTCACAAAGACGATGTACTCTTGAATCATCTGTTTTCCCATCTCCAGCTGCTCCAAATTCCACTACACTCAAAGCATGAGAAGTGGTGCTTGATAGTAATGCAGCAAGGCACAAGATGGTGTGAAAATCCTGCAATATTAATCACCAAAATCCATTAACTTGTCAAGCACTTCCCATCTAATCATACTCACAGAAAGAGAGGAAGAGAGAAAGCTCATCACCATGTGGCCTATAACTGCATAGACAGGTGAACTGAAGTAGGCCAAATTTACTTCTTGTGAAGCAACTTTGTGTTCTTTATATGTCTATATATATATATAGACAATAGATGCATCACAGAATACCCTTTATATACCCTTTTCAGAATTCTTTACTGATAGAGATTAATACGATTATGTAATATAGTAAGTAGGAAATTGGGGGCATTATCTAATGATCTAGTTACCTAGACAAAGTATATATACCTTATAATATCAAAGATTTCAAATTTGTTATTTTCCAAAATTAGTAAAAGAATTTCATATTTATCTTCATTTCCATCTTAGATGAATAATAATATGTATATTAAATTTGCAAAGAAAATGGAAATTATATTTAATAACTCGTTTGTTTACATGAGAAACTATTATAGTTGATATATATACATGGAAGGAAAGTGTAAAGAATTATGTTATAATGTACGAATCTTTGTATTTCTAAAATGTCTCTAATTTTGGATCTCATCTCTCTTTAATATTTTGATTATTTATGTATCTTTTTTAGGTATTTATTATTTTGAAATATAATGACTGAAACTTTGTAATATTTTTATAATTATTTTAATTAAATTTATTAACTAAATTAAAAATAAATTTATTACTATTATAGAAAACATTATTAAAAAAATTCTATAATATTTTTATAATATATGTTATAAACATTTTTAACTTTTATAATCGGAAAGTCTCTCTCTCATTTATATATTATGCTCTAAACACTTCGGTTGGCGAGATTTTTATTGAGTGATTATGGGTGATCATTTATTTTTGTTAGTTTCAAAAATATCCCCATTCATAAATCCAAGATTAATATCTATAAATTATAAATCCAAGATATAAATTATCCACTCTACAATTAAATGTTAAAATCAATTAAAAATAGAAACCCTCTCGCTGAACCCCTCTCATTAGATGATCATGATATTTTCCAAAAAATCAAAATTTTAAATTAATAGAAGAACAATATCATTATTTTTGTTTAATAAAATACTAAAATGAATGATTAACTAGAAATAATCCCAAGAAATCTTTTGATAACACAGATTCGATATCCTATAAAGACTTACAATAATCTTCTGGATTTTATTTTTAAAAACCATTTAAACTATAAACAAACTTGGCTCGTTTATCTTCAAACAAGACCATTGAAGCTTCAAATAATCTCAACTCAGTTAACTTTAAGCAAGATCATTTAAGTTTCAAATAGAACTGTTCAGTTTAAACGAGCTGATTTAAGCTCGGTATCAGTGTCATCCCTAAACATGGTGTTCTGTCGGACCCAATGAACATAAATCAAAATCAGTTAACGAACAATTCAATCAGTAAATATCGTACCAAATTTCCGTTGCTCATACAGATTATAGGATGCAGTCAACGAATAGTATAGCATGCTATAACTACGATGACAAAAGTACCCTAGCAGAAAAGTCTGACAAAATACAATACAGGAATCAAACGAGTAAACAATAACAAGGGACCATTCAGTAAGCAAAAATGTCCTAAACACTATCCAGAAATGAACAATGTTTTAACTTGAACCAATCTTTTGACTAATCAACTTTTCTCATAATAAACTCCCAAATCAAACCCTACAACATTACTAGAGAACAGATGAAAGCTGTTTGCTCCTTTGATCAAAGCACAGCACTCACAGTCCGGATCATGATGGCACTGCGTTCAAGACAATGAAATTATTAGATTCAAAGCAGGATACAGTAAATGAATATCCATGAGTTAAGGTAATTGTTAAAGTAGTTTCTTTGACAGCGGATGAGTTAAAGATAGTGAAGCTGATGCTATAGCTAGGAATTGTTCCAAGACTTGGGGACTACGACAGCCACTGAGAACCAAGACAATAAATAGACACAAACTTGATTAGAATGCATAACACCTGCATAGATTCAACTTTTTACTAGCCCCAAAATACTATCATTTTACCTAATTGAGTCCAAATATATGTTTGTTAACCAAAAGAAACACAGGAACAATCGGTATCAGAAGAACGCAACAATTCAGAAGAAAGCAAAACCATGTCGATCAAAAACCTATGAAGCCAAAATGTGTAAACAAAATGTTGGCACTCATCAGGACCATGAACCTTTTTTCAGTTCCATCTCACCTAACAGTAAAAACATTTACTAACTCTCCAGATTCTTTTTTATTTTCTTTTCCACGAATAACATAGATGAAGAGATCTTACTGTATGTCGAAGTATCAATCTGTTCAGGAAGCTCCTTTATATCCACTTCAAACCTTGCCTGAACCTGTTTTCACATTATGTATATAAGTAGGAGTAAATAGCCAGACATTTTAAGAAATTCGGTGAATGTTAAGAAATAAGAATAAGGAAAGCCAGGGAGGCTACCTGATTTAGGACATCAGAATCAGATGCAGATGAAACAAACGTAATTGCAAGCCCCTTTGTACCAAACCTACCAGCTCTTCCCACCTGCCATAAAGATAAACAACAGGTCATTTATAATCAGAAGAAATGACATATACATCAATTAACTGGAAAGAAATTTAAGATTAATTGAATAATGCAACTGGTCACTAACCCTGTGAAGATAAGTATCAGCAGAATCCGGCATGTCATAGTTGATAACAATGTTTACACGCTCAATGTCAATTCCCCTTCCAACCAAATCAGTTGCCACAAGAATACGTTTATGACCCTCCTTGAAACTCTTATATCTAGTCAATCTATAAAGCAGAAAAAACACAATCTGTCAGCCACATCTGTAAATTCAGACATCACGTAGAAGACAGAATGTAGTATATTCTTGGTTCATGTCTGCCATTCAAAAAATAAATAACATTTATCACATTAAATATTCACTGCTTCTGCCAAATAAACCCTAAGAACCTTAACTTTTAAATCTTGACTTACAGAATGAAGAGACAGTTATAGTCACTCATGAATTGCTGGGAAAATTTTCAGAAGGCATAACCACAAAAATTTTAAAACGTACAGATGATTAAAGAAAAATACCAGCATAAGCTTGATATGACATATGATCAGTCTAATGTATGTTTTAAGAAAAAGATCTAACTGGAAAATTTTGTTATTTTCATAAAAAATCTTGTATCTTAACACTATTCTCCGCCTACATCTTAGGGTCAGGGCTTTTATGTTTCAAACCCTGTGATCTTCCATTTACAGGTATGTATTTAACCACTGTAAGCAAATAAATGCTAATGGCCAATAAACCTCTTTTAGACAAATAAATTGACATTAATCAAGAAGAGTAACTTTTAAATGCAAAACCATCCCCAACTCACTAGACTAGAGCAAATTGTGAAACTAGCATAAAATGCCACAATCTACTTTGTTGTAGTGCCTAAGAAGTTTGGTATAGCACATCTTACAAAACCATGAGAACCCTTACAAAGCCTTTCTTTACAACTAAAGCAATTTCAATACAATGTATGGCAACACAGCGTTTACCTTTCTTCCTGAGACATTCCAGAGTGAATGCAGATTGAAGGGAAGTTACACTCCACTAGTAATTTGTTTAATTCAGCTGCTCTGCTCACACTTTTCACAAAAATGACAACTTGATTGAAGTCTAAAGCATCAAGCAAGTCGTTCAATTTGCGATTCTTCTCCATCTCAGTTAACTTGATGTAATGCTGTCAATGAAAGACAGTACTAAATGAGTGCAAAACAATGATCAATAGGAAAATTTTTGAAAGAAAGTTTTACGCATACCTGCACAAGACCATGAAGGGTCAACTTGGCCTCATCATCAACATAAATTTCCATTGGCTGAAAAGACACAAATACAGAGTTAAAGAAAGCTATCCATTTAGCATTCTGAAATATTTAAAGAAACAAATAATTTATAAACCGTATTTGTACGCTCCTGGTGCCAACTAAAGTCCCAAAAAAAGATATAATCATTAGAGGATGTCACCAAAAATTTTCTTCTTTCGAACTAACAAGTAGGATATATTGCATGACCCAGTGATCAATCTTGTACCTCAAGCACAGACCCTTTGTTGAATATATAGGAGAAGAAAGGGAAATATAATGCTTAAAATGGTAAAAGATCGTTACATCTTGCATAAACTTCTTGCAAACAGGTCGGATTTCCTTGCTTAGAGTTGCTGAAAACATCATAACTTGCTTATCATGAGGGGTCATCTTAAAGATCTCCTGAACATCTCTCCTCATGTCTGAATAAGATACAAAAAATAAAAATTAGATCACATATATATGAGAGAAAACGGTCTTTTTTTTTCATCCAGTGGACAATGTACAACATACCAAGCGATTCAAGCATCTTGTCACACTCATCTAGTATGAAATGTCTCACATTCTTCAATCCAAGCTCTTTATCTCTTGCCAGAGCTAGTATTCTTCCAGGAGTTCCAACCACGATATGTGGACATTCATTTTTCAGCAAGTCCTTGTGAACCTTGATGTTCACACCACCATAGAAGACAGCAACCTTTATATCAGGAAGGTAGGTACTGAACCTCTCAAATTCATGGCAAATCTACAAAGTAAGAGATCAAATATCTTATAAACAAACCCAAACTCTCAAATGGATAATAGACTTTAGGTCATGGACATAATAATATTTCCAAAGCAAAATATCAAACTGTTACACATACCTGGTAAGCTAATTCTCTTGTATGACAAAGCACAAGGGCTGCAACTTGACCCGCAACAGGCTCAATTTGCTGCAGAGTCGAGAGAACAAAAACAGCAGTCTTCCCCATCCCAGATTTTGCTTGACAGATGACATCCATTCCAAGAATAGCTTGAGGGATGCACTCGTGTTGCACTGATGATAAAGCAAATAAAATTGTAGTTGAATCCTCAGTAAGTACATGGACCTTCCAGATCCTTTTAATGGAAAGGTTTACCAAGACCAAGTTTTGTGTTGAAATGATGAGAACAGTTAGTAGTCATTACCTGCAAAAATAACAACACTCATCATAAATAAGAATCTCAACTTATACATATCATTTTTTTCCTTTTTAGGCCTCTTCTTTTGAAATGAATCAAAGTTGCTTTAAAAAAATTTTGGCAAATAAAAGGCAACCTAAATACAGATTTACAGCACCTACGTAAACAGAAAAAAGGCATTTCATCAAGAGTAATGTTTGAGGGAGATTAATTGGAAAAGAACGGGCAAAAAAGATGAATGAAAAAAAGGCATGCAGTAGTCACATGAAAGTATCTAAAAGTTCAAGTCAACAAGTTTAATATAAAGAACTAAAGACTTTGCCTTCAGAAGGATGCTCAAATCCTGAATCTACAATGGCTCGTAGAAGCTCCGGTTTCAAAAGAAAGTCTCTGAAGCCTGAACTATGAATACCAACATAGCCCCTGCAGTGCAAGAAAATTATGCATCACATTTCCAAGGTATTTAGGATAAGTAGAATGCCAAACACTCGTGCTCATTGATTCCACACCCATACTTTACAATAATTAAAACATCAAACACTTATCCAAGCACTTTGAGCGGAATCCGATTTCTTATTATTCTCTTTTCTAGTTCACTCTCATTAACTTAAATCAGCATAGCCATCAAAAGGAAGCATTCCTCTACAGAGTAAAAACCATTTCTTTTCCAAACTGAAATCAAATACCTAATGTAAAAACACTTATAATGAGACAGAGATAGAAATATACTTCTTAGCAGACTCAGCTCCGGCTTTTCCAGAGACGGAGTCAGGGGCTTTTTCTTCTTCTTCCTCGTAATCAAGCAGCTCCTCCTCGTAAGCGTCGTTGTCTTTCACTTCACCCATTTTCCCTACACACACAACCAAACAAGCACAGTTAATTCATGAGTTAGGGTCTTGTGAGTCGCAACGGTCCAAAGTTTTTTGCAAGGCTCACCCTTAGAGCTCCGAGAGAGAACAGTAGGGTTTAGCTAGTGAGTTTAAAGAAATTGGATTAGGAAAGTAAAAGGGAAATTGAAAGTTAGGGTTGAACAGAGAATATAGGGAAAGACGAAGAGTTTGTAAATGTCAAAATTAGCCACAGCAAAAAATGCCCTTTGATTTATTTCACTGGAAGAAGTGGGGCTATTATTGGTAATGTGTTTATTGTTTGAAATTACCAAGGGAGTCCTTGAGTGTATCCACAAATGTCCCGATTAAGTCATCGAAAATTAGAACGTATTATAGATCTTAAAGGTGCATATTTGTTGAAAGTAATAAAGAAATA
>JANITX010000005.1:7955588-7996916 GCA_027564395.1 Erythroxylum ulei
GCAAATGTTTTACTGAGTGCTACCGACTGATGTAGTACGCCACCCTCGCGGGGCACGGACTCGGATATCAACAACGAGATCGGGTTCGGGTCACTCAGGAGTGGGGTGTTACACCGACAACGCATAATAATCATCTAAAACAAAGTTAATGAAGTTGTCATAGCAAATCAAACGATTTCTAAGTCACACTCCAAAAAATAATTAATAAAAAAGAAGTAAAGATATTTAATTAGAACAAACTTGGCCTTCATCTTCTAGTGGATCGTAGACACTTACATCGTAACAAGAAAAAGAAAAACAAGAATATTAGGATATTACAAAGAGAAACAAAACCAAACCTAGGCGTAGAGTTTGTTTTGTGATAAGTTGAACAAATGGAGAACAAATTAAGCAACTACAACCACATCGTCCAAAGCCACTTCACTGTCCAAAAACATAATTAATAACAAAGGAAGTCAACATATTTAATTGGAACAAACTTGGTCTTCTGCTTGCTCTATCTATAACTTACCCAGCATCGCTCAAAACCTTGGAAGAATAGAGAGAGAGAAAGGACTTTGTGAGTGCGTTTAAGGTCAAACCTTCGAGAGTTTCGGTATAGTGAGAGTTTCATGGTTTCTACGAAATAAATTGGGGTCGTTCGATAATGGGAATAAATTGAGGTTGTTAGATTAGGACACGTAAGCGTGACGATGAAGATCCTCGTTGGCGCTTAGTATATAATACTTACTTAATATACTTAATAATAAAATAATAATCAATTAATAATAACATGCACGGTTGTGACTTATAGTTCATAATAATAAAATTTAACAATTACATAATTAAAAATTAATTAATAATAATAATTAATAAAAACATGTTATAATTTATAATTAATAATATAATACTTAATATACTTAATAATAAAATAATAATTAATTAATAATATTTAAAAATTAATAATAACATGCACAGTTGTGACTTGTTTAGTCACAACGTGCACGCATAGTAATAAAAATTAATAATTACTTAATTAATAATTAATTAATTAATAATAAGAATTAATAAAAAACATGTTATAATTTGTAATTAATAATAACATAAATAAAAATAATTAACAATATTTAATAATGAATAATATCATAATTAATATCAAATAATTATTAACCAAAAATTATTATTAAATGATAATAATATTGACGGTTGTGATTTAACAAGTATATACTTAATATACATAATAAAATAATAATTAATTAATAATATTTAACAATTAATAATAACATGCACGGTTTACTCACAATCGTACATGCAATAGTATATAGTTCATAATAATAAAAATTAATAATTAATAATTAATTAATAATAAGAATTAATAAAAACATGTTATAATTTATAATTAATAATATAATACTTAATATATTTAATATACTTAATAATAAATAATTAATAATATTTAACAATTAATAATAACATGTTAATCACAACCGTGCATGCACTAGTATATTGTTCATATAATAAAAATTAATAATTACATAATTAACAATTAATTATCAATTAATTAATAATAAGAATTAATAAAAACAAGTTATAATTTATGATTAATAATAACATAAGTAAAAATAAATAATAATATTTAATAATGAATAATATCATAATTAATAATCAAATAATAATTAACCAATAATAATTATTAAATAATAATAACATGCACGATTGTGAGTTAACAAATATATACTTAATATGAGTTAACAAATATATACTTAATAATAAAATAATAATTAATTAATTAATAATATTTAACCATTAATAGTTGCAATAGTATATAGTTCATAATACTAAAAATTAATAATTACATAATTAAAAATTAATTAATAATAATAATTAATAAAAATATGTTATAATTTATAACTAATAATATTTAACAATTAATAATAACATGCACGATTGTGACTTGTTTAATCACAACCGTGCATGCAATAGTATATAGTTTATAATAATAAAAATTATTAATTACATAATTAACAATTAATTAATAAAAACATGTTATAATTTATAATTAATAATAACATAAGTAAAAATAATTAATAATGAATAATATCATAATTAATAATCAATAATAATTATTAAATGAAAATAACATGCATAGTTGTGAGTTAACAAGTAATAACCATGCATGCAATAGGATATAATTAATAACACTCGTGAGTTGACGAAGAGAATTATGTTGTATATTTTATTCAACCATCGTAGTATAGCATGCAGAAAAATGTAGTCGTACATTAGTCCTTAGTAAATGGTAATACGCATGTAGGAACAGAAGGTAAGAAGAAAAAAAACAGAACATAAGAAATAAAAATAAATAATGGTAGAGTCATGGTTGTGACTATTTAAGTCACACAGGCATAACAAGGTTATAAAAAGACAATTCGAGCTGTTTATGAAACGGACGGTGAGATGAGATTTCGTGATCATCAATCTCGTTCGTCCTTATTATATATATACTTAATGAGCATAAATCTCATAATTGCATTGAAAATGAGCTTGTTCTTACAAGATGAACAAGCTCCTTGAGTTCCTTAGGTAACACTCAGTCAACCAAAGACCTAAAAAGTGAGCTACAACCAAAAACCAGACACTTTTTAAGGAGAATAGGAGGTTATAAGTGTTGGACAATTTTGTGCTTTCTCGTAAAATTAGACAATAATTAATTACATTTTTTAGTTTTTAAATAAATTATCGGTTAAATTACGTAATTTGATCCAGATAAAGATAATAAAATTTCTCAATAAATGATTTAGATTAATGGGTCAAAGTTCAGGTAAAAAATAAATCCCAATTGGTATAAGCTGGATCTATATCGATCTTGTAATGGAAAAACTCGATATAGAAACTATATAAAAATTAAGATCTTCTACAGTTGCTATATCAATTGTAAGCATAAAAAATCTCTAACTCGTTAAAAGAGCTTACGTATTAAAAAAATTGTAGAAAAACCTAACCTATATCCCGTAAAACACTTTCTGTAAAAGTCTCGGAGGATTTGTAATCGTTTGAAGCTAAAAATCGACATTAAAATTAAAGATAAAACCAAAATAAGATATTTCATGTTACCTTCATTTTTAATACTTTTATATTGCTTCTCGCGTGACAAAGTATATACTACTTATTACAACAAGTTGGTCAAGTGGCTGAGAAGAAGCCAGCATTACAATAGTTAAAGCCGTACCAAATGGCACTTGGAATGAAAGTGTTGTAGTAAAATGTAGCAGGCGAGATGTAATGGCCGTAGACGGTGACAGTCTTGGGTTTCCAGCCATCGTAGCCATATCTGTAGAGGTACAAGTAGCATATCTGATACGTGCACGGCCCATTTATCTGAAACGTGTCTGTTGAACAGCTCTCAAATGTTCTTGTATGAGGATCATCTAGTCTTGGAGCGTATACCTTTTACAATTGCAGAACATTAGTCTATTACTCTTAAAAGAGACAAGAACAGATTGATGAGTTCAAAAAAAGGGTTTCTTGCATCTGAATTCACGAACCTGATTTCCATAAGCATCTCCAAATGCGAGGCTAATCTGATCTCTTGTGTACCTGGTCGACAAACAGCTTGTACTTATCTTGACTGTGTAAGAACAGCTTGTGGCAGTCTGCAATGAACACATAAAGGAAATGGAAAATGATGATGAAAAGGAATAAACTTTTACTCACTATCCACTGATGGGCAGATTCGATATTGAAGGAAAAACCAAATCAAATAAGAGATCAGAAGTATGTGTACCTGGGTTGTGTTGATCTTGAAGGATCTGAGAGTGTGTGGCAGTGGAAGGATAAGCCTAGCTTCTGAAAGATTGAGAAAGAAAGCCAGGTAGAACAAAGAGACCATTGCTTTTCCAGTGATCATTTTCTTAAATCCTGACTAGGATAACCTTTTGGTTTTGCTGTAGAACGTGCCTGAACTTTTGGGTTGGATCTGTTCATATAAATACAACACAGAAGAAGAATGATCTAGCAAAGAGAGGACAGGCAGGTCATTACACACAAACTTTTGTGCTCTTGCCAAAGGAGAGATTGCCAGATAAGAGATAAATCCTAATTACAGCAACGGCTTTGTGTTAATGTGGGAATATGAAATTTCGAGTCCAAGTGCTTGCATTAAGCTGCTAATAAGTGTCCACTTTGAGTATTAATTGAGGCAGGTCCAAAAGAGTAGGTGTGATTACTACAAGGACCACGTGCCAAGTTCTTCCACACCCATGACCTGTGAATAGAGAGACTTATCACAAGGCATATCACAGTCAGTGAGCCATCCTCATCCGTCCAGTAAATAGGGTTGAAAGTGAAATCGGACCTGGGACTTCTAAAACCCTAATCTCATCTTTACCAAATTGATATAAATTTAGCTTGATCATGGATTTCAATATAGTCTGATTTAAACTCAAAATATTTATTAAATTTAAGTTCATTAAATCAAATTTAAACTTAATTAATTTTAAATAAATCCAACTTAAATTCAAAAATTGTCAAAATTTGATCGAGTTATACTATATACGATAACTTCAAATCAGATTGAATTACAGCAAATTAGTCATTCCTTCCAAATCCATGTCAACAATTTGTTTAGCGAAAGAGGATCCACAGGGGGGGGTTTTGTAGTAAACTAAAAAGAAAAATGTACAAACCTCCCATTGTGATATGTTTCATTTCCCAATAATTCTCACCAAGTTGTGATTTGTATACAATACTAAAGTGGTCATCGGATGAGAATCTAACATTGGTTCCCATCATATCTTGTAAGGTCTGTACAGGTTACTTTGATCTATATGGGTTGCTTTTACTACTAGAGCCTAATTATCATAGGAGAGCTTGAAACATCAATACTAGAAAATTAGAACTCAGATACCATCATTGGCATTCCTGATGAATTTTGAGGCATGTTTCTGCAAGAGAAAGACACAAATTTCATAGCCAGCTGATACAAGTTAAAATTCCAACCATTTCTTGTAGTATACACAAGTATATGGGGAAATGACACCATCTGGTGTACATTCATTAATTCGGGGACAAACTCCACAGGGGATGGAAGCCATTGCCCCTATTTTTGGACCTGCCTTACTAACACACTTATAGCAAACTTTCCCAACTGGAATACGAGTGAAATCACCTAAACCATTACTCTTTACTTCCATGATCTTGTCGTCCAAAACTAAAGCCCTTAAAATCTGTTCAATTTGTTGCCTTGTTAAGTCAACATTTAATGCTCCACTTCTTTTGATGGAATCATGTAACCCCTCCAAAGTAGCAATTTTCAATCGCTCAACTTGCTTCACACAAAGCTTTTTCAAAATCTCAATAAACTCTGTGTGAAGATTACCTTCAACATACCAAGCCCCTCCACTGATTTCCTTTGATGGTTCAAATTCTGCTGCCATGTAATGTTTCCTCCCCTTGCTTTGAATGTTCACCACTTCCTTTATCAGATTCTTTGCTTGAAGTGCCTTAATGGATTTATTAACCACAGTGTCTTGCAGATTGGTTTCTCGTTTCACATCTCTTGTCCAAATTCCCATATCTTGCTTGCTTCGGATCAGCTCATAAACTATGCGCTCATGTTCTGTCAGGGCCTGAGTTGAAGAATTCGACCCTGGCCGCGGCCGTTTAAGAGAAGAAGGCCCTTGCGAACGGCTCATTCCTAATCAAGCAAACTGAATCTTAGATTCTCCTACACAGTAACTAATAAATCAGAAGCAGAAATAAGTAACAACATAACTTTCTGTCCATCAGTGGTGCAAAGTTCCAAATTCATAGAGAAGGTTACAAAAACCAAACAAAATCATACGCTTTTGGTATATAATTCTCAAACATGTTGTGACTTTACCATATAATGGCATCGCAGCAATCGACTAAGAAAAATATGAAGAACAACATCCTCAATACGGCAATCCAAATAGACGAAATATAGCTGTCACAATCTATGGAAGTTCTATTAACTTCAGCCCCCTAGTATTGTGCGAGTGCATGATTGTTGCATTGAATAAGCATGAAGCAAACAGCAAGCAATTTCTTTTTCACCACAACCAAGGAGTATGACCATCACAAATCTCAACATGATTCCTGCTTCAGTACACATAACCCAAATATGCAACCAACAACAAGATCAAAACTTCCAATGACCAGGCCCCAAAACAGTAAATGTTTTGCCGAACTTCAACATTGAATTCGAGGATATAAGCAAATTAAATTCTTTTTTTTGAGAAACGAAAACAACCCAATTGTGTAATCGAAACCCACAGTTACCACTCCAATTCAATGACTAAAAAGGTTGGTTTCACCTCCTACAATAAGCTAACAATGGACATTTCATGAGCAAAATGACGGCGAGTTTCATTGAGGCAAAACATCAAACATGCTGCATACAATTCAAGAAAGAACCAATCATGCACGCCCAGTACCTATCCAAAGTATATATAAAAAAAAGGGGATCGCAAGTGGGACTTTAAACTATAAGAGAATTGGAGTACGTACTAGTTAAAAGGATCCGGAACACAGGAAATTTTGTTCCTTTGTCCGCCTAGGTTTGAAATGACAACAACGCTGTAAGGACTTGTAACAAAGCGTAGTAGAACATTGATTGTGTAGCGTTGTTGAGCCTAATACTCAAACCAAACTTTAGGCCTAACACAATTATAAAAAGTCTGCTATTTAGAAAAAGCCCATCTAAATTTTGAATATTTTATTTATAACAATTGCAATTTATATTTTATCACTCAATTAAAAAAAACACAATTTTTAAATACAGAAAAGTTTATTTCTAATTGTAACTAAATCGGGATCAATTCACTTGTGCCCGTTTCCGTGTGTCACCCTATACTCCTCTCCATCCATCCGTCCATTATCACACCGTGCCCAACTAAACCTTCCATTTTTTATTTGCTTTGTACGGTCGAGATTACAGCAAAATATTCCATCGTGATGTGATTGATATTTTAGTTTTATTTTAAATTTTATAGTTTGATTTACTTTAATAATTTTTATTATTAAAAATCGCAAATAAAATAATCATTTTTTAAATTAAAATAAATAAATTAATTTTTATTTGAAATTTTTCTTTTTTTATTAAATTTCAAATTCTTTCTATTTATTTTCTCAATTTTTACATTCACAAATTGATTTCACCGAAGATAAAGTCCTCTAATGTGGACATCCAAGTACTATGAGAAAAGCAATATGCAACAAACAATCGAGTTGTATTGCGTTCACGCCGAATTCAGTTCCTTCTAATTATATTTTAAAATTTTTAATTTTATTTAATCGATTTTAATCATTCAACATATTAATAAAAATGATCTATAATATTATGATACTAAATATTGACAAGACTGAAAATAATACTCAAGTTTCAGAATTCAAATATCATTTTATGATAAAAATTAATATTACATTCGTTTTTTTTCAATATTCACATTATTATTTATTTACAGTTATTATATACTGCAAGTCATCTTACAAAAATTTACATCTCTAAACCATCTGATGTAGCCAAAACACTAGCAAATTCTCACTGGAACAATGATCTTTTTCCGTTGATGATCTGGTGTGCTTTGTTCATGCCTACATAGCCAGCCTAGTCTGGTTTGGAACGGACAGGATCTTAAGCGTTGTCTCATAGGAAAAGCCTATAAAGCATAGCTGCACATTGCTCCATAAGCTGGTGAAGCAAATCAGTGGAGAAAGATGGTTGTTGCATCACTCTTCGCATGGACGAGAACTGGAAACTAGTGCCTGTCCTTTTGTTGTGCTTCTTCACAATCTTTCTCAGTCCTAATCAGAGACTAAAATTAGTTGCAGCACGAAAGTTTTGTTCTTGACTAGTTTCTAAGTTTCTGAAACAGTTCAAGATTGCGCAAGAGAATGCCTAATGACTGAATCAAAGCTTAAATTTGCTATTGAATTTCACTTCAAACAAAGAGGGTACGCATCGTTTTCAGTTCTTCCCTCATCTGCTAAACTTCTCCTTACTGCTATTACTTTACCTGTGAGGTTGAGGACACTGTAATGGAGTAACAACACCATCTCTGCACGAATGTCTAAGATATCTTTCTGCACCTGTAATTTCTCCGCCTGATTTTCCAAGTTTGATGCTCTAATTTGCAGCTCCTAATATGCCATAAAAAAGAGTATATCAAGCATATATCAAAAACTATGCAAAATGAACCGATTAGTACCTTCAATCTGATGATATAGTCTTCTTCTTTCTCATAAAAAAATGTCATAGCTTTGTTAAGTTCAGTGTCTAATAACTGAACAAACCCGCTGCTCTCTCTCAGGTTATTCACATGGAAAAGCTCTACAGCAACGATCCTCGAATAAATCAACTTCAGTTGTATCTTCAACTCCTTGTAACATATGAAATGGGCTTTCCATTCAGGGAAGGTCCTTTCAACCTCTTCGCGGAGCTTCTTTCCATACTTCATCCTCTCTGATTCTGATGTCTCTGAAGAGGGAACCTGGTTATTAGATTGTATATACAGAAACATGGACGAGGCGGGCAGCATATTCTACAATGCCAGAACAGATATTCTTCAAAATCATCGTCGGGTTCGCTCAAACCAATAAAAAAGCCACACATTCTAGTTAGAACCAAACTTGAACGAATAGGAAACTAATTATTAAATCAAGGTCATTGTCCTCTGAACGTATCCCCGTGTAGCGAAGAATGTTATGGAATCGTACTAGTTGACAAAGGCGTGAGAACAGATTAGCTCGATGTTCAAACAAAGAACTTCACCTAAACAGATGTTTTGACTTCAGTGGTTTGGTTGGTCTTACAGGCCTCGTAGCTTGGCAACCCAGAGTCATTGGTCCTATAGGTTAAAAGGAGACGGCAGCTTGAAATCCTCGTCGATTATCAATGAGGGAAGGTGGCATTTTCGAAGTGGAGACACGTTGAATCTGTCCGAGTAACAGCATAAAGCTCCTCAAAGGTGGTAACAAATCTACAACTTCCACCCTGGTGGCATAGCCCAGACAGCAACGAATTCTCTGTACTTACAAGGATAGAGCAACCAAAGTTTTGAGAATTCAAGAGAGAGTCACACGAGATGAGCCTCAATGGACCTTTTTGGACTTTGAGTTGCTGCAAAAAAAAATTTTTAATGTGCAACCTAATGTATGGCTATCTTGGTTCGGGTAGTGTCTGCAGATTTTAATGTTATACGTAACAAAAATACAGTGTAAATATTTTTACTAAAATCTGAAGCCAGGCATTTTGACATTGCATGTCTTCTTGTAAATAACCCCACAGTCAGAGCGAGATATCAAATATAAAAGATGTAAATCAAATAATGGTGCAACCACAAACATTTTCTAAGAACATTAAGAATCAATCAATCCCAGAAATTATTCTCTCCACGACAGTTGAGATCTAATGGGGCATACCCTCAGTGCTAATAAATAATCCAACTATGTGAAGATCATTATCATCTCCATTGGGCTGATTGGTACTCAAAATTCTGTCGGAGGCTTTAACCTTACCAATCTTCTGATTCTATCCTTCTCTGTGTTCTCCAGCAGTCCCTTCAGGTATGCAGATAAGCAAAACGTTGTAAGAGAACATATAGATAATATGTAGCAAATTATACAAGTGTACACCAGGTGAAGAGAAACCAAAAATTATGGAGATGCTTCAGGTATACAGGGATGATTGTAGCAAAGCAAAACAGCAAATATGCAAATCGCCTTTGCAGAATCTGCCTATTTTACATGATACAGTAAGCTCACATCAGGTATGAAGGAATGGTTGCGGACCAATTGTTTACACTCACACCCGTGTTACCATACTTTAGAAAATTAGAGATCTTTCAAGCAAACAAAAAAAGTTGTTGTATGTGATCAAGGGTCGAATGCCTCATCCATTGATCAATCCATGCTAAATCAAGTGCAAAACACCACAAAAGAAATGCAACACAGTTTTGGTCAGAAATTTAGATCCTCACCTTCCAGACGATTTCATCCAGGCACAAGCATATTTTACCATACTTGTCAAGAAAAATTCTCTCAGTTGGAGGCTTCACACACACATCTTTCACCGCAGAAGTTATAGCAAAAATGACTTCTGTCACTACAGTAACCATTCAGGAAGACGGGAATCAAAATCCACAAGCCATAAACATAATAAATATGTAGAGATGCAATCAGCCCCCAATCACTCTTCCTGTGAGTGTGTGCATCCAGGGTGGAGCATCTCCCTACTTGGTATAATTCTTATTCGTTGATAATAAGATAAACAAAAAGGTGCTCCCATCATCACAGAAAACAGGGTCATATCTTAAATTTTCCTTTAGTCCAAATACAGAACCAATACTCTGGTGGTATGTAACAGTATTACACTGTTCAAAATTAAATATGAGTAGTTAAGTCAAAGGAGCTAGAAATGATTGTAGAAAGCATATCAGAAGAAATTATATACAAGGAAAATCTACTCACAAGCAAGCTCATCATACTCATCCTTGCCAACAACATAAATGCTAACATCTCCAAGTACTGTGTAGACAATGTAAACTGACCTGAGAAAAACACAAAGGCAGCATTCAACAAGACAGAACAAAATAGGAAAGGGCAGTTGATTCGTGATAATCAAAAAACAATCAAGGTCACTGATAAGAGCATTTAAATTTTACCATTGATAAGAGCAGTTAAGTTCTTACTTATGTGAAGCAACAAGAAGCTCTTCATTTTTTACACCTTTAAGATTATCTGCCCCAAGCTTAACTAAGAAAGATCGCCAGTGCAGCCGTTCCTCAGCTGGAACTCCACTAAACCTATAATAAGCACAATTTTGGAACCATTATTGCAAGATAAAACTATGAATCAAACATCACTTTAGCCATTTAATTGCTAATAAGTGGCTTTGCAAGAAGGTTAATCCCATTCCTTTCCCTTCCCCTCCCCTTCCCACTTTCAAATACTGGAAATGAAAGAAAAATGATCAGTATCATTAAGAGTGCATCTCTTTATCCTACTCTTACCACTTGCACAAAGAAATAAGTAGTTCAACAGATTTTAAGCATTGTTCTTAATGCAACTCTCTGAATCCTTCTTTAAACTGTTAAGTTAATACAACTAAACTCTAGTTTCAATACTGCTTTTTTATCACTCTTAATGCTAAGGGAGTCATTACATCTAAATGTGTTTAGCTTAACCCTCATGTTATGTCTTTCTAAACGCCAACCCTGAATGAGGACAGTTTAACATATGAAAACAAGAATGACCATCAAGCTACTTCCCAAATTAAGGTAGAATGCTTAACTGTTTCAGGTTCAATTGAATCCAAGACATTCGAGGTTTGATAATGAGGAAACTCTTTTATAGATAAGGAGGAATAATTTTTAACTGTGGCCAGCACCATATCTCTCTGTGGAGACATATGTATGTGCAGGTGAAAGCATTCAGTAAGATATAACCTTCTGATGTAGGCATGTACTGGTATTCATAGCCTGGTATACATTTCATTTTTCTACTTCACAACTACTATCATCTAGAAACTCAAAGGATCAGCAAGTTCAATAACAAAACATCCTGATTTATGCTCCTTAATCAGCGATTCCTATATATACTGTTCTGTTTCACGTCAAAATGTGGCACCTTTTTTCTTTCAATTAGTTTCACCACACGCACTTAACAAGAAACATCCTTTTCATCACAAAATGGAATTTTCTCGCCAATAAACCCACCAAACATCAATCAAAACAGAAAGGACAAAAAGCCAAACAATTTCCTGTGTTTTCTTGAGAAAAAATGATCATGGGAATGATAAAATATGGTCCACAAATGGAAAACAGAGAAACAGAAAAGAGAACACGAAAAGGGCTTTAAATCAATCAAACCTTCAAAACCCAGAAGGATCCGAACCCTAAAGGATCCCAAAAAACGAAGCTTTCATAATAATAACAGCAATAGAAGAAGAAGATCAAGGATTCAAGATACAAGTTTCCAGAAGTTGAAAAGTAAAAGGAAGAACGATAAGAAAAACTGGGCCGATTGATCATGTACCGTTCGATCAAAATGTTGCCTTCCGCATTCGCGAAGAGAACTGCAAGTATCATACTTTGGATTTTTGATTTGTGCGTTTGTAACAACTCCCCACTTGCACGCACCTCCTCAAATTTGAACAGCCATTTATATATCTTTGATTACTTATAAATTCTAATGATCTTGAATAATTATAAAACTTAAATCAATTTAACGGACTCCTTTTATATAAATTAATTTTTACAATTACTTTATATATTATTCCCCAAAAAAAAACACTCAAATAAGTAAAAATTAAAAAATATATATGTTCATAAAAAAAGTAAACGTGAACAAATAATCCTAAAAACAAGATGAAAGAAGGTAATATTAGGAAATTAATCCCAAACTAAATATAATCATACTAAATTAATCTTAGGATGTAACAAAATTACTACGTCATGTTTTAGTTATTTAAAATAAAATTTTTAATAAATATATATATATTAATTTTTATAGTTTCTAATTTAAGTTAAAAAACTAAATTAAATCTTAATTAATTTATATATATATATGAAAATTAATGTTCAAGTTTAAATTTGGCTCGAAATATGATTACTTTTAAAACATGTAATTTGAGCCTAACTTAGTCTGCATATTTTTACTAAAATAAAAAATGATATTTTTATTTAAAATTTTAAAAATTACCGGATCAAACAAGCTGAACTCAAATATAATTTAAAGTTTGAAATTTAAAAAAAAATAAAAAGTCTGAAATCATCTTAATTTTCCATTCAAATTAAATTCATTAACTTCGGAATGAGTCAAATTCAAACCCAGACTCTAATGTCATGCTTGCTTGAGACAATTACCATTCTATAGAGTATGCATAGCTTGATATCACATCAAATGCAAGGCTGGTAGAGAATGATCAGACGCTATGGCAATATAGATAGCTATGGAGGTGTATATTTTATGATCTTTCTTCACCTGTCAATGGATGAGAACAAAGAACAATGAAAAAGCTGTCATGTTAATTATATATAATAATGTCTTGCCTCCATTGTCGGAGGACTCATGCTCTGTTCGGCCGAAATAAATGCAAACCACTCGTGGTCCCCGATGCGATAAAGCTTTCAGGCTTCATTTTTTCAGTCGGACACGAATAGGGAAGAGGAAGCAAACAGAATACTTAACAGACGAGAAATGTCAATGTGAATTTTTGTAAACAATGTGAAAATATACCAACCACTAAACTTACATTAAGTGGATTGGCTTGAACCTTAGCCGCTTAATATAAACAGTAAACTTTTAGTGTAGACATTAACCCATGTAAATTTTTATAAATGGCTAGTGGTCTCGATTTAGTGTGAAAGCATAAGAAAAAGTTACAAAAATCCATATAAACAGTAAACACGTAAGCTTCTTAAAGGTGCCTTTTTTGTGTTTCGTTTCCCTCGAATTCTTATTGTGATTTGGCAATTTCCCACCTAGGATTTGTTGTTGTAGATATTTAATTAGTTGAGGGTTTTGCTCAATTTGTTAATTTCTGTGAATGAGAGATTGGGTTTATGTCTTTTCTAGATTTCAGTAATCAATTAGTCGAATTTGAGATCTGGATCTTTATTGCCTTGACTATTTGGTTCTGAGAAGAAGCTGTCCAACCTAATGAGAGAAATCAAAGTCCAGAAGCTCGTTCTCAACATCACCGTAAGAGAAAGCAGAGATCATCTCACTCGTGCCACCAAGGTTTTGACTTTACTCATCTGTTTGTTTGTTTCCTTCTTGGTTTTGATTGTGTTGGATCTAATTTTTGGTTTTGCTACTAAGTACTGGAGCAACTCAGCGGTCAGACCCTAGTCTTCTCCAAGGGTATGATTGCGATTTTCACTTAAAAATTGTTTCTATATGGGTTTGTTTATTATTTGTATTTGAACAACTAGGTACACTGTGAGGTCCTTTGGTATTAGGCGTAATGAGAAGATAGCTTGTTAGGTGATTGTGAGGGGGGAGAAGGCTATGCAATTGCAGGAGAGTGGTTTGAAGGTTAAAGAGTACGAGCTCTTGAGGAGGAACTTCAGTGAAACTGGATGCTCTGGGTTTGGTATTCAAGAGCACATTGATCTCAGCATCAAGTGAGTCCTTTCACACTTTGTTGTATACTACGATTCATTATGGATTGGCTTGGATAGGAGTTTGTTATTGTGTTTTCAATGATAATGTTCAAATGATTTAATAGTAGTTTCTGACTTAAGTTCAACTAACAATTTGGAAATGACCCGCTATGCTGCTGTTGTTGCCACACGGATGCTTCAGACACCAAATCCTATGTTGTGGGTGATAGAAATGGCTCCAGAACGACAAGATGTTTTATGGGAAAACTCTCTATACCATTTAGACAGATTTGTAAGAATGCAACAATTCTTGAAGATTGCATCAACATTGGGAAGCCCAGGCAGAAGCTTGGCAGGGACCAATTCTTGAAGACAAAAATCTTCCTGAATGGTAAGCCTGTTATATATTCTTAGTCTTTTTGTTAAGTAATATTCTCTTATTCTGAAGATTTTTTTTTTCAGGTTTCTTGTCACTCTCTTTAATAAGCTTTATTTTCTTAATTCGGGTGGAACAATTTGGACAGGTGATTGTAGCCTATCACAAATGCAGATAAAAATGGGTGAATACATAGTTCATTTACAAATATTTCTTAAATGAGACTGTGTATCTACTTAATTCTTAATTTTTCAGGAATTAACGTGTAAGGAATTGACATATTCAATAGAACAAAGTTATCCGATGACAAAGAATGAAGTATGCGACAAAGTCTTGGGCACTAGATCAGATTATGCTGTTAGCATGGAAGTTGAGCTTCAACCACAAGGAAGAACTTCGGTTAGAAAGAGACTTCGAGACGAATTAGAGGAGTCAAAAAAGGTTAATCAAGAGTTACAGTCTCAAGTTGATGAATTGAATAAAAAAGTTGAACAAATGCAAAATCGACTAACTATCGAAGTCGAACAACAAAGAATTGAATTTGAATAACAAAAAAAGCTCTTAGAACTTTTATGTTCTACACATAATATTCGTTAGTGTATTAATTAATATATTATGACATATTTGCGAATTGCAATTAGTGTATTTTGATATTAATCAGTGTATTATGACAAGTTTATGAATTGCAATTAAATATACACTGTCTGCAGGTATGAAATTCTTGTGATACATGAATAATTATTAAAATTAATGATGTACTAAAAAATTAAAGAATTATTAAATAAATAAAATTCATCAATAATATTGAATAGTTATTGAACAAATAAGATTTAAAAAATTTTGTATTTTAAAAAATAATTATTAAAATGAAAAATTATTAAATTAAAATGATTTTCAAAAAATTAAAAATTAAAAATAATACAACTATCTACGACGTTTTTGTATAAACATCACAGAAAGCATTCCACAACGTCTTAAAAACGGCGCGGAATGTGACTTTCTGTGACGTTTAAAAAAAAGTCGCAGAAAAATCAATTTTTCAGTGACGTTCTTAGAATCGTCGCGAAATGTTCGTATTTTCCGTAACGTTTAATAAGAAACGTCGCAGAAACCTTTTACCTATATCACATTTGGCAATGTTATTTATAGCGTTTTTTTAAACGTCACAAATTGTATTATATGATGTTTTTTTAGATTTTGTGACGTTTTTTAAACGTTGCAAATTGTATTGTTTTATTGCAGTGAGCCTTCTTAAGGGTGATTAAGCATACATGACGAACTAAAAAGAAGAAACTAGACTATAATTGGAAGGAGAAGGAAGGAACTAATGGAATGAAAGCCAATAATTTACCAAGATGACATGCAAATATAAATAAATGCTATAAAGAATTCAGAATTAGAGTCCTTTTTTTTCACAACTAAACCGCAAATATTCGAAATGTGTACATAAGAAACAATAAACTCTAAGAGGCTGTATAGGTCCCAACAATAATGCCAATGTACTATGTATGACTTAAAGTTCCAAGTTATAAGGACTTGATTACTTATTGCAAGAGATGGACTACCTTGGCTTTGCCTCCACAAATATGGAAACTTGAAAGATAAAGCTACCCAACTCATGCACCTAACATGTCAACTATCAAATGCCCACTATTTCTCTCATCTACCTCTGGGTATCTTCACTCAAAAAAAGTAAATACACGTATAAATCAAAAGGATCCTCCAACTAGTTAGGGAGTTCTGATCATAACCCATGTCTCTTTCTGATATCCTGTCATCAATTCAGTCACAATATGCAGATTAAGATTGTCAGGAACTTTATCAGCTTACAATGATTTCAATTCTACATCTGTTTCTTAAGCCCCAAATTGGAGGAACAATATGTTGGTAGTTAAGTCGATTATATGTAAGAATCAAACTAAAACAGTTTCAGATTAGCATTAACAAAATGGTTGGTGCATCAAAGGACTACTTCTATTTTAAGCTAAGAGTACTGCCATCTCATGTTCTACCCTTCCCATCTAAAACACGTAATTCTTTTTTTGTAAGTGACTTTTTAACTTCTCAATAAACTAATTAATCACTATAAAATTTGGTAATACCTAAACATTAACGAGGATGTAATAGCCTAATGACAAAGAGCTGACTTATAACACTTGATCCGACACCACCCTCCAATATATCCCGACAATATTTTTGGATAAACTACCGGTATCCGAACTCATTGGGCCGACTAATCCGGTTTGAGGCGTAGTCACAGTTAAGGCTCCTTGCCTCTCCCTGCGGGTGTGTTTAGTGGGGATCGAACCCGATAGCTCTTCCCACAAGCTCAGCCTGCGCAGCCAATTGAGCCACAACCCGTAGGTATATCCCGACAATATTTAAAATGCTTTTCCAACATCATGCTAATCATTTTCATGTCATTGTCGAATTCAAACAATCACAATTGAAGTTTTTGTCAAAATAGATTAATCAAACACTTTGGTCTTGTTTATTTAAACATATCAACTCTTTTTCTCCTTCATTCTTTCTCCTGCAATGAGAATGATTTCATTCTAAGAGTCCTTTCCATCAAGAATTACCAAAAGAATATGAATTGTAAACTTAAAGGAGTTGTAATGAACATATCTAAATACCCCTTACATTTTATCTTTAAGTACTTCATGGTGCATTGTTAATGTTGTAAGTCACAAATTTTATATACGAAAATTTGCATCAATGGCTCTATATGATTCTAAACATAGTTGATTGACGCATTTCTAAAAGTCTTTTTCAGACAAGTTCGATAGAAGAAGTTAGTATAAGTGATTTGAACTCAAGATCTTGTGTTGACGTATGAAAGATAACCCCATTATTCTATCGTTCTCGCCAATAATTGAGTATACGAATGTACATTGTCTCCAAGCTCAGAAAAGCTACTTCGGGTCATCAGTACAAATTGATTTCCACAGTGTAGTAATTGAATAAGCAACAGATGTAACTAGACGATGCAATTTTTGTTCAATCCAGAAAACAAAGGATTGGCATATGTTCAGATCTAGTTCAATAGTTCTTAACCCCATAAAGTTGATCAAAAACTTCATTAATTTCGTCAATTTTAATCTTCTTTTAACTGTTTTATGTGTTCAAATGTCAACTGTTGAAACTATCTTTATGTACTTACTTCAGCTTGTATCATTTTAAGTGTACTTTCAGAGCAAGAACTCCCACTATCTGTCATGAACAACTAGCATGTGGTGTACCAGAGAAACCTGCTTGCATGTAACTAAATTGTCGTACCAGAAACTTAATTTCCCAAGGAGATCAGCATTGAGCTTCGGGAACAAATAAGCCCCACTTTATTGACTTATTATACAGCAGCACTATCCGTATCTTTAGCTTAGCTACGTAGTTTTTTTTTTTCCCCTTCACGTAAAGATCGATACAGAATTATTAATGACTTAAGCAAACATATTTAAATGATAAAGTGATCCTTTCTGGGATGAGCTAATAGAACATGACTAATCCATAAACTTGAATTTCACAAGGGGAAAACCTTCGGTTTTCAAATGATCATATCACGAGATCAGCTGCGATTGAGAAGTTCTTCAATCATCTGCAAAGTCACCCTCTCCTCATCGTTTAAACCGTCATCAACTTCTTCTGTCACTACTTCTGGCTTGGCTGAAGAAGCAGGTATTTTGGTTTCAGGAGCTTGTTTTTGATCACTCGTCTTTCCAAGCTCAACAGTCATAACCCAGTTCGAATCCGAATGTGACCCTGCACGCTTTTGCCAAACTCCAATGTGACAGCTCTCAGTGTCAAGCCTTAAGCAGGTTAGTGAAGGAGATGGAGTCTTGCAACATTTGCGCAGTTTGGCGCTGAGGATCGAGGAAAATGAAGTAGTTGAAGTTGAAGAAGACGATGATGAAGGGGAACCATCGCTACCAGCTTGGCTTGGGGCTACAGGGAAGTTCGTTTTCGCACTGCGGCCACTCATCAGAACAGCAGCTTCATCGTAAGCTCTAGCTGCTTCTTCTGCGGTTTCAAATGTTCCAAGCCAAACCCTTCTTTTCCTGTTTTCCCAAAAAAAAACAAAACAAAACAAAACAAAATAAACGAATCATCTTACACTCCATAGCCATAAAAAATAGGCAGAGAAGCTCAGATACATAGATAAAGGAAGACAAAAAGGGTATGCGTAAAAACAGGTAAATATAGTAACCGTGGAGAGGCTAGTACAGCAATGGATGACGAATCTCAGAGACCCATGAGCCCCAATGGCGTTGCCTGACACCTCTGAACTTCTTTGATTGTACCATGATGTCAAGAACTGACCTGTTTTAATGTACTTTGAGAGAGATAGACAGACAAAGAGAGGAACAAAGTTAACTTAAAAGCGGAAGTTGTAGGATGAAAATGCTGCGAGAAACTGGCTGTGGTATATATTGGCACAGTAGATGGCACGACATTAAGATCAAAGGGAATCTTTTTGCGGTGAGCTACCCTTGGTACTGTTAATAAATGGTATTTGTCCATTAGTAACATTTGTAGGGTAGAATTCACTCAATACCACGTCTTGTACTGACTCAAAGATTGGGAAGGATTAAGAGTTTAGTTTCTTTTTATCGGGGTCTCAATATACGCAGAAAAGAGCTTGGCAAAATCGAGAATTGACCCTGGAATGGATCAGTAGTCAGTAGTACAGGGTTACTCTTCCACTTTCAATCACCATGGAGCTAGCTTCTTATAATGCGCACGTGTGATCATACTGACACAAAACCCTTGAACAAGAAGTTACAGTGTACCTTACATTCTCCGAGGACTGAAATGTAGGAGAAAATGGGCAAGTTTCATTTGCAGGGTTCATATGCAAGTCTGAATTCAATCACTGAGTAGATTCTATGCCGAATTTTGATTCGTGAAATTTCAATGGTAGTCCTTTGAGTTACTGCTTAGACATGTTATTTTTTAAGGTTCAAAACAGGAATTTAGGTTTCCAAATTCTAGCTATCTGTACCATTTGAGTAAAAGCATTCATAACTTGGTTTTTCCTTTTCCATTACTGAGTATGAAACACACCAAGGAAAGTCCTGGCAGACAATTCTGGTCAGTAGGGTAATGCTAGTAGTACTTACTAGTGAATCTTAATCTTAGGGTTAGGAAAATGTTTAAAGCCTTTTTTTTTTTTCTCTTTTACCAAAATTCAAATATGAAAACAAAATATTGGCGCATATTTTTCATAAACAATTTAGTGAATCAAATCCTTGAAATTCACTTTAATATTTAAATAAAATATTAGAACCACCCTTAAAAAATGAAAATATTCGAATTATTATTTATTTTGTAAAGTAGGTAAGATATCAAGTGTTCACTAGCTAGTTAGCACATGAAAGTGAAGTCAAGAATGATAGTAAATTTGAGGACAGAATGTTAGGTACTCACGATTGATGCTATATCAAAAGATGAATTTCATACCAAACTCTAAACATTAAATACCTCAATAAGCTAGACTCTTCTAATAGCACACAGGAATGTTTCATCAAGTGTTTGTTATGCCATAGAATTAATTATGTTCTTTGCATAAGTTAGCATTAATTAGTATTTGTCTATTTGATGATTGAAGATTTGGGATATGATACCTGATAATTATGCCAATAACAAGATTAAAAAAATCTCCATCCTGTTTATGATAATTATGTTCATTTTTTCTAAATAATGTTATAAGAGGATGTATAAAGTAAGAAGAGAAGAGTAAATATAAGCATGTCAACCATTGAACATAATCAACGTTTACACACTACGAGTAGAAGTTGGCAGAGCTAAAGCTGAAGCCATTAATGTAAATGAAACTCCTGCTGAGCATCAGGGACCATCACCACGTTTGTTTCTTCAATTTGTGGCACATGAAGCATACGAACACGTTCATAAACGCTTCACGTACGTTTACATATAAAGAGATATCATTTCGTTTACATACCAAAACCTATAGCTAATGCTTGGATTATTATATCTCTTAATTTTCTTCATAACTCATTTAAGGATATAACCCGATATTGATATATTGGACAATTTTGTCCTTTCCTATAAAATTGGACAACTATTAATTATATTTTTAGTTTTTAAATAAATTATCAGTTAAGTTATGTAATTTGATTCAGATAACGATAATAAAGTGGCATATTAAATGATCTAGATTAATGAGTCGAAGTCTAGGTGAAAAATGAATCCCAATTAGTGTGGGTCAGACTCATATCGGCCTTGTGATAGGGAAGCCCGATATAAAAGTTATATATAAGTTAATATCTATTGCAGTTGTTCATATCAATCGTAAGCATAAGGAATCTTTGACCCGTTAGGAGAACTTACATATTGAGAAAACTGTAAAAAGCCCTAAATCACGTGCCGGGAACACTTTTCATAAAGGTACAGGGAGATTCATGATCGTTTGGAGCTCAGAATCGGCATCAAAATTAGAGATGGAACCAAAATCAGGTATTCCACATTACCTTTGTTTTTAATCCTTTCATATTGATCACAGGTACGTAATAAGGTCTGTACTACGTATTACATGATATATTATTAACATACTTATTGTTAAGAGTGTCATCAATTTGCACTTCTGTTGTGACACAACTTAATTAAAGGGCAATCCCGAAATCTATCAAATTTAGCAAATTAATAATTGGATATATTAATTTAATTTCTTTACAATTTACCTCATGAAATTTTCTTTAACCATGAACTTTGTCTCTGTATATACTGAAACTTGATTTTAATTCAATCAAAAGAAATTGTCAGTTAAACGAAGTAAGCCACTTTATTACTAAGGTTTCCAAATCGTGCATGTGCAGCTTAAATCAGTTACCATAACAACTCAATGAACGTGACTATGCATAGCTATTTGTATGTGGAAAATGACCAATATATATACATATACCAATTTAGGGACGTGTTGGCATTAACTCAGCATCCTACAAGTTGATGTGGTGCATGTTTCATTTGGGAGACACCGATGGTTTCTTTTTTTTAAAAAAAGTTAAAAACTTGTATTAATAAGCAACTTTCGGAAAGAGCACAATTATTAAACAAGGGATCGAATTAAAGATGGCAAAACAATCGAACCATCGGGCTAGCGGTTTGACCAATACTCAAATTTGTATAAAAGTTAAAGATAACTTTAGACTTGCGTTGCAAAAATGCCCCTACATTAATCACCACTTGCAAGTAGCAAGTAAAGATTGGAAATTTAATTTGGGAGCATTGGTAAGATAGTTTAATAACAACTCATTAACACACATGGACCTTGGCATTTAGTAGTCCTTTCTGGTTGAAGGTGACTTACAAAATCCATAGCAATTTCTAGGGGGAAAAAAAGGAATTTGTATCATGAATTACACAAGTTACATAAGTTAATTTCATAACTTGTTCTAAGATTTGATTTGGACATAGGCACATGGAAATTTTTTTGTTTAATTTAAAATTTTCTCAAATTTTATTAAATTTTGTAATTCTAGCCTAAACTTAAAAAAAAAGGACCCTAAAATGCTCACATTCTCAAATTTTATCAAAAACAAAGTCTTTTTTATACCCTAAAATCTAATAACAAAAAATTTAACTTCGAATTATTTTTACTAAAAATTGAAAGTTGGAACATTTTAATGCTAATTTGTAAAATATACCAGTATTATAGTACCGAGTAAAGTTTGAAATTTTTATAACTAACCCTTTTTTTTTCTTATTAGTATTGGAAACCATAAATGATCTCGTTAAGATTGAAACCATGAGAAATACTTTAATTAGAAATATCTCTATTGGGTTGGTCACGCTGATTAGAAACAAATTAACACTAGTATAGGCATGACTTTGGACCCACTCAAGATTTCCATTTTTCTAATGAATGAGTTACATATGGTTAAATAACCCGTAAACAATTTAAAATCAAATAAAATAATTATTTCAAAATTTCAAGTTTATAAAATGTGATATTTGAAAATCTCAAAGTGTTTATAAAAATATTCTGAACTAATTCTCTAATTACTTGAATCACCTAGTATTTACTAGTTTATTATTATTATTTAATCAGTTTTTATTATTAAAAATAAGATTAATAATTAATAAACATTTCAGTCTGTTAAGATTAAAAGAAAGTTTTAATTTAATTAATATTTGTAAATTTAATGATTTTATTTTAGGAGTGAACCTCTTAATCTTTAAACGGACCAAACCACGGTGAACGTGCCAACCCTATTCCACTCTCAATCCGGCCACCATCAACCCGTCAACATCGAGAAACAACTTACAACCTTAACCACTGTATATATATAACGGGGAAGAACCAAAAACAGCTTACACTACAAGACGAGAGATATAGAATCTCGACATATCTGCAATAAAAAACGGGTAGCACCCAATAAGTAAACTTACAAAAGTGATGGTTCCTAAATTAAAATGTGTGGCATAATTCATGAACTAGTTTATGATGCTCTCTCTTCATCCAACGATTTGTCCTGTAATGAACATGCGCACTAGTTCCCATCAAACGTTGTAAATGGACGCTCCACCATCGCTATTGTGTGTTCACTTCAATTCCTTGTGCTTTCAACGTTCACGTCCATATCTTCTCCACGAGTTCTTGTGGGTTTAATCTTTCTCTTCAACTTTCTCGTTACCGTAGCTCATCTCTCTACCATAAATAACTCATGATTTCTGAACCATAAAGCATGAAATATGTGGCCAGAAGGTGGAGAGCCACCTTACATTAAAGACGGTAAATGCAGTTGATCGTCGAAGAATATCAAGTAAACGCTAGATGGTTTATTCCTGACTTCGCT
Source organism: Erythroxylum ulei (assembly GCA_027564395.1). Lineage (NCBI taxonomy): Eukaryota > Viridiplantae > Streptophyta > Magnoliopsida > Malpighiales > Erythroxylaceae > Erythroxylum > Erythroxylum ulei. Next base: position 7,978,883 of record JANITX010000005.1, read on the forward strand.
ACTTTATCCTTGGGGTTGATATAAATGCAATGACTTGGCCTTTTTGTTTGTTTTGTATCTAAATCATATAATTAAATTCAACTTTTTCTTTTTTTAGTAAATTTAGTGTCAATAATGAAATGAAATGAATCGAATTTGAGTCCCAAAACTAAGTCAGTTTTTTTCAATTTGAATTTGAAACTAAATTTGATAAAATATGAGTTTAGATTATTAATTTGGGATTAAATAATATTGAAATAAATTAATTTATTATAATTAATTATAATTAAAATTAAAATTTTAAATTTAATCTTTACTTCAGGTTTTATAACTTTATTACTCATTTCAAATTCGATTAAATAAAAAATAAACCTTTGATTTTAATGTGAACTAAATTAATTTGTTAAATGTGGGTTTATTATAAGTAAAAGATAATAATTGATACCAAAACAGAAAGAAAGAGGGGGAGATTTTAAAAAATATAATAATTAGAAAATTTACCAGTGATTCTGACGAGAAAGTTTAGGTTTTTCTGTTAGGATATTTCTTTCAGTTCAAATAAGACCGATTCTTTAGGAGGTTGTTCAGTAATTTTGGAGATTTTGCTGTTGCTTTTACCACGTTAATTAGTTGTAAACGTGGGCTGTTTTTTCTCAATTTGTTATGATTGTAAGTGGCTATTTATTGGTCAAGTTTGTTCAATAAGATGTAAGTTATTTCCAGAATCGTTGAGCTAAACATTATATTCAGTTTTTGGTTTAACATTCTGGTATCAGAGCCTTCACTGGGCTCGAAGAAACAAAGTAGCAGTCTTTGTGGTTTGCAGCAGCAAAGGAGATGACAACTGAAGGGAATTTCGTGCAACCTACCATACCACGCTTCGATGGTCACTATAACCACTGGAGTATGTTGATGGAGAACTTCCTCAGATCTAAAGAGTACTGGAGCCTTGTGGAGATTGGCTACGTTGAGCCAGAAAGTAGAGTGGAGCAGAAAGAAGCACAGCAAAAGAGGTTGGATGAGTTAAAGCTGAAAGATTTGAGAGTCAAGAATTATCTCTTCCAGTCCATAGATCGGACCATTATAGAGACCATACTCCAGAAGGATACTTCCAACCAAATTTGGGACTCTATGAAAAAAAAAGTTTGAAGGGAATGCAAGAGTCAAGAGTGTTAGGATATGTATTTTGGCATTATTTATTAATTGGACATATAAGATATTAATTGGATAATGATTTGGATTCTAAAGTCACATGGATAATTTTCTAATTGAAAAAGAATCCTATCTTGATTTGGAGTCCGTTATCATGTTGATTTTGGAATTGTTTTACTGCTGGATTTGTGGATTTTATGGATTTGGTTTTAAATTGAAGTCTATGAAAAAGGAAGTGATCTGGAAAAATAACGCGGGTGTGGGCACTGCTACTGCTGAAATTACTACTGGGCGTGAAAATCACGTGTGAGAAAAGAAAAGGATTACCGTGGGAAGAGTGCATGTGAGGGTGTGTGTTATTTGTTCATTGAAAAACATATTGCGTTATTCTGGATGTTACAGCAAAAAAAAAACCTAGTAAGTGAGTGGGCTGATTAGGCAATTTTCGTGTAGCTTCGTAAAAGGAGGGAGGAGTGTTTTTATGGCTGCGCATATGTGCTGATTTTCTGGTGAAAAGGAAAACTGCGGTGAATTTGTCTAATGAGCTGCTGCCCTTGTTTTGGTCTTTTCTCCCTTGATTGAGTTGATTTTCGTGAGGTGTTTTGCAGCAGTATAGTCACGTTATATTTTCTCCAGCAAGCAATCCAAGGGTGATGCGCAGTTGATGTTTTGTGCTGGGTTCTTGATTGATGGTTGCAGTACCTAGAAGTCTTTATCACAGATGAGTACTCTTATAGTCGGTGCTGCTGTTTGAATATTTTAGAGAAGTTTTTCAGATCTGAAATTGTTACGTTCTTGATTTTATTTGTCTTTGTTTTTTAGTAGAAATAGTTTGAAAAATCCTCTGACGAGGTTAACACGAGTCGGTCGTGTTATTGGGTGTGAAATTCTTTCACGGGAAGTGAGGTTGAGTGATAATGTCAAAGGTTGAGTAGGTCGGCTCAATAAAGCCTTGGATAATTCTATTGTACTTTCGTGAAAGTGATTAAGCTGGGTGAGGGCCCCGCAGACGTAGGTAAAGTGTGCCGAACTGTATTACCAAATTTTCTGGTGTTGATTTATTTTTGGTTCTTTTAATTTTTCTGATTTTTTATTTGCCAGAAACGAATCGGAAAGTTTGCGAAATTAACCCCCTTTGGTTTTTCAGTATTGGATACTTTAATCCAGTGGGATTAAAAGTCTCATTTATATACTTGCATAATAAATATTGCTTTTGATTGGGTGGTTTTGTGAAAAGACAACCTGCCCATATATCCATACTGGTTTTATTTTGTACCAAAAGTGTATCCTTTGGAACATAGTTATATAAAGTGGGTAAATCCTTGCACAAATGTTTTAGTGTACATACTGTTTCTGTGTCATCAAAATTCCAACTCCATTGATTTTTAGTGCTTCATTTTATTTGTAACCTTTTTCGCTCTTTAGTTAAATTTTTGAAGAATCCTTGATCTGATATATAATTAAGTATGCCTAAAAACTATTGAACATGAATTCTATTTTTCAATATATCGGGGAAATCTTAACAATCCATTATGAAATTTGATCCCTAAATATTCAATATTTTGTTGAGCTAATTTTATTTTCTTTTTTACTTAGGATTAATCCTTTTTTTAACATCGATGAAGTATTATTTTAACCTTTTTTAAATGATCTTCTTTATCTGTCTTATTAAATATTATAATATCGTCTATATAAGCTAAGGTGAATTCTTCTAAACCTTCAAGATTATTGTCCATAAATTGTTAATAAATACTATGTGTTTGTTTTAGTCCAAAAGATAATACATTCTACTGAAAATATGTTTAAAGAGGACATGTAAAAGCAATGAGTGGTTTAGTGCTTTCATGTAATCCTAATTGCCAATATATTGGGTTTGCATGTATGACAGAGTTACTTAAATTATTAATAATAGAGTTATAAACGATAATTTAAAACTCAAGTCAGCACAAGTAACACCAGAAGATTGGGATTTGCTCATGAATCGGTTGGCCTCAAGTTTTTAGGTTTTGCGTGTTCTAGGTTGACAAGAAACCTGTATTTTTGTTATTTTTTTTTACTGGTCTAATCAATTTATTTATTCTATATTAAAAAAAAAGTATCAATCAGGCATCACCAAAAGTTGGGATTTTATATGTAATCAGCATCCACGGCGCTTCTGATTCTCTGTCACAGAAATTGAATTCCTAATACAATACCTTGATCTAAATTAAATTGGAAAAGAGCTTATCAATATCAATCGCTATCCTTAAATTTCAAAATAATAATAATGACGCCACGTTGTCCTTTTATTTGATAAAAATATCTAATTACATAATTTTAATTATTCCTAGAAAAACAACTTATACTAATGAATGCGGTTAAAGCGTAAGAATAACTAATAAAACACAAATGACGCCGGTGAGTTGACTGAAGCTTGAAGGAAGATCCATCTAAAGACGACTGAAGCTTGAAGGAAGATCATAAATACGACTTTCACTTCAACAATCCAATCCAAACCCAGTTTTCCAGTTATCAAAGGTACACAATTTCTATTTGAGAATAAAACTAACTCAAATTCTCTTTTCATCTTATTTCTTTCTAGTGTTATATTGTTCAATGTCAATGGAACTTCCATTTTGCGCCTCTGTCTTTTCTATTTTATTTTTGCTATATGTTATGATCATCTGATACCTTTTTCGCGATTTGGTGGTAAAGAGAGACTTGGTTGTTTTGACCTTCTGTATAAGAATTTTCTTTTTGGAGTTTTAGTATGTATCTAGTAAGTAGGTTTCGTTTGACTTTTGATTGAGGGATCATCAAGTTACCTCTCTCTGTTTCTTCTTTTTCCTAAATTTGTCCATTATGTGAATTACTCTTTGTTTTTCAAGGGAACTTTGATTAGGGTTTATGTTTCTTACTATTTAGTTTCTGAGACAATTCGTAGGCAACTATTGGCACTCAAAATTTTTATGTTTGCGGTTGGAAGAACCAAGATATTAGGGGGTGTCTTTTGCTTAATGGGGTTTGGGAGACATAGTTTATTCTCTCCGCAGTTTGTCCTTTAATTTCACCGCCCAACATGATAACTGAATAATAGCTTTTAAGAAACTGTTCTTCTTTTTTTGTAATATTTCATTCTATTTGGTCTGATATTTGTTTTCCAAACATGGAAGCCAAACCTGGTAGGTGATTTTCTTCTTTACCCATATTTCCTCTGCAAGACTAGGCATTGCACAGAGTATTATGTTCTATCTGCAGCTGGGTATTTGATTTTCAGGTCATCGAAATCAGAATATTTGATCTTAAATCTTCGAAAAGATCAAAAATGAGTGATAATTTGATGGATAAGGTTAGTGCTTTTGGTGAACGCCTCAAGATTGGAGGGGCTGAGGTAGGCAGAAAAATGACTGCTGGCATGAGCTCTATGAGTTTCAAGATGAAGGAGCTATTCCAAGGTCCTAACCAGGCTGATAAAATTGTTGAGGATGCAACTGCCGAGACACTTGACGAGCCTGATTGGGCCATGAATCTTGAAATATGTGACATGATAAATCATGAAAGAGTCAGCAGTGTTGAATTAGTTCGGGCCATCAAGAAGCGGATTATGATGAAGAATGCTAGGGTCCAATACTTGACGATGATGTTACTTGAAACGTGTGTCAAGAACTGTGAAAAGGCTTTCTCCGAGGTAGCAGCTGAGAGGGTACTTGATGAGATGGTGAAGCTGATTGATGATCCTCAGACTGTGGTTAATAATCGGAACAAGGCTCTAACTCTGATTGAATCATGGGGGGAATCAGCAAGCGAGCTGCGTTATCTACCTGTGTACGAGGAAACATACAAGGTATCTCTTAATCTTTTTTGTCTTAATGATTTGACCTTTTACATGGTAGTTTTGAAAACCCGGGAAAGAAAAGACAGTTTCTAATTATATTTTGGGTCCATTAGGAATATTCTACTGTACAAGCGAGTCATAGTTATCCAATATTTAGCTTACAAAGGCATCTGGCCCATCTTCTTCAGCCATATACCCTGCCCTCAGTGAAATAGAATTTGATATCAGTATTTGGTAATTTGTGCCTGTTTTTTAGGTAGAGCTGGAGTCTGCTTGCTTACTTAACTGCAAGTCTTAGCCTGAGAATAAAAGATGGATAAAACTCAGTTCGGGTAATTAGGTTTAGAAGCATTTTAGGTGCACTTAAGCCAGTTAAATTAGATCTATTTGTTGCTATCTTTGATGAAGAAATTTTCACATTGCATCCTATAGGCGTTAAAGATAAGAAGTTACAATCTTCAACTTTTATGCATTAAATGTCAGATTGTTATGCCGTTTGTTGGGGGCAACCAAGGCTTTCTTACCATTGCATTGATTATTTTATTATTAGCTTCTTGTATTTGAATGTAAAAAATTAGGACATCTGAGTATGTATATGTATCTGTGTTTTGGGATATTATCACTGCCATGCCCAATCAATAACTTGTGGTTGACTCTCTTGTTTTCCTTCTTCTCTTGGACATATTTAAAGAGCTTGAAATCACGAGGTATCCGATTCCCTGGTCGTGACAATGAAAGTTTAGCACCTATTTTCACCCCTGCTCGATCAGTTACTGCTCCTGAAGTGGAGGCAAGTCTTCTCCAGCAAATTCAGTATGATATCCCTGTGCAAAGCTTGACAGCTGAGCAAACGAAGGAAACATTTGATGTTGCTAGAAATAGTATAGAGCTTCTCACCACAGTATTGTCTTCCTCACCACAGCAAGATGCTTTAGAGGTAACTTTTATCTTATAGTTAATCTGAATGTCCGACCAAGACAATGTGGATGCCATGATATCCTAGTTATAGAATAATTCTTTGCCTTAGTTCTACTTGTTGTGTGAAGTGCCTGAAAACTGCATGGGGTTATCATCTTAAAATGTTTTACAGCATTGGGGCTTTATTAGTTGTTATGATTTAATGGATATGCCAACATCAGTAATGAAACTCCTTTTCTTATTTCCTAGGCCTGTTAAGGTTTTATGTATGCTTGAGTTGAGTGAAGTGTTCTATTATGCCATTGTAGTTGATTGGAGATACAGAAGTTTGTCCCATACCAATTCTTCTTTTGCTACTGCATTCTCCTCTTTTTATTTTAATATATCATACATGATCAAGAAATGCAAAGCACTGCTATTGTTTTTCTACAAATCAGGATGAACTTTGATGAAATGTTTTGTAAAGAAGCTAAGATTTTTTTTTTGGTAGGACATAGGAAGTGGCTTAATTTTGTCCACTACATATTGTGTTACTTTTTTATGTCAAAAACACGTAATAGAGAGTCACCAGTGATGCATGATAATGTAGTAGGCTGTACGTAGCTTGTACTGTCATAATTACTTCATACTATTAAAATAGTTAATAGTGTCTTTCTATAAGCCATCAAAATTATATGAAAAGATCAAGTTATTTGGTCACATTTTGAAAAAATCTGTATTATACTTCTTATTAATATTCTTGATCTTGCAGATTAGGCAAAATGAAGTGACCATATTTAGTATCGGTTTTATTGATTATCAGATGTTCTTATGAAACTTTTATTATTTGTCACTGAAAAGTACTTGAAAGAGAATAGATTGTACAACAATATACTATTGTAATTCTTAGATCAATTAGATATATTATACTATTAAAAAGAGTTGCACTATCCCTTCACTTTCTTGAGTAATCTTTTATTGTGATGGAGGGGGATAATCTTTTGTCTATATTAATTTCCTATTTCAGTAATCTTCTTTTTATATTTTTATTTCAAACCTTGTACTTATGAAGAAAAATCAATCATTTTTCCTTGCGTCGACTTTGTTGGAAATCCAATAATAACATTGCTTTATCTTTTCTTATGCTTTTCATATTTCTGTTTTTAACCTTCTAACTTAACAGACCTTTTGTACAATTTACTCATGTTAAGTGTTAGGTAATGTAAAAGATGTTCATATATTTTTGTTGAATTTGATTGTGAGAATTGCATTGTGATACTTAAAATATCAAGAGAATGAGACTCAAATTTAAAATAATTTGACTAAAATAAGAAATCAGCATAAGGAGGACGGTGACTTATATAGTTTTCCCTTTTCCCTTTTTATTGCTTATCTGTTGAATTTCTTTGTTATTGCTTCATTGTCAATATCCAAGGAGTATTGACCCAAAAAAAATTATTGTGCAGAAGGTAGTTTAATATTTAATCTATATACAGATTTCTTATGACAAAAATTTCTTTTGCATTGATTCATCAGTATGAGGTTTGTTGGTTTAATCTTAATAAGATTCATTCGTTTTGCAGTTATCTATTGATATGACCTTGAGGAAGCCACGTGCTTGATAATATTGCTAGCGTAATTGATTAAAGACAAATAACAGAATTTCTTTTATTGTCAATCCTGATAAATTACATACAAATTGATGAATTTGGGCCATAGCATTGAAGGTATTTACTTCTGAATATTATAGTTTAAGAGATTGCCGAACATTGCACTTTAGTTTCCAAGTATGCATAAAAATTGTTAATCTACTCAGACTACCTATTCATCCACCCAGATGAGAAAGGCTACTCTGTTTAAAACCAATTTGGAAGCGGACTTGTTTTTGATTATCACTTCTGTTATCCTGTTATTATGTCTTGTAGTGCTTATTTAAAATAGGGTTTGTATGACGTTAAATTCCATATCAATTCCAAAAGTGAGGCACAACTCTTTTAGTAAAATGGCATAATACAAATTTAGCAAACAAATTAAGTTGGCATGACCCAATTGTTTTATTAAATTAAGAAGAGCTTTTCAAATTTTATCTATCCCAAGCTAATTGATGAAGAAAATGGACAAAGATTACTTGATTTAGTTATCCCAAATCATTGAACCTATGGTTTTGTTAATGGTTACCGATTAGGAAGTGAGGGAAGGTACTGATTAGTTATTTAGGATTTTTTATGCTATCTGTCAATCGTCTGCTCATTTCTAGCTATTATATTGTATCCAGTAGGGCAGTAACCTGTCGTCTTGCATATATGGGACCTGAATTCAATAGTTTATATTACAGTCTCTCAAGGTTTGAGAGATTTATGATTTTTCTTTTCCATATAAATTAGGTTCTTGTGCTTGGCAAAGACAATTGATTTGTTATTACTACACAATGGCCTTTGCTTATGCAACTCCAATGCAATCCGCTTGCTTGTTTTCTGTTGAAAATTTGCCCTTTGGCTCTTATTGGCATTGAGCTAATCTAATGTAGTTCAAGTTGAATAGGTTGCCTGGACTTATGGTTTATAAACCACCATAGTAGGAAATACTATCATGTGGCAATAAAGTTGAGGCAATTTAACCTGTTATATTGTCTAATGGCGTCTGTCGTGCTAGTTTTCCCTTGTCGGAAGCCATCTCAAATGTTGACTACAACTCCTTGGTTTTTGTGGATATTCATTTCCATGTCTCTCGTTTAGTTACTTTCTGAAACATAATGATTGGGTGGGCCGTTCTATGGCAGGATGACTTGACTAAGACGCTCATCCAGCAATGTCGTCAATCTCAGATCACTGTCCAACGAATTATTGAGACAGCGGGAGATAATGAGGCGTTGCTTTTTGAAGCTTTGAATGTGAATGATGAGATCCAGAAAGCTCTCTCTAAATATGATGATTTGAAAAAGCCATCAATTGCTCAATCTGAACCGGAACCTGCTATGATTCCAGTTGCTGTTGAGCCTGATGAGTCTCCTAGACAAGGGAAGGAAGATGCTTTGATAAGGAAGCCAGCAGCTTTGCGAGGTGGAACTCCCTCAGGGAGCAATGATGACATGATGGATGATCTTGATGAAATGATCTTTGGTAAGAAAGGCGGGGTTGCATCTGAAGGCAGCCATGATCAGAAGAAGCCGCAGTCTTCAAAGGATGATCTCATCTCCTTCTGAGCTGCTATATACAAATGATTCGTTTAGGAGAGACTATTGAGATGAGGTCGTTTGGATGTTGAAACCCTGTTAAACTTTTGGTTTTAAAGTTGGTATGGCCTTCAAGGTTGTGGACATCCCGTTTACGCATTACTCAACAGTACTTGCTGCACATTTTATGTAAGTAGTTCAATTCCTGGATATGATAATTCTATATATACATATATATATAAACAATGAAAGGCACGTGTGTTCTCTTTGTAAGAGTTTCGGTTAAGCTTGGGAATTTCAGGCGCTTGGTGGGTAATTTGCCTCGGAACTGTGGAAGATGGTGTCCTTGTGATTGTTATGGCCGACTAAATTTTCTTTCCAATAAGACCAAATATTATAGCTGCGTGATGTTTGGAATGGAAGAGCTTTCAGTAATAGTCGTACATCCTAATTTTTTACAGTGACACTACTTTTTACTTTACTTGCATATAAGTGGATTAGTGATTGAATTGATAGATTAAAAATCAAAATTATAGAAATCAAGACAGAGTATATTTAATTTGAAGTTAAATGAGTAGGATTGTACGTTGGATACATTTATTTCATATTTCGAAATTTTGAAGGTTGTTCAGATGGTAAAAATATTGTGGCTTTACGTGTTTGTTTTACTCTATTTAACAACTTGGGAGAGAGGATCATTTATTAAAATCAATCAAAAACTAAATCTTCAATTGAAAAATGAAATCATGTTAAAATAGTTGCTGAATATATAAATTAAGATCATAATAAGAGCATAGCAATTACTTGTTGCTGAACCAAAAATTGGAAAATTAAAAATTTTATATATCATCTTTAAAATAACATAGTTTTTCTACATTATCCACAATTTAAATTTTATTAAAATCAACTTTTTAAAAAGAGATAGATTCCCCTGTAAGAATGACGATTATCGACGAACAAATGATTAAATTAAATGATCAAAATCATTGGAATTATGAAATTTCAGGTAGGTCTCTTAATGTAGTTCTTAAATTTGTTCCTACTTTGGCGACTTCATTAAACAATTGGTCAATATAGATTTTATCGGTATTTTTAAATTCAATACTATGATGTGAGTTTGTTAAAGCATAACTAATTTGATATGTTATAGAAAATGTATATTGTCCTATATTCATTTAGGTAGTTATTTCCTAATATTAAGGGTAATCTTGATGCTTGTTGGTATATTGATGGTACTGTAAATGTATAGTTTTCGATAATAAGATTATTATAATAGCTTACACACTATATTTGTTTGATACTTCCATCAGCTATTCTAATTTGCAAAGGTTTTTCAATGTACGTACCGCTGTGGTGTCTTCGGTAGTCCAACTCCAGTGATGTTTTGTGTTGCCATTCTTATAGGGGAATCTATCCCTTCTTGAAAAGTTAATTTTAATAAAATTTGAATTGTGGATAAATGTATATATCCTATTTGTGTCGTTTATCTTCAGGTAGTTTTGTAATTGTTTATAAATTTGTTTTTGATCGATTAAATTTATTCTAATATGACCACTATATTGATATATTCGTAATGGTGTTTCATGAACTATTTTACCATAATAAATAATATTTTGTTAGTTTATAAGATTTTTTTAGAAGAGAGTGTTGTATATCTTGTTTAGATTTTAAATTTAATTACGTTTTAGCTATTTGTTTTTGTTTCTCTTTTGATAATAAAGTATTTGTATGAAAAATGCCAGTTGATTCAATTAATTCTAAGTTATCTATTTCGAGTATATTTTGTTCGTCGTTTCTTATATTACCTTCCATCGATAATTTTTAATTTTTGGGTGTTTTGAATGAGTTTTGTGTTAGTTTTTATAAGAGTAAAATCACATCTATATTGTTGTGGTACTTCTGAATATTTAGAACAACACAATTGAGTTTCTGTGTGTCTTCATTTCTTATGTAGTTTTGCTTCTAAACATTTTTGAGATAATACTTCCTTAATAATAGAAATAACTCCTCTTAGGTTATAAGCAACTAAGTTTTTATTTTGTTTGATTAAAAAGGCTTCTTCTACAGTTCTATTTATTGGATAGGGTAATTTTTGAATAAAGATTTAGATATACGTTTTCTGTTCGAGACGTTATTGACATAGAAAGCAGGGGCCGAATGTTTACTGGTGCTAGGAGAGATTAAGTTTTTATTTAATAGTTCGGAACATTTAGAAATAAATTCTTGTACATCTTGTTGTATATATGGAATATTATTTTTAATGTTTAATTCATGTGTAGGGTCCTTTAATTTTATTTCAATTAGTTGAGAATTAGTGTTTTTAATTGGATCTATTGGATATTCACTACAAACTTGATTAAGTAATGTTTCTATTTTTGTTTGTGATGATAAATTATTTTGAAGGAAAAATTGTAAGTGATCCAATTTTTCAGTTATAAGTTTTAAAGTTTGGTAATAGGTGGTATGATAGATGGGAAATTTTAGAATAATAGTTTTTTGGTTAAGTTACTTTATTATTGGTTTTTTTAAAGTTATATAATGTAAATATTGACAAAATGAGTTATATAATTTTAGGAAGTTATTTCCTAATATTAAGGGTAATCCTGATTCTTGTTAGTATATTGATGGTACTGTAAATGTATAGTTTTCGATTATTGTATATTTAGGACCAGAATTTCATAATAATGGAATTTTAAAATTACAACCAAATATCCTTACTAAAATACAACAACTTTCAGATATTTAAAAAAGTTGAACTCATGTACAACAATTTTTAGACATACTTAATTAACTCGTCCTGAACAGGAAATGTATATCCAAATCTTTATTCAAAAATTACGCTATCCAATAAATAGAACTATAGAAGAAACCTTTTTAATCAAAATAAATAAATAACTTAGTTGCTTATAACCTAGGAGGAGCTATTTCCATTACTAAGGAAGTTTTATCTAAAAAATGTTTAGAAGTAAAACTACATAACAAATTAAGACACACAGAAACTCAATTGTGTTGTTCTAAATATTCAGAAGTACCACAACAATATGGATGTGATTTTACTCCTTATAAAAACCAACACAAAACTCATTTGAAACACCCAAAATTTAAAAATTATCGATGGAAGAAATTTCCTAAAAATAGATATAATAAATATAAACCTTCATTTAAACCTTATAGAAAGCTTTTTAGAAAACAAGCTTATAGACAATATAAACCTAAAAAGAACTATTGTCCCCTAAATAAAAAACAATGTAAATGTTGGTTATGTAAAGAAGAAGGACATTATGCCAATAATTGCCCAAAATGAAATCAAAACAAATTTAAAGATAAAGTCAATATTTTAAACTCAACATTACAATATAAATTATAACGAATAGAATCCGATTATGAAATTGATTCAACAATTGCTTCTCTATATCAATATGAACTTCAAAATTCAGAATCAGAATCAACAAACGAATCTAAATACTTTAATAACATTTTCTTTTCTGCTTCTCTTCTAGTTTCCAACTCTGTATTTAGATGTATTAATTCTACTGTAATATCAAGTTGTTTATTTATACTATGTAATCTTTGTAAAAGTTGTTCATATTTTTGATCAATTAACTTATAACTTTGAATTAAAGGTAAAATTTCAATTTTTATTTCTTTTAACTGATTTTCGAGATTTATTTGTTTATCTATTAACTCAGCTAATTGTTTAGTAACACTCATAAAGTATTTTTAATATGTGTGGTTAACTCTTGTAATTGATTTTTAATTATTTCTAAGTCTTTATCTTGTTCATTTATGTATTGCATAATTTTTGGGTCAGTAATTTTTATAGATTGTTCTTTCGGTTGTCCTGGTTCAGTAAATCTAATAGGTCTTTCTAATCTTACAGAATGAGATCGAAAAAGATTTTGTTTGTTTAAAGAAGTATCATTATTGGAAAAAAGAAAGCCTATAAGGTATATTAGGATTTAATTGAATTGGATATCTAATTTCAGGTAGGTCTCTTAATGTAGTTCTTAAATTTGTTCCTACTTTGGCGACTTCATTAAACAATTGGTCAATATAGATTTTATCGGTATTTTTAAATTCAATACTATGATGTGAGTTTGTTAAAGCATAAATAATTTGATATGTTATAGAAAATGGATATTTTCCTATATTCATTAAATTTTCTCTATAAAATTTATAAGCAATAGTAATTGTTTCGTCTAAATTATGTGATATTAATGAGATTCCTAATTTTAGACGAGTATTAAATTTTATTTTTCCATAAGCTAAATTTCTGTTCATAATTCCAATGAGTTGATCATTTAAATTACTCATTCATTCATCGATAATTGCCATTCTTATAAAGGAATCTATCCCTTCTTGAAAAGTTGATTTAGTAAAATTTGAATTGTGGATAAATGTATATATCCTATTTTGTGTCATTTATCTTCATGTAGTTTTTGTAGTTGTTTATAAATTTGTTCTTGATCGATTAAATTTATTCTAATATGACCATTACATTAATATAATCGTATTGGTGTTTCATGAACTATTTTACCATAATAAATAACATTTTGTCGGTTTATAATATTTTTTTAGAAGAGAGTGTTGTATATCTTGTCCAGATTTTTAATTTAATTGTGTTTTAGCTATTTGTTTTTGTTTCTCTTTTGATAATAAAGTATTTATATGAAAAATGCCAATTGATTTAGTTAATTCTAAGTTATCTATTTCGAGTATATTTTGTTCGTCAGTTTTTATATTATCTGTCATATTTACAGTAGATGATGAATACTATATTGATGATTGGCTAAAACAATTTCTAAATAAGTTAATTCTTGATTATAAAAATTATAGAGGCTTTGGGCTAACTCAAATTTTTCTTTTATTGGTTTTATTCCATTATTATTACTAATAACAAATTGTATATAGTTGTATCTTTCTTTATAATATTCTTTTTCTATTCTATATTGGTTAACTAAATTTGTAATATACAGTATATGTTCTCATAATTGAATACATAAAGTACAACTATTATGATTCATTGAGATGTATTTGGAATGTTTGTTAAAATGATGATGTAAATATTTAGCGTCTTCTCTTTCTAATATGTATAATTCGTAATGTTGATTAATTCTTTTTTGATATATCTGAAGTCCATTCGGTGGTGCATTTATTGTTTGAAGGAAAAGATACATAGAGCTAGATACTTGAATAAGTTGTCTACTGATACTTAATTTATTTTCATTATGAAATATAGATTGATGAAGTACCTGACATGTTCTACAAACAGGCATGTTATGTTATCTAGAGTACTAAATAATGTAAACAGATGAGTACAAATAAATATAATAAATAGAACTTTATTAAAACAGATACATATTTGGTAAATTATGTTTAAAACAAAATTTATCAAATAGGCATTGTATCATGAAGTTAGAAAATTTAGATTGTAAATAGATAAGAAGATAATGAATAAAGTCACGTTCGTGAAGAGAAATAATACCAATAAATAGAAAGAGAATGATTAGAGATATCACAAAGATATTCTTTTATTTCATACTCTTAAGGAGATACAAATGATTCTTAAATAGACAGATGGTTAGCTTTTACAGGTAACCGAAGGAATCGGTTAAAGCTTTATCCATTAAAAGCAAAGAAAAGAAAAAGTAGAAAGCAGAGGAATCTGCTTTTTAAGTATTGGCCGACAAAGTGGACAAAGTGGCCAACAGGGGCCTACATCCTTTTGTCCTTATGCTTCAATATTATTCTTCTATTATTGCTTCGATTAAACCACTATCATCCTTATCGTCCTTAGAAGATGAAGGGCAATAATTACATTGATGCTGAGGATGTTTGCAAAGTTTTTGACTGATGGCAAATGTCAGTGATAATTGAAAATGGATGTTCAAACTGTCAAATAATTTGAAGAGCTTCCATGGATATAGGTGCTTTGTATGTAGAGATCACGATTATATTTAGTCCTTTGTAATTTACTTTGATTAATGAATCTTCAATGATTTTTAGGCACTGTTGATATACTCCTCTCACACAATTAATATTTAACTAGTTAATGAGATCCCAGTGAAAATTATGTCGAGGTGGTTCATCGATGGGGGAATACATTTCGTTGCTTATTCTAATCTAGATAAATGCTATTGTAGATACTTTGATCTCGACTTCTTTGAGGTTGTCAGTTTCTTTGAAAATGGGATAACTGTTGAAAACCTTGATCAATACTCGTTCCTTAACAAATCGATCTTTGTAGTTTTTGACTGCTTGGATAAATCATGTAGGAAATTCTGACAAAATATTTAAATTTGTTAGATAAATGGTATCAATTAATCCACTTTGGAAGAAGAGGTAGGTTATTAATGGATCAGCTTCTAGGAAAATGATAGCTTTAAGTCCATATCTGCCTTTGTTCTGGGGATAGTATTGAAATAACTTTTGTTCGTCCTTTCATTCATTAAGGGCTTGGAAACAATCACAAAACATTTCAGACGTAATTTTCCGCATTTCTTCCTTGAAGGCCTGGGTAGGTATAGCATTTATTTTGTCCATACTGATGGGCTTGCCTAATGTCTTCATTTTGGTCTCAAGTGGTGGTTTTTCAAGGGCTTGTTTGTAGTGAGGCTTTAATATTGGGTTCTTAAAGTTAGCTAGGGCTTTCTTGACCTCTTGTCTATTTGAGAAGCTTTTATGGAAAATGGATGATTTTCCCGTGATGTGTTCTTCTGCTTTGTGTCATTCTTCATAAATGCCTGCCATGGGTCTATTAAAAATGACATAAACTTTGGTTTCTTTAAAATCTTCCTGCTTTTGAGAAATAGGTGAGGAGGTAAATGATGTTATAGAGTGTTTTGGGTAATTTGTTGTGGGGTAATGGGATGAATAGTAGGTGCGGCTGAGGTGGTTTTAGGTGGATGTTCTAGAGAGAGTTGTTTTTCAAGTAAGGTAATGGTAGACCTTAATTGATTAATATCTTTAGTCACTATTCCTATTTGTTGTTGTAATTCAATCAATTATGCTTCCTTCTTAGTCAATGAGTCCTTGAGGCTCATTATTGTTGCTTCCATTCTCTGGTTAATATATCTGCAAGACTATTGTCAGAAGATTTTATATAATGGATTGAAAAATTATACTGATTTAATTCTAATTGCCATCTGATTAATCTTCCTTGATTATAATGAGTTTTGATATTATATTTAGTAAATCCACATAAATACTTTGAATCAATTTGAATAGTAAATTCGACTGGTAATAAATCAATATGCCACTTTCTCAATGTTTTGAGACAAGCGAATGGATTCCTTTTCATAGATTGAATACTTGCTTTCGGTGAGATTAAATGTTCCATTTATACACTTGCATAATAAATATTTCTTTTGGTTGGGTGGTCGTGCCAAAAGGCATCCTGTCCATGTATCTATACTAGCATCAGTTTGAGCTAGTAGTGTATCCTTAGGAAGATAATTATATAATACTGGTAGCTCCTTACACAGATCCTTCAATGTATATACCGCTTTGGTGTCTTCGGTTGTCCAACTCCACTGATGTTTATGTTGCATCTAAGTTGTAATCTTTTTCTTTCTTTAGCAAGGTTTTTAAAGAATCCTTGGTCAGATATATAATTAACGATGCCTAAAAATTGTTGTACATGAGTTTGATTTTTTTAAAAATCTGGAAATTGTTGTATTTTAGTAAGGATATTTGGTTGTAATTTTTAAAAATCCATTATTATGAAATTCTAGTCCTAAATATTCAATATTTTGTTGTGCTAATTTAATCTTCTTTTTACTTAAAATTAATCCTTTTTCTTTACATCTCTGAAGGACAATTTTAACTTTTTTCAAATGATCTTCCTTATTAGTATTGGAAAATATAATAATATCATCTATATATGCTAAAGTGAAATCTTCCAATCCTTCAAGATTATTATCCATAAATCTTTGATAAATACTGGGTGCTTGTTTTAATCGAAACGGTAACACATTCCATTGAAAATGTTTTTGTGGAGGACATGTGAAAGCAATTAATGGTTTGGTATTTTTGTGTAGGCGTAATTGCCAATATCCAGACTTTGCATCTAGTGTAGTGAACCAGTTATGTCCTTTTAATTTACTTATAATATAATCTTTCCTTGATAATTTATATGCTTCACCTAATGTGGCTTCATTTAATTTTTTATATTAATAACCATACATCTTTTACCTCTCTTTTTTTTTTGTTCAAAATGATTATTTACATAGAAAGCAGGGGCTGAATGTTTACTAGTGCTAGGATAGATTAAGTTTTTATTTAATAGTTCGGACCATTTAGAAATAAATTTTTGTATGTCTTGTTGTGTATATGGAATATTATTTTTAATGTTTATTTCGTGTGTAGGGTCTTTTAATTTTATTTCAATTAGTTGAGTATTAGTGTTTTTAATTGGATTTAATGGATGTTTACTACAGACTTGATTAAGTAATTTTTCTATTTCTGTTTGTAATGATAAATTATTTTGAAGGAAAAATTGTGAGTGATCCAGTTTTTCAGTTATAAGTTTTAAAGTTTGGTAATAGGTGGTATGATAGATGGGAATTTTTCGAATAATAGTTTTTTGGTTAAGTGACTTTATTATTGGTGTTTTTAAAGTTATATAATGTAAATATTGACAAAATGGGTTATATAATTTTAGGAAGTTATTTCCTAATATTAAGGGTAATCATAATTCTTGTTGGTATATTGATGTTATTGTAAATGTATAGTTTTCGATAATAAGATTAATATAATAGCTTACATACCATATTTGTTCGATACTTCCATCAACTATTCTAATTTGTAAAGGTTTTATTAAATTTTCCAATTGTTGAATAATGTTTCAGTAGCTATACAAATAGTAGCCCCTGTATCTATATATGCATGTACTTTTTTATTCTGAATAATCACTTGAATAAAAGTTGTATTCGAATTCGTTTGTGAAGTGAATCACACGTTACCACAGTAAACAATAATGATATATAAATGCACAAGAAAGGGAAGGTTGAATTATGTTA
>JANITX010000005.1:7997016-8007127 GCA_027564395.1 Erythroxylum ulei
AATCCAGTTAACTGGATCTGAACCAAGAGATGTACCTGCCATGTGAGCTACTGCCTGCACTGATGAGTCCTTGTTAAAAATATTAAGGAGTTGTTGATATTGTTCTGGAGTGAAGGTTGGTGCCTGTGGAATGGGAGCATCATCAAAATCATGAGAGGAATCATCTGCAGTGACTACATTGTTTGCAGAAGGAGGCTTCTTCTTGGTAAATTTGAAATCAGCTGGAAAACCAATTAACCGATAGCAGTTTTCCTTCTTATGGCCTTCAATATGGCAGTGATCACACTTGCCAGTGAATTTCTTCCTGGAAGTAGAAGAACGGTGAGTGAGAAGAACAGTTGATTCAGAGAACAGAGGAGCTGCGATCTCTCGTTGATTTTCATCACGAACAACCATAGCATAAGCCTGATTAACCAGAGGAAGAGGTTGCATCAACAGAACTTGACTACGAACATTAGCATAAGTTTCGTTTAGGCCTATAAGAAATTGGAATAGACGCTGCTGAGAGAGTTGAGCATGCTTCTGAGTGAGATCACAACCGCAAGTAGAGGTAGGGACAAGCACATCATATTCATCCCAGAGTAAGCGCAATTTTGTGAAATAGGAAGCAACAAAGGAGGTACCTTGAGTATGAGAGGCGATCGCATGATGGAGATAGTAGATTCAGGAACCATCAACCTTATCATATCGCTCTTGAAGATCCTGCCAAACTAAAGTAGCATTCGATGCAAAAACGATACCAGCTGATAGCTCCTTTGAAACTTAGTTGATTGATCACTTGAGTTGTTTGTTTAATTGTCTTCTATTAAAAGTTGTTTAGAAAAATCCTCTGTTGAGGGTAGTACAGGGCGATCGTACTGTAAGGTATGAAATTCTTTCACAAAAAGTGAGGTTGAGAGATAGTGTCGAGGGTCAAGTGGTGTAGGCTCAGTAAAGCCTTAGGTAAATCTATTGTACTTCAGTGAAAGTATTAAGCTGGGTGAGGGCCCCGTAGATGTAGGCAAGGTGTGCCGAACTGTGTTACCAAATTTCTGGTGCTTTTCATTACTTCATTTTTTATTGCTTTTGTTTTCATTTGTACTAGAAACGTCCACGATAAAATTGGAAAGTTTGCAAAACTACTACCCCTTCGGTTTTCTTCATTATTATATCCTTCGAGATGAATTATAATTAATTATCAATTCATTAATTATCTGTTTTAATTTTACAGAACATATTAGCTTTTCTTAGACAAACTAACGTGAACATCCAACTCTTGATCTCTTGAAACCTTCTTGCTTTCAATCATTTATTATATCCACCTCAATCAACAAAACATAGACCTTATGGAGTAAATAAAATCTTTCATGCAAAGTGTGACTCTGAGTGGAGGAAAAACGTGGATTAAAAAAATGTTATTTTATAATAAATTTGCAATCTAAAAAATCTTCCTAACTACTCTTTAATCAGAATCACTTAGCTGGCTCCACTTTAGAAATTGTGTGAAGTAATTTGGGTGTAGACTTTGAAATTGTCAAGTACAGAAATTTTCAAGCATTTGAGCATTTTGTGATCCTTTATTCAACACTTGACTTCTTCAGTCCATTCTTTGTCGAGAGACATAAGAGCTCATATTCTGCATTCGTCATAACACTCATCTCAATTCAGACTTATTTCATATGTTGTCTTTTTTATTTTTTATACGGGCAAAATCATATGCTGCTTTTTCTTTGTTGAGAGCCCTCAAATCATAATCACGAACTTAAAACAATATCAAAATGCATTGAAGCTTGGAACAAAGATCCACTTCGGTCACAATTAGTAATAAATTAACTAGCGACGTCCACAACATATATTTATATAGTGGGTATGTTGGATTAGAGTGATTAGGAATCTAAAAAGAGAGTTGGTCCAATAAATAAAGCATTTCGTCTTTTCTCTTGACGTAAGATAAGGGTCTTTTCTTAATGCAAGTTTGCTTTAGTGAAGCCTTTTGAAATAATTTCTTCTAGTGGGATTCCTAGAATGATTGCTTTTACAATTAGAAACCACCTCTTAAGACGTTTGATAGATTCTATTCAAACCAGTTTAATAAATTTATGTTCAACTTATATAATAAGTTTAAATATTTAAAGAGTACTTAACGTAGTTGCTAATATTTATTAACGATAACAAATTAAAATTTTCAAAAGTTTTAAATTTTCTATTTTAGTATTCAAATTTTTAATTGAGTGTTTAAACGTAAAAAAAATCGAACAATTGAATTTAAAGATGATTTCTATAAATATTTTATTAATGTGGTTGATGAATGATGTAAAAATTGTTAGATATTTTATTTAACTGTTATTTTGTTGAAATGACTTTCCTACTCTTTGAGCACTGGTTTTAGTTGTCAATAAAGTAGGAGGTTGCTGTTCAAAGTTGTTAGTCTTGTTCCTTTTATTTAGCCTTTTTTGTTGATGTAATTGCCTATAAAAGGCATTGCTTTCCAAAATAAAACAAGAGGTTTCCAGTTCATTGAGTTTAACAGTAGTATCAGAGCAAGGTTCATTTCTTTGAGTGAAATACGTAAGGGAGAGAATTAGAGTTTGCAGCAGCAAAAGAAGCTACACATGGCTACAGATAACCTTGTGCAGCCGGCTATTCCACATTTTGATGGCCACTATGATCATTGGAGCATGCTGATGGAGAATTTTCCTAGGTCAAAGGAGTATTGGCAGGTTGTTGATGGCTGATTCACAGAATCGGCAACGAAAATTCCTTTGACAGATTTAGAAAAGACAGAGTTGAATGCACTAAAGTTGAAAGATTTGAAGGCTAAAAATTATTTGTTCCAAGCTATTGATCACTCAATCTTGGAAACAATCCTTCAAAAAGACACCTCAAAGGAGATTTGGGACTCCATGAAGAAGAAGTATCAAGGAAATGCGAGGGCGAAGTGAGCACAACTTCAAGCTCTTCGTGGTGAATTCGAGACTTTACGCATGAAGTCTGGTGAGACGGTTTCATATTACTTCTCAAGAGTGATGGCAATCGCAAACAAGATGCGAATTCATGGGGACAGGCTTAAGGATGATGCAATTGTTAAGAAGACCTTCGATCCATGCTGCCAAAATTCAATTTTATTATTTGCTCCATTGAAGAATCGAAGGACCTTGATACTCTCTCCATTGATGAGCTACAGAATTCTTTAGTGGTTTATGAGCAAAAATTGATCCAATAAGACAATGAGGAGTAGGCTTTAAAAGCAACTTCTAACACATAAAATGTTAAAGTTGACAAAAGCAAGTGGAAGGGTAGAAATCTCAATGAAAAAGCTGGTGACGGGAGCCCAAGGAGAAATAATCGAGGATATTGGTCAAATGATAGAAAACCAAAGTTTGCAGACAGAGACAAGGTGAATGTTGAATGTTTCCGATGTCACAGGTATGGGCATTACCGTTTTGAGTGTTTTACAAATTTAAATAAAATGCACGGAGAAAAGTCTAACTTTGCAAAAGCAAATGAAAAGGATGAGGAGATATCCTTGTTAATGGTTTGCCATACAAAAGAAGAATCCGATAAAGATATGTGGTACTTAGACACTGGTTGCAGCAATCAAATGAGCGGAGACAAGTCAGTCTTCTCCTCTCTTGATGAATTCTATCGAGATACGGTGAAATTTGGTGATTGCTTTAAATTCTCAGTTATGGGAAAAGGGCAGGTATTTATTCAAGTTAAAGGAAATTCTACTCAAACAATTTCCAATGTCCTATTTGTTCCAGATTTAAGGAATAATTTACTGAGCATTGGCTAATTATAAGAGAAGGGTCATGAAGTTCTCATTAAGAATGGAGAACGTAAAATCCAAGACGACAAATTGGGCTTGATTGCTAGAGTCAACATGACAAAGAATAGAATGTTTCCAATGTATCTCCAAAAGGCAAGTCATTGTTGTTTTAATGTAAAATTGACTAATCCAGCTTGGTTGTGACATTATCGGTATGGACATCTGAATTTTGGAGGGTTAAAAACTTTGCAACAAAAGATGATGGTGGTTAGACTTCCCAAATTTGATTCTCTGGCTGAAATTTGTGAAGATTGTATTGTTGGGAAACATCCACGTGACAACTTTCCAACAGGAAAATCTCGAAGAGGCAAATGGCGATTGGAATTGGTCCATTCTAATCTGTGTGGACCCATTAATCCAAAATCCAATGGAGGCAAACATTATTTTATAATATTCATTGATGATTTTAGTTGAAAAACATGGGTTTATTTCTTGCAGGAAAAATCATAAGCTTTTGCAGCCTTCAAAATTTTTAAGGCTCTTGTTGAAAATGAAGCTCAAAGCACAATAAAAATCCTTTGTAGTGACTAGGGTGGCGAGTACAATTCACAAGAATTTGTAGATTTTTGTGAACTACATGGGATCAAAAGACAACTTACGACAACCTACTCTCCTCAACAAAATGGTGTAAGTGAAAGGAAAAATCGTACCATTTTGAATATGGTGCGAAGTATTTTACGAAGATGCAATGTTCCAAAGGAGTTCTAGCCTGAAGCAATATAATGGAGCATTTATGTTTTGAATAGAAGCCCAACATTTGCTGTTCAAAACATGACACCAAAGGAGGCTTGGAGTGGACATCAACCAAATGTTGATCATTTGAGAATTTTTTGTTGTATCATTCTTGCTCACTTTCCATATCAGAGAAGAAAAAAGCTTGAAGACAAAGCTGAAAGATGTGTCTTTCTTGGTGTTAGTGAGCAGTCGAAGGCTTACAAACTTTATAATCCTAACACAAAGAAAGTTATTATCAGCCGTGAAGCAGTGTTTGATGAAGCGAACTTCTGGCCATAGGGAGAAAATTCTATTGGAACAATCTTGACATATTTTGACAAGGAGGAGGATCATTCCTAACCTGAAGCTACCATTGAAAGCTGTCCAAATAGTCCACAAGTTGAACATTCAGATCAGCAAATTGTTGATGAAAATTCAGATCAGAAAATCGTTAATGAACATCAATCTCAACGAAATAAAAGAAGACCAGCATGGATGGATGACTATGAAGTCACTAGGATTAATCAATCTAAAGATCCTATAACTCATTTTGCCTTATTTTCATATTGTGATCCCATCTCATTTCAGGAAGCTGTGAAGGAGTCAAAATGGCAAAAAGCTATGGATGATGAAATCGCAGCCATTGAACACAAGAATACTTGGGAGCTGGTAGACTTACCAGGTGGACAGTATATAATTGGGGTCAAATGGATCTACAAGACAAAACTGAAAGAAAATGGAGAAATTGACAAATATAAGGCGCACTTGGTGGCTAAAGGATATAAGCAAAAGTTTGGTGTGGATTACAAAGAAATTTTTGCTCTGGTGGCCAGACTTGATACAATCAGATTAGCGGTGGCTTTAGCAACACAAAGTTCCTGGAAAATTTTCAAATGGATGTAAAATCAGAATTCCTTCATAGAGATTTGCAAGAACAGGTATTCATCGATCAACCTCTCGGATATGTGTAACTTGGATGTGAGCATAAGGTGTACAAGTTGAAAAAAGGCATTATACGTGCTGAAACAAGCACCAAGAACTTTGTATAACCGTATAAATGCTTATTTCATAAAGATTGGTTTCAAGAAATGTCCCTCTGAGCACACTTTTTATGTAAAAGTTGAAGGTGGAAAGCTTATTATTGTATGTTTAAATGTTGATCTAATCTTTGCTGGGAATCATGAAGGGATGATTCATAAATTTAAGGAGTCTATGATGAAGGAATTTGTTATGTCTGATCTTGGTTTAATGCATTTTTTTTGGGCATAGAAGTTAAACAATTTGTTGCAGGGACTTTTATTTCTCAAAAGAAATATGCCTAAGAGATTTTAGACAGATTTGGGAAGAAGAATTGCATTACTGCCAACACTCCGTCAGAGTTGGGGATGAAACTTAAGAAAGATTCGGGAGGAAAGAAGATTGATAGCAATTATTACAAACAAATTGTGGGGAGCTTGATGTATTTAACAGTGCCAGGCCGGATATTATGTATTCTGTTAGCCTTATCAGTAGATACATGGAGCAACCGAAAGAAGTGCATTTGTTGGCTGTCAAAAGAATTCTCAGATACTTACAAGCCACTATTTATTTTAGAATTTTTTACAAGCAAGAAGAGCAAACAAACTTAATTGGTTTTTCAGATATTGACTTTGCAAGTGATCTAGACGACAGGAAAAGTACAACTGGATTTGTGTTCTTATTGGGTTTTGGTGCTATGTCTTGGTCATCCAAAAAGCAACAAATTGTTGCTCTCTCAACCACTGAAGCTGAATTTGTAGCAGCAACCTCTTGTGCTTGTCAAGAAATTGGATGAGAAACAAAGCTTCATTCTCCACAAAAAGGTCTCACTCCTCTCTATTGTGACAACAACTCAGCTATCAAGCTCTCAAAGAATCATGTTTTACATAGAAGGAGTAAGCACATTGATGTCAAGTTTCACTTTTTAAGAGATCTGACAAAGGAAGAAATAATTGATGTCATTTATTGCAAGAGTGAAGATCAAGTTACTGATATCTTCACCTAGTCCATCAAAGTCACTGCATTCACAAAGCATAAAAGTGCTCTTGGCGTTTGCACTATGGAGAACTTAGTTTGATTAAACTAAAAGTAATTTCAGTTTAAGGGAAGGTATTAGATATTTTCTTTAATTGCTATTTTGTTAAAATGACTTCCCTATTCTTTGGGTAGTGGTTTTAGTTGTCAATAAAGTAGGAGGTTGTTATTCAAAGTTGTTAGTCTTGTTCCTTTTATTTAACCTTTTCTGATGATGTAATTGCTTATAAAAGGCATTGCTTTTGCTGAAATAAAACAAGAGGTTTTCAATTTATTGAGTTTAACAAAAACTAATATTTAGAAGAGTTACATAACTCTCCATGCTTATCAACATAATATGTGATTTTCTTATTACAAAAAAATATTAGTCATCTAAGTTATTATTCGATTTTTCAAAATTTCAACACTTAATTAAAAATTTTAAAAGATTGAATACTAAAACAAAAATTTTAAAAAGTTTAATTTTTTAAATTTATTATCCGTAAGATTAATTGGTTATAACTTTAATTTATATTCGTAACTTAGATTTAAAGAATTAAACATCTGAAATGATGCAGGAATTAATGACTAATAATTTAAAATCGAAAATCTCTATTCAACTAATTGCACATCAAAACTCTTCTAGATTTACATACAATAAGTTGCGGTGGTCCAACAGTTTTCACATAGATGGTTTCGATTACCAAACATACTGGAGTTAATGATGACAAGTATAAGTACGACTTATGTGACTATTTATTTGGGCTTACGTGACTAGAGTTTTTGATAGG
This sequence comes from Erythroxylum ulei, assembly GCA_027564395.1. Taxonomy (NCBI): domain Eukaryota; kingdom Viridiplantae; phylum Streptophyta; class Magnoliopsida; order Malpighiales; family Erythroxylaceae; genus Erythroxylum; species Erythroxylum ulei. The sequence goes on from JANITX010000005.1 coordinate 8,004,361, forward strand.
AGAGTTTTTTTTTTAATCTTTTTTTATAAGAATTTTTCTAAAAAGTAAGTTAATTATTTAACTATTATTTACAAAAAGTTTTTTTAAAAAGCTTCAAACAGTAAATTATTTGATAACATAAAAATAAAAAGTATTTTTAATTTTAACTATATTTTATTTTGTAATAAAAATTATTTATGCATATAAATATTATTCAAAGTATATTAAATAATATGCAAAGCACAATATATTAATTATGATATAATTTTAAACCATATGAAATATAAATAAAAATAAATCTAACCAAATTTTTTATATAGATTATAACATAAACAAAACTAATATAAAAAATAAATATTAAAACATATAAAAAGCTAAATAATATTATATAAATCTCAAAATAAATATCAAGTTGAGTAAACGTGAATATGGATCTATGGGTATTATGTGTAAAATATAAGAGTAAAAGGAACTAAAAAATAAGCTCATTAATTGATATGAAAAATCTACCAAAAAAAGTTATTTGTAAGGCTTTTTTAAGAAGATTCAAATTTGAGATTCTTAAAAAAATGTATTTTTAAAAAAGTCATATTTATTAAATAAGAGTTTTTTATTTTATAGCCAAATACTCATTTAAAAAAACTTTTGTGATGAAAAAATACTTATTAATCCTCCAAAAGCTCGTTCAAATAGACACTTAATAACCTGAACCAAAGCACTTGACTTTTGCAATTTATATATCTAAATATGCATAAACCAGCCTAAGTATATGGAATTTTAAATCTTAACATGCAATGCCTCTAGCAAATTAAAAAAGTAAACAACTGTTGAATGATTAAACCAAATGAGAAAGATAACCATATATACTAATCCAATTTTTTAAGTTAATCATCCAATTCGATTATAAATAAAAGTGATTTAATTAATTGATTATATTATAATAAATTATAAAAATGAAACATATTTATAATTATGATATTACACAAAACATTACTTTTATTTGATTCACCATACACACGTCACGTCATGCATGTAAGTACGACGACAGCAAGATAGAGTTCATTGTATCATATCGAAACAAGTTACTATCACTACAATTCTACAGACGTACGTCAGCTTTTAGACTCTTCTGTTTTCAAACTGTAGTTTGACCTGGTGGAATACAAAGCATATCCAGCCAAAATAAAGGAATACAATCAGCGCATGCTAATTTATAAATTGTATATTTTAAATAAAATATTTAATAAATTAACTAATTAAGATTAAATAATATTTATAAATACGACATATTCCCACTTTAAATCTACCGCAAATAGTTAAAAGTAAAATTAATATAGTCGACTTGAACTTGAAATCTTTAAACTAGTCGATACAAGAATAACACATTCGATGAAAGACAAATTCAACTAGTTGAATCACCTTCTTGAAAGTTAATTTACAATTTTGTTTAAGATAAGCATAAATATTTAATTTATTAGGCTAATTATAGTAAAATAACCAAAGTTGTTAATTAAGAACGAGCATCTTCAAATTAAATAAATTTAGTTTAAATACTTATAGATATAACATATTTTCACTCCTCTAATTTCATATTAAGGTAAATACATCATTTAACCACGACTTGAACATGGAATCTTTAGATTAATAGGTACATACAAGAACAAACACGATGAAAGACAATCTCGACCGCTTGTACCACCTCATTGAAAGTTAGTCTACAATTTTGTTTAAGCTAAGCATATTTATTTACTTTTTTGGTTTAAATTAATGATTAAAAAATTTAACCAGTTTGATCAGTTTAATCGTAAAAATTTTGAACTGTTCAATCTTTTAGTTTAATTTTTAATTTTTTGGTTTGATTTATTTTAATAACTTAATTTATTAAGTAACTGATCAATTTCTATAAATTAATAATTAAATTATTATAAATTAAAGTAAATCGTATAATTTTTATTTAATAATATTGTTTATTAAACTTTAAATTCTCGAGTAGTTAATGACAATTTATTTTAATCATATTTTAAATTCTTTAATTTTATCTAATCTTTAGCTAATTTTATGACAACTTAATATCAATTAAATCTTAAATATTTTATCTTATAAATTTAACTTGTGGTCCGATTTTTAAATTATTGATTTGACTAAAGTAAAACAACCACATTTGTTAATTCAGTATTTCTGAAAACATACTTAACACGAGCATTTAGGGTTAGAACTGGACCTTGACTTGACTGAGCAACGAGAAGACGGAAAAAGAAAAATTCCCATTTTCTGTTGTTAGAATTCGCAGGCTATTAATAACCTTCGCCCCCTTTCAGGGCCTACTTTAATGACATGCATGAACTTGGAGCTCTCACTTTTGACCCGTTTTCCTCTAATTTATTTCACTTGTCCTTTGGCACAGCAGAGATTCTATTAATAGCAACCATGGTGGTTGTGACTTACCCCAATTCGAATAACTTTGTCAGGGGCTGTTTGATTCCACTCTTTTTTTTTTTTTGTTATTTTTTATTTTTATTTTCTGTTTTTAGTTTCTATTTTTTTTCTTAAAAAAATAAATACATGTTTAATTGAGATTTGCAATATAAAAACTGAAAATAAAAATTTGTTTGGTTGAAATTTCTAATAAAAAATTGAAAATAAAAATATGTTTGGTTTATTGTTATTATTATTAAGTTATTATTATTATTATTATTATTATTAATTCTTAATAAGTTATTCTTATTATTTTTAATTTTTAATAAGTTATTATTATGATTATTAATTTTATTATTGTTGTTGTTGTTGT
>JANITX010000005.1:8070435-8081133 GCA_027564395.1 Erythroxylum ulei
TATATAATTAATAATAAATTGTATATAATTAATAATAAAATAATAAAATATTTATTATTTTAAAATATAAAATATATGAAAAATTATTTATTACGGTTGTGATTTATTAATTGGACATGACTTTTGTTTTAAAATCATAGCGTTAAATCTTCTGTAACAACAATTTTAATATCAGAGGTATAATAGTTATTTATTATACATTATATTCTATTCCATCACTCTTTCAAACAATATTTTACTACATTGCATTATGAACTCTTTCATCCCTCCCAAACAATTTTTCATTATATTACTTTCCATTCCATTATAAACCATTCCATTAATCAATATCCAATTAACTAGGTCCTAAATGTACGTGGCGATCGGTTAAAACATGATAATGAGGATAGAAATCTTATGCCTTAAAGGCTATATTTGGTTAGATGTAAAATTTTTAATTGAATGAAATGATTTATAATAAAATAAAATGTAAGTTAATGTAATATTAGAAAATTGTTGTTTTGAATAGACGAAAGAGTTCGTAATGTAATAGAGTGAAATGTTGTGTCTCATTTTACATTTTATCTTAAACCTTCTAAAATAAGAAGTAACCTATTTTTACTGTTTAGAATAGAATGAAATATAAGGTGAAACTCTCTATTTTTATCATATTCTTTTCTATTTTATTATAAACCTTCTGATCAACTGATAGAATAATATTTGAGATAAATAACCAACCTAACATCGCTTAAAATAAATGCGCTTTCTATTTTCTAACCACATATTTACATGTCTATATTTGTTTTTGGAAAGAATATTTACATGTCTATTTATTACTTTAATTTCCCAAAGAAAAGAACACATGCAACCGAGTGATAAACTCTCCATCTTTGCTCTAATGGCTATTCCCTCTATTTTGAGCTCAATATCTCCAGTAATCAACTCCAAAGTATCTTCTTTATCTTTTCGGATTAATCAAACCCGTCCGTTTCTACCACTTTCTGGAGCGAATCCCAGTTCGCCACATCGGCGGCGGTTGCTCCTCCCTTCTCAGGCCTTGTCCCCTCAACCGCCACCACAAACCGACCCACCTCCTGAAAATGGCTCTAATCGGCTCAAAGGTTCCATCTTTATCGATATTTTAGCTTTTAAACTCGTTTTATTTTGGTTTTTAATACGAATTCAAGTTGTTAAAAATATTTGTTTAAACGAAATTAAACCAAAGTTTGTCTTCTCTTGGCGGTTGAGATAGTTTTAAACGGTCAGTTGTGTGGTAGAGTGGTGCTGTATTAGCATTTGGATTGCTTTCTCAAATTTGATGTTCAAAAGTTACAGTTTGGTTGGACTAGTGTCAAATTTGGTACTTGTTGTACAGCCTATTTTGTTAGAATTAGTTTTTCTAATTATTTCATGGACATATATGGATTAGTTTGATTGTTTTAATGTGGGGAATAGTTATATTTATTTAGGATTGGTATGATTGTTTAAATTCAGTCTTTCTGAGTTTTCGAGAGGAAGATAACTAAAGATTTGAACTTTGACCTATTTGCATTAGAAGAGCCTTTTTTTTTACTTGGATAGGTGATGCATATAGGAATATGGCTGTTCTCTTATGAATTTTATCCCGGTGCAGGCGTTGTTGTATCCATGTCCAGGCTTCAGGATCGCGTTCAAATCTTCTTGGCTGTTCTTTTTTGGATGTCCCTGTTCTTCTGGGCTTCTGTCTGGGATAAAAGGAGTACTGGCCGCGGTAGGTCAAACAAAGGATCTCGATTTAGAAGATGAAGTAGTAAGCATTTGACCTGTGTATATGCATACATGCTATTGTTAGATGTAGTGGTTGGTAGTTAGATATAAATGGCAAAATGCAAAACACTATATAGGTGCTTATTGTAATCTTGTTCTTTTTCTCAACCAAATCAAATTGAAAATTGTTGAAATGAATGAGTTTCAAGTGGAATTTCGACATTCAGGATGGCGTATGGAAAAGAAAACTACCCTTCTCTGGAGACTGTTTATGTGATTCAGGTATAGCTAAGAAAGAGGTGCATTTTGTAGCCTTCCTTGAGGATGATGTACTATCTCTTCATGTCTTCTCAATCGATTATGTGCCTAGGTTTTGATGGAATATAGAAAACTATTAATTAAATTGCTGCAAGTTGGGTTTCTCCAACTGCAGATCTTTAGCTTTGATCTCACATGATCATCATTATTTTCTGAAGACGTGTATTCATTCTTTCAAACGAGCCTATACAATCTCATAGACAAATTGCATAAACATTATTCTGAATGTTATTGAAGAAGAGAGGTATATGTTAATTTGAAAGAACGCATTCTTAAGAATATATCATTCATTACACGTTTTAAAGAGTTCATGACCATATGATTTGATAAGGGGCTGACTTCTCAGTGCAACTAGAGCCGGGGGTTCACTCAAAGAAAAGAACTGCTATGAAACCACTTGTATTGAGACATAACAAATACCTGAAATTTTGATGGTCTCCTAAACACGAAAATGTTTTGTTCTTTCTGAATGACCACAGGGATTTACATCATTTATTAACATTATTTTCTGAAAGTACTAAGAAGTCATTAAAGTGATACATGATGCTACTCCTTGCATCAATCAATAATAGGCCTCATTAGTAAAATGATGGTAAGAAATAACATCTGAGTTTATGTTATAAAGCATTACTCTATCAGCATTGGCTTGGTTACATTTTGCTTTTCCAACCTTCTGTTCATAATGATTTCCTGACCTTAGAAGATCATGTTGACTGAAACAAAAAAATGTTTTATAGTTAAGTTATTGACTGGGGAGAAAGTATCTATGCAAGCATGCAAGTTTACTGCTTTCCAAGTGCAAAATGGTAGGTTATACAAAACTTCAGAGGATGAAGTGTTCTCATTCAAGAATAAAGTACTCATGGAAAAACTAACATGAAAGGAAAAGCTCTAAGCCTATACTTTAATATCATCTTTGATCAGACCATCTAAAGCAATCACCTTCAATTCCATACTAGGTTTGCAGTCTATAGCAACACTTGTGATTGTCTCGTTTAGTGCCACATAACACACACATACAAAAGCACCATCAGTTTGGCTTCTACATCGAACAGTCTCGAAGAAGGGGGCAACATGGGTTGGCATATGAGATGGACAGTAATGTATCTTTTGCTTGTTTCCTTTCTAGCAAGACATGAAGGCCGTCCATTTCTTAAGCTATATTTGGTAAATAATACTCTAGAACTCTGTTGGTCCTACTGATGGCCTATGATCAGTATCTCTAGAGGTTGCCTGACTTGATATGGACACCTCTTTGCAATGAAAAAACCCATGGAGTATTTGAATGCTTAGATTTCATCTGCTTGTTTGTTTCATTAGACTTCCCTGTTACTTCTAGTACACACTTAGCACTTGGATTTCTCAACTTTGGAGGTTTTACAATGTTCTTTGACCTTGTGCTTCATAAACACATTTTGAAGCTTTATCTTGAATTGTAATATCCAGGCTTATAGATGCATTGTGTGTGATGATCTTTATTAACTTGTTCCCATAAGCATGCTCTATGGAGCTCTTCGACCCCTATCTTAAACTCATGGCTTCCTCACTCTAATGACTCCTCACATGAGCCGCTTCAAATTATCCAGACGACATAACAAATCTCTTCAACAGGATCCTTGCATTCTCTAACGTTCTTTTCATGAGGCAACCAAGAAAATCACCATCCAGGCTTTGCAAGGAAACAGCCTCCAGAATACCAAGAAGAGTAGACCATTAGTACCACCTCACAGCAACAAACTGAAACCAAGAAACACGGTGGTGATCAAGAAAATGAACAAGAACGTAGTTCAACAATCCAAAAACTATTTTCAAGTTCTGGTTTGGGAGAAAGAGTAGTAAAGAAAGATGATGAAGATGAAAGATGTACACTGCGGACACTGGTAGATAGTGGAGTTGGTAGTCGAGGTGGTGGCAGAAGATTTGGAGATGTTGGTGCTATGGTGGTGATGAATAAGACCTGTTCAAGCGTGATAGTACTGATGAATATTACCAGAAACGGATTGAAGTGAATCCTGGCAATGCACTTCTACTTGGCAAGTAAGCAAAGGTTTGAAAGAGGTATAAATATGTTAACCAACCAAGAAATTTATTAACTTTCTAGTTCTTGATCATAGGCATATATAATTGATCAAACATCCTTATTCTCTTTCTTGTTATATACTTCTCTATGACATGCTAAAACCTTTGATTAGCATCCTTATAAAACTGGAAAAAGTTTAAGAATTTTGCTCTCTGTCATAATTGAACCTAAAGATTTCCCTCTTTTGATTGTGCCTTCAGCTATATCTTGGCTTCATTTGCTATAATTCTTTGGTATGCTGAAGAAGATGACAATGAAAATGAAGAGACCTGACATAAAACTCACCCCAATGGTCGAACTCTACCTAGTCGTTTTGAACGGAAATCCTTACTACATTCTTTTACATGGAGCTTCTTAATGTCTGCTGCAAGGGGTTGCTGAAATATGGTGCGACTTTTCTGATGTGAACTTGGTGTCATGTTTACCATCCAAAAGACTTGCACTTTTTTTCTATGGATCTTTTCTTTTTCCTCTCTTTTTGGGTTGAGAGATCTCTTCCTGGTCGTAACATTCTTCAAGTAACCTTTCCCTGAGCTCCTTTGTTCAAGTACTTTGTCTTCTTTGCATATTGCTTTCAAAGGGGGATGAAAGATTAAGGAAACAAGGTATGAATTTCACGTCATATGTTGTAACTTATTTATGCTTAAATTTCCATTTGTATGGTATAAGGAAATTAGCAATCATGCATACTAACAGTAAGGCCGGACTGAGTCTAGGCCTCCTAAGTCCGAGTTTGAACCCAAAAATCATTTGGGATTGTATACCTTAGCTCTAGTCAGACCAAGTAAAACTTATTTTTGTCTATTAATTTTAAATTAATTTAGTCAATTTCTTATAATTAATTAGGTTTGGGAAGAATTTGTCAACTCCAAATCCGATCAAATCTAAGAATTTAAACTCATCAAACTCTTTTTTCCATGCGTGAACCACGCAAGAAGCTCTAATTGTACTACATGTCGATTAGTACAAAAGCTTGCAAAATTTCCTCTCTTCTACAGGAACATCCCTATAAAACTATGGCAGCAGGAGATCATACTTCTCACACAGTATCTGAATCATTATGAATATCGTGTAATTTAATGTTAAGTTGCTTGAAAAGTCCAAGTTAACATGCTTAAACAATAGAGTTAGGTTATTGTTACAGTAGGCCTGTGATTCATGACTGAGCACCGATTCTAAGAGCTATGTTTCAGAAATCACGGATGGTATTAAACAATTGACTAGTCTATGACGTGGGGTAACCCCCGTTAATTCGTTCCTTCATGATTTGACGTGCTACTTCTTAAGAGTGATCTTCTTATGCACTAAGTCTACATTAAGATGAGAAAACCTTACCTAGGCCAAGGCCAAGTCCAAGTTCTGTTCTTTACAATCCACAAATCTGAATTCTGAATATTCTTCTTTTGTGACCTGAAGTTATTGGTAAAACCTGCCCCTTTCTGTCTCCTTTCACTCAAGTTGTCAATGATAACCTCATATTATTACTTTTCTTCTGACTACTGGTGTTATCTTTTGCACGTTATCGTTTATTTATTTCCATAATGTTGTCTTGAAAGTGACATATTGTCGGGTCGGCGATTACGTATGGTGCAGGTCAACCCGATCTTAAATCTAACTAGAGTTAATAGAGAAAAAGACTTTTAAGTTTAAGACGGTCGATTCAATCAGATTATTGATATAGACGACATGATTCGTTGCCAATTCCATTTCTAAGGGAATTTAGATTGTTGGTAGAGCGTAGCTGATAATAACAGAACTTGAACGTGACTTCAAAATTATGCAGGATAATTAAATTAAAAGATGAGGATATAATTATAAATTAGGCCAAGTTGGATTTGTTTGAAGAAGAACCACAATTCAAAGGTTTTTTTTGAGATTCGTTATGTAGGGTAAACATTATTGAGTAGATGTGAAAGCTTCATGAGTATTAATTGCCCTGAACAGCAATAAGAACTTCTGCTCATAAGAACTCTACAATTCCTGGATTGAAGCCTCTGGTTTCTTTAAAAACATGTCAACCTCTAAAAACTGCTTTCTGTCATCTGGAACCTTGCTGCTCAATATTTGATAGAGATGTGTCTGTATTGAGATCAGTAAGACCAGAAGTTGAACAATCTTTCATGTTCCATCTTAGGAAAGAGTAGGTGCGTGTAGCTGACTGGGAAGGAGTTGGTGGCTCAGGCACAGCACAAAGACCTTCAAGCATCTGGACAACTTTGGACATGGGAGGTCTCATATACATATCATCTTGTATGCACCATAATGCAACTTTGATAAGACTCACCACCGTTTGTTCATTTCCATCCATTCCAAGCTTTGGATCAGCGATTTCTTCCAATTTTCCTTCTTCAAACTTCTTAAAGGAATAGGAAGGAAAATGGAACTTCTCTGAATCTTCTTCCGTAACATAGTTCCTCCTGCCTCCAATGATCTCAAGCAACACTATGCCATAGCTATACACATCAGTCTTCTCTGATATAGGATTGTTTGTGATCCATTCTGGTGCAAGATATCCCCTTGTACCCCTTACCGTAGTATAAACAAGACTATCATCGCGACTCATTAGTTTTGCCAGACCAAAATCTGATACTTTGGCAGCAAAATTATCATCAAGGAGTACATTTTGAGGTTTTATATCACAGTGTACGATCTTTGACTCGCACTCCTCATGGAGATAAGCTAAACCTTTTGCTGTACCAAGTGCGATATTGTACCTTGTATTCCAATCTAAAAAGACGCTTGCTTCATTCTTCTTGAAGAGCCATTTATCCAGAGACCCTTTTCGCATGTATTCATAAACAAGAAGTCTGTGAGACCCCTCAGCACAGAATCCTTTGAGTTTGACCAGATGAACATGGTGAATCCTGCCTATGATGCTCACTTCAGCTCTGAATTCTTTTGTTCCCTGTCCAACGCCCTCCAATTTTTTGACAGCCACTTGTGTGCCGTCTTGAAGCGTACCCAGGTAGACTGAGCCAAATCCTCCCTGGCCAATCTTCATTGTGAAGTTCTTAGCTGCTGTACAGAGATCACTGAAACTATAGCGGACAGGCATTCCAGATAAACCATCCAAAAAACTATCATTTTCCAAGTTTTCTTCAGGAAATTCCAGCAATCTCTTCTTTCTTCGATGGAACCAGAATCCCAGATATACTAAACCAGCAATGACAACTGTTGTCGTAGCAACTATCATTACAATCGACCAGACCTGTTTCGATTTAGTTTTTCTACTTCTGAAATTTAGAGCTCCACTTGAGACCTTAATGTATGAAATGTAACCAGAAGAGCCCTCCTGAGACCGAGTAAAGCTTCCTAGTTGATCAAACAGAAAGCAACCACCAGTGCCTTCACGAAAGAACAGCACAACACAAGAACAATTCCGACGGCAAGCTTCTATGCATGAATTTAAGTTGGATTCTGAGAGAGGTGTCGCAAATTTCAAGGCAAAGTAATCGAGTCTCTCACCTACGTACAAAAGTTCACTTGAAGAGCTATTGCAGGCTGAGGCCGCTGGAGGTCTGCAACCAAACTGGGAATTAAGAAGTGAAGGGCATTGGCACCAGTTATCAAAATAGCAAACGTAAAACGGGTCACACGGCTCAGGAACTCTGCAGGAATCTTGCGGTATCCTATTTGCTGCAGTGGTTCCTTCCCTTCGGTTTTGAAGATCATAGAAACCAATGGCCCCATTTGATCCTAAAACAAGAGCCCACGTAGCATTTTGATCAGAGTTGTTATCAATTATGAACTGCCAAAGCAAAACTTTCCTCTCGTCATAGAAATTCCATGAATTAGAGACTACCAATGCAGAGTAAACACTGCCACCGACACTGTCGTTGGTTTTCCTACTGTCATTTCTCAAGGACCAATAGACTTGCGGAGTTCTGTAACCTCCATACAGAACCAAATCACCAGACTTGATCACAAGAAAATTGAACAGTTTATTCTTGTTGGGGAAACTTTGGAGTTTCATCCCTTCCACAAACTCCTGACTAGGTAAAAGAGTGTCTGTTGGGTGGCTAAAGCTTTGCCAAAGAACTTTTTCATTATCCCCAAGCAACACCAAGTTGCCTGACTCCCTCAACTCCATTGAAGTAGCTCTTTGACCTCCAGTATAACTGGACCAGGCTAAACCATTTCCCCTTTGCAGATAAGCATTCCCAGTTTCATCAAACACAAATTTATCAGAATGATCCACCAAAAGGCCTCTATTAGCAGTCCAAACCACCTTGGCACTGGTAATGTGCTTTACAACAAGCACAAATAGATTAACATCAAGGCTAGTATAGAAGCCAAAACCAAAAGTTGAGTTCTTGGACAGCAAGAATAAGCCACGGTTCCCAACAGATTCCATCTGAGATATTTCAAAACCAGGATATATGAGGCCTTGATGTGGAGGGCCGGCTGTACATGTCTTGAGCATCAGAAGTAGACACAAACAACAGACTCTGAAATGGAATAAACGCAAAATTTCCATAGCTGAACCATTATAACGGCTCCAGTCCATTCCGAAACCAGTTCACACGAAACAATTACTGGATTTTGAGGTTTGTTATCCAGAAAGAGAGGTGAGAGATGGTACAAACATATGATACGACACAAAGAGTCTTGACTTTAAACTTTGCCACATTTCCTCGACTGCGTAAGGACAGAAAAGTTTGATACTTACTCGAAGAAGACAACTTGATAAATCCATTAATGGGAAGAGAACTATACACGGCACTAAACTAGTCAACCGACAAATCTTACTCATGTTCGATGACGACCATCGTTCCTCAACAGCTTACTTAGCAGGAAGAAAGGAAGATGACCCAGAAGAGATTAATAAGAAGCTACGTGGTTTGTCAAAAATGGCTTCTTGGCTCCTGAAGGATTAAGCAAGAAAAAGGACAAAAGCAGAAGAAGAAAAAGCTGAGAAAATTTTGAACATGTGTTGTTTTTGCTTTGCTTTTCTTGAAGAACAAGTGGGCAGAACAGTCGTCGAGGAAATTATTGAAGGCAAGACTAAGATTTTCCTAGACCATGAGTCGTATGCCTCTTGTTTACAAAGAAGGCGACAAAGAAAGGAGGTGCCATGACGTCCTTCATGTATCAGTTACCAGTTTCAAAGTTTCGTCTGTAGTGATTTGGAACAAGAACTAGTGCAGTCTTAATTTCAAAGATGCTGGACCGCTGGCGGTGGGGTTGCCTTCGCATGTGTTTTCTTCCGATCTTTTTCACTCTTGATTTTTCTTTGTGCCTCCATGAAGTTGATCAAAATTTCCAAAACATACTTGAGGAGCGGACTCCAAAACTCACAAGTATTTGTAATCTGGCCATATCATGATTTGGACACTTGCACTAACATGGGAATGCTTCAGAGGTCAACTCGTGCCTCGCGAGGCGGTGGTTGCTGGAGCCCATCTACCTTGATAGCGAAATTTCTTCTAATTCGCTTTTGCATTCCAGAACAAAAGTGATGTCAACATGGAGATTGATGTTATTTTGATGTAAATGGATACAATTTATTTTTTAAATACTGTAAATTATTATATTATTAAATATAATAAAAATCTTTAGAAAAATGGAAATCTAAAGTTGAAGTTAGTGAGTTAAATTTTTATACTTTTTAAAATAAAATTGAATTAAAATTACTTATAATTTTATTTAAATTTTAAGCTTAAAGTTGAGGTTACGTCTCGGAGTTTTTTTTTTTTTAATTTAAAGGTCGGTTATGTACAATTGGTAATCTTCTACCGACCCTCACAAAGTAGGTAGTCTTGTATACTAAAACTAATCTTACCTTACTTTTTTTAGGTTTAAAGTTTTTTTTTATAACAAGGAATCATATTGATATTAGAATAAAAATGTAATATAATTGTTTTTATGTCCTTTTTTAAATTATAAACTTTATTAGTCTCTTCATAATCAAATCTTTAGCGGAGACTGTTGATCCAAAAGCATTCTAAGTGAAGGTGAGCCAGAAATAAAGCCCATATTCGGACCAGTTTAGAGATCCGTACAAATTAATCTAATCTAATCAAATCCGGTTAACAGATTAATCTCAAAATTAAAGGGTTTAGGTTCTAAGATTGAGCCCATTGATTCGGTCTGAATTTAAAATTATTGTCTAGTATTTATTTTAAATCGCTTAATATTAATATTATTTAGTATTTAATTTTTACCAAAATTATAAAATCTTGTAATTATGATCTAATTATGAATTTTTTGACATTTATTATTACAGAATATTACATTTTATTTTATATTACATGTTTGTTTCTATTTTTAATTTCAAATTTAATACAAAAATATATTTGTTTGGATTTTTTGTTTTTGTTTTAGATTTGGTTTTTAATTAGTTTTAGTTTCTTCTAGTATTCAAAGATTATGAAAAATATGAAAAGTGACTTTTTTTTTGTTTTTATATAATATGATTTATTAACAACTAAATATATTAAGAATGTATTTTTAATTAACTAAAACTAATTATTAATATAAATTATGAATAATTTAATTATATTTAATAAATTTATTTAATTTCTTAATTAAGTTAAATAAATATAATTTAATAATTATTAATAAATATAATTAAA
>JANITX010000005.1:8102499-8114042 GCA_027564395.1 Erythroxylum ulei
AAAAAAGTCTTAAAATTTCATTTTAAAAATGCTATAATTATTTTGTAAAAAAACTTACTCATATAAAAACGTTGACTTTGACCATAGCATACGCCCCCGATAGCCCTCCCACTAAACCCGTCAAGTTCCTTTCGGACCCGAAATCTTCTATTCATTCCGTTTTATTTTTCATTTCCTTATTTTCGTAAAGCACACACATCTTATCATATAAACTCCGTACTCGAGTGCTCCTCTATCCATTCTCCACGCTCCCAAAACCAGCGCGTAACTACTCCAGCTGATATTACGGTGTCGTGTGCATCGACCTTACCGGAAGTGCAACCCATGTTTACCATCAGCGCGTGAATATTCCTTTTGTTCCGTATCTACTATCTAGTGGAGAGTTGGGCCGAGTTCGCGTTCTAATGTAGATGTGTCTTAGAATTTACCTTATCTACTTTCTCTGTCCTAAGTCCTAACCTTTCCCTTTTTCCTTTTTTGTTTATCCTAAAAATTAGGTAATGTGGCATTACATTATGGTTTCACTAAATGTTATCTTTTCAGTTTTTTTTTTTAATAAATTTTTTATAATGTGTAAATATGGAAAACTAAAAGGGTTTATTTATTACCCTTCGATTGGGAAAAGCACTTTTTAATTAACATTAGAGAAATATTAATTATCTTAATTAAGGACTTAATATGGTACTTGACTGGTCACATGTAAGGAAAGTTTTGGACAAAAAATTTGGACACATGTAAGCCTCGGATTGGATGCTCTTTCAAAATGTTGAGCTTTGATTTCAATGGATCTTATGTGCCTTGTGGGGTGAGAATAGCACCGCCCTTTTGTATTGGGAGTTGGGACATTAATGTGATTGTTTCCGAAGATATTTAAATAATTAAGAAAAGATAGATTAAGAAGGAAAATATAGGGCGAGGTGCTAACCAACAACAGCTACAAGAAGTCAAGAAGTTACAACGGCAACATATCTCAGAAACTCTCAACGGTTTGTAGGTAGGTACCCCGTACCCGTTTTGCAACCACACACCTAAAAGCAAACGCGCACACACAGTTAACACATGGTACATAGAGAGATAGGAGAGGAATAAGTGTGTTTTCTGAGAGACTGAAGTTGTTTGCTTTAAGGGTTTGGTCTGTTCTTGTGTCTTGCAGTTGAAGGAATGGAGGCCAAAGAGGAAGTTGTTTCAGTCGAGCTGTCGGCTCCATCTTCCTGGAAAAAGATGGTATCTTCTACCCTTTTTTCTTTTCTTTGCTTCTGTTTCTCTGTAAAGATTTGAGCTTTGTGTTCTGTTTATGTTTGTGGTTGAAGGGTGTTGCTCCTTGCTTGAATGTTTTATTTCCCCTTTTCTCAAAGCTGTTAATCTGGTGTTCGTGGATGTAAAGTTGAGAATTATGGTTTAGGGTTTGGTTATTTAGGTTCAGTTCTTGTTTAGTGTTCAGTGTTGGGAACTTGGTGATGTCTCTTTTTTTTTTTGTTAGGTTTCTCAAATTTTGTGATTAGGGTTTTGCATAAAATTGGTAATTTTCTATAGGGGGAACGTTCTCTTGATATATCTTGTTAGCTTTTTCATGTTATAGTTTTGGTACTAGCTTGTGCCTAATTGTTGCAGTGAAGACTATGCAAAGTTAGTCCAATTATAATCTTCTCGATAATAAGGAGATTCTCCTTCACTGTTAAAAACAAGATGAGGAATTGTTTTAGGAAATAGTGCTACGTGCTTCAGAGTGAAGGGAGAATAGTGTTTTCTATGACTCTTATGTTATATCCTTCTGCTTTTTACTCTAATAATAGAGCCTTTTGACAACTTGAAGGGTCTTACTGGTTCTGTTTCTGTGGGTTATTTTTGTGAGCTTGTTGCAGTCTCACGAATAAAAAACAATGATTCATAATACTTGTCCCTTTTCTATGTATCTTCTACCTTCTTTTCCTTTTCTTTGCTTCTGTTTCTCTGTAAAGATTTGAGCTTTATGTTCTATTTACTTTTGTACCTTGAAGGGTGTTGCTTCTTGTTTGAATATTTTATTTCCCCTTTCTCTAAGCTGTTAATCTGGTGTTCATGGCTGTAATGTTGAGAATTATGGTTTAGGGTTTGGTTATTTAGGTTGAGTTCTTGGTTAGTGTTCAGTGTTGCGAACTTGGTGATGTCTCTTTTTTCGTTAGGTTTCCCAGATTTTGTGATTAGGGCCTTGCATAAAATTTGTAATTTTTTGTAGAGGTGTGTTCTCTGATATATCTTGCTAGCTTTTTCGTGGTGGTAGTTTTCATACCATGTTGTGCCTAATTAATGTTGTTAAGATTATGCAAAGTTAGTCCAATTATAATATCCTTGATAGCAAGGAGATTCTCATTCACTGTTAAAAACAAACTGAGGAATCTATTTTGGGAATAGTGCTACTTGCTTCAGGATGAAGGGAGAGCAGTTTTTCTATGACTCCCATGTTATATCCCATGCTTTTACTCTGATAATGGATCCTTTTGACATCTTGAAGGATCTTACTAATTTTCTTTCTGTGGGTTATTTTTGTGAGTTTGTTTCAGTCTTTTGAATAAAACAATTATGCATAATACTTCTCCATTTTTTATATGTTGTGAATGCACTGGTTCAAGTAGTCAAGTGAGGAAGAGAACGTTTAATTGTGAGGGAGTGAAATGTTAACGTTGGATCTAGTTATGGGTCTGAGTTGAGGATCAGTTGTGTGTTTCTTGTGTTTACCAAATTTGTACCAGCTCAGAAGGGAACTGGAGGACCTAATGTTGAGTGAAACTCAAGTTTGATATTTTTCTGAATAATCCTAACGTCTGGACAATGATGGCTTCAAATAGCCTTAGGGAAATATCCAACTCCTAGAAGTCAGGACACGACACATTTATCCAAGACCCCACTACTAACTTAAAAATAGAAAACTGAATTTGACGAATTCACAATAACAGTGGAAATAAAATAGCTACATTAAATTTAACTAATGCTGCTTAGTTGATTGATGTCACGTTGGATTGTCCTCTGAACCTGCCATGATGATATCTCTGATAATGTTTATAGAGCTTTGGCCTCGTAACATGAAACTTTTACAAGTGGTTTATATGCTCAAATGTTCGGAGCCCTAGATAGAGTAAAACTATTTGCTTTAATTCAGGTCTGTAAGAAAGAAGAAAAGTTTTCTCTGGTATTCTAATTTTCCAAATTTCTTGTTAATGAAGTTTTTTTGGCAACTATAAATATTTCATTGTATGGAGTACTGTCCCTGACATGTGTAGGATATCATTTATTTCCAGCTTTATCTATTTGCCGTAAATGCCATCTGAATTATCTATTTAAACTTTTTTTTTGGATGTTCCAAAATAAAAAAGTAGAAGTTTTTTCCAATGCAAATCATTGATTCATCCCTTTTCTTGCGTCAACTAGTTCCATCTATATTTACTTTTTCAAAAGCTTAAAGGGATGGTCACAAAGCTGGCTTCTAATTGTAAAGCTCTAATTAAGTATACCATACTTTTTTTTTTAAAGCATACCATACATTTGCATCTTGTTTCCTTAGGTTACTGGTAGATATATCACGTACTACTTTTGTGTTGCTAAGATAGTTAATGATAGATTAGCTTTGGATGTGTCGTTGATATGTCATTCGATTGGTCTTCTGCATTTCAACCAAAATCTAAATATTTGTTTGCTGCTATCGGTGGTGTTGGTTTCACGCATTTATTGAATTTTACCATCTTTATAGGATGATATCTTTTTGCGTTTTCATTCAATAGTTGATAAGCAGTATATTGTAAAACATTAGTGTTTTAGGAGGGTTTGTCTTCTGATTTTTCTAGAAGTACAGATTGTTTTGCAGATTTTCCACTTTGTTCTATCGACTTACTGCAGTGTCTGTTGATGCCATTTTTACAGCAAGGCCCATAATTTTGTTGATAAATTTATACTACTTGTAAGTTCATGCTTGCCATCTTTCTCTCTGTAAATGGTGTACACTTTTGTGTTTTGATTCTTGAGTTTGGTTTCAGTATTTGTGGTGAAGAAATTGGAAAAAATGAGTATCTGTCTATTTTTTCTGTGTTGTTGTACAAGTTCCAACTAATTTTTAGCTTTCGAATTCCTTGCCCTATTCTCAAGCTTTCCCCTCTTTTGCTTTTCTGGTAACTATCACAAGCTGTGGTTGTAAAATTGTACATCTTGAATCATAACTGGTCCTTTTGATTTTTGCAACGAATTGCAGTTTTCTTTTTTATGGGATTTAATTATTCCTGTCATTCCTCCTATTCCCTAACCTTTGGATTGTTTAGTCACAGTATGTTTGCTGTTGTTTTTCGTTCTCTCCTTTCCCCTAATGGTCTCCGCTGTTTGTTGAATCCATATTTTCTTTTAGTCTTTTGCGTCAATGAGTTTTGTAGCATAAAAAGGGTGATTTCTTATGTTCAAACTAGGTGCAGTGAGGCTTTATAGGTGGAGTTGATTGTTACTTCATTACTTCCATTATTGCCTACCATGATTATGGAATATACCTTTTTAATTTGTTGTCAATAACTTTAACAGAACTTTGTAGGTACAACACATTTGGCAGACATTGAAGACATTTGAGTTAATATGCTAAATTCCTTCACCTGGCATTGTATATCAGAAATTATCTGAATCCATAATTGTAGAATAAGTATGCAAGTTTGCTCCTGAAAAGTATAATTTAGACACGCCATATAGTGAATGCCTGAATGGAAGAGATTGTGATGATAGTTTCCATCTCTTTTCTAATTTATTGAGACTTTGTCCTACAACGTTAAGCTAGCACAGCCCTATATTTTCCTGATGCATTTGGGATTTTACTACTTTAAGTACATCTGAAGTGCTCAGGGAGGAGTCAAACCGTAGTTGATAAGGAAGGGACTTTCAGTGAAAGGTTCCATCTCCCATCTAGCTCTATTGCCTTATTTTATTGGTTATTCAGTTACATGAAGTTCTTTATGCTTCAATAAATTGTGTATGATTCTCACAAACACAGGCTTTAAAGGTACTATTATTTGTGGTTACTATGCATAGTTCTCATTGTCTGACACATTTATCCATCTGTACTTTGCAGTTCTATCCTAAGAGAGGAGGGACGCCAAGGAAGAGTGAAATTACGTTCATAGCTCCAACTGGTGAAGAAATTAATACCAGGAAACAATTGGAGCAATACCTGAAATCTCATCCTGGAAATCCACCAATCTCAGAGTTTGATTGGGGTACGGGTGAGACCCCAAGGAGATCAGCAAGAATCAGTCAGAAGGCAAAGACCACTCCGACACCAGAAAAGGAGCCAGCGAAGAAGCGTTCCCGGAAATCATCTGGCTCAAAGAAGGAGAATAAGGAGACGGAATCTGCTCCTGAAGAATCTGAGGGTGAGAAAGATATAAAAATGAAAGATGCTGAGGGAACTCTGAAACAAAATGCAGAGGCTGAGAAAGGAGAAGATAAGGAACCTGATGAAGGGAAGGAAAACGAAGATGCCACCAAGGAAAAAACTTCTAGTGAAGAAGTTAAGAAGGATTCAGAGATCAATGAGGATATTGCTCGAGGAAAGGGTGCAGAAGATACTGAAGTGAAAGGTGATGCAATGGAAGTTGAAATGCAAGAAAATACTGAAGCAGAACTGAAGGACAAACCAGCTGAAGAAACCAACTTAGGTGGAGTCGCTGAGAATGGAAATAAGAAGGATGAAGACTTGGTCGGTGAGGTGCCCCAAACTGAGGCAGAGAAGAACGCCCCAGATGGTGAAAAGAACATCCCAGGTGCTGTGACTGTGGAAGCAAATGAGGGGCCAGATAAAAATAATTCTGACATCCCAGTTACTGTGACTGTGGAAGCAAATGAGGGACCAGATAAAAATAATTCAAACGGAAGTGTTGCGGCATCTGAGGAAGAGACCAAAGACAAACCTGAAGGCATAGATGGGCAAGCAAAGACTCTGGATGGAATTGCGGAAAATGGTAAAGTTAATCAAATTGGGCTAAGTGATGCTCCAAAGCATCCAGCTCCTCCTACCGTTAGCTGCTAATATCCTGTACTATTGTTCATGATCCATAGTGTTCTACCAACCATTTGGATTTCTTGGATAACTGTAGCTTTTAATCGTAGTTTTCACAGATAGATTCGATTGTATGCTAAATTTAATATGTGGAGGGAAGTTAGCCTGTCCTCCACTAGAGTTTAGGTTGTAGTAGCTTTGGCTTTTGTTGCATTGTGCAGGAGCTTAAGTCTCTTTTAACTCCAGAAATTTTCTGAAACGCCTGTTGTCAGTAACTAAGACTATTTATGTTCTTGTTCTGTTTAGCTTACCATGTAACCTGTGAACCTTGTGACGTTGTATGTCCACTTTACAGGCTGTGGTGTTTTATCTGACCATGATCTGGTACAAAGTCCAAAAGTGAAAAGACATTATTTCTTGAGCTGCGTTTAATTTCATAGGAGATTGCAGGGTTTAAGCTTCGTCAGCTCAAACCGAAAACCAGTCCGTAGGCAATGTCCTTAATTACCCTAAGAATCTTGTTTGGTTTATCCAGTCTCACGTCAGTTTCTTTAAGCTTTTCTATCTCATCAAACAAGAGAGAAAGATTTTAGCAGAACCAGTGGAATGTCCGGAAAACGGCACTTTAATGAATTACTGAACTATCTGGATTCTGGAGGGTCCACCAGTCCAACCGTCCAAAACTTTCCACATCAAGATTAAGCTGTTGATTACCTCTGCCCTCAATCCAGTACGCATCATAAATGCCTCTACCGCATCCATTGTCTACCTTTCTTCCTAACTGAAGCTCATTATCCAAGTAAAGGATATATCAGAAAGACTTTATTCTTTTATAACAGTAGAAAGACTTCATATTTGGCTTCTCGACAGTGAAAATACCTTTGAGGAAGAGAAACCAGCGTGAAAAGAAGGGATAGAGGTAGCCTGATAACAATATTAGGAAGAGTAAGCAAAAAGGTGAACTTTGAGAGTAAAGTAAAGAATCTAATACCAAGTCTCCTGAAAGCCAAGTCTCCTGAAAGTTATCTTTCTTCTTTGGACCAAGGCTAAGAATCTCTTTATAACTGATTTTAACAGAAGGCTAGGAATCTTTTTCCAATATTTCCTTGGAGGTGGTCTTAATGGCATACCCCTGGAACAAGAATTGCATTATCATCCAAAGCGTTGATCCTTTTGACACTTTCGATTTACAAAAGACCGGAACGTACTTCTTTTCTACAAACGGAATGCAGTTTCCTCGATAATCTGTCCACCAGACATATGGGTTTCTCTTCTTTCTTCCTCTGGCTCCTCCTCAACTTTTCGATCACTTCCTCAAATGGTATGCACGTCTTACCTTTCTCCTTGATTTTGATACTATCAAATGCTTATTGACATGCTTTATGTACATGACGCAGATAAGATTTCAGTCTGAGTTTATTGAGCTATACCTACGAGACTTGGTTCATTAGTTATTATGTAGACTAATCCATTAGTATTGTATTGTTGCTTTCCCTGCAGTGTTCGTAGTGCAGGGTTTCAAAGGTACATATGGCGTAAATTATGGTAGGATAGCAAATAATTTACCTTCACCAGAAAGCGTGGCAAAACTCCTGAGAGCCTGCAAGATAAAGAATACAAGAATTTATGATGCTGATCATGAAGTCCTCAGGGCCTTTAAAGGGTCAGGTATTGAAATCATAGTTGGACTTCCGAATGAGTATCTGAAGGATATAAGTGTTGGTGAGGAACGTGCAATGAATTGGGTGAAAGAAAATGTGGAGCCATTCCTTCCTGGAACTAGTATCGTTGGAATCGCAGTGGGAAATGAGATCTTGGGGGGTACAGACATCGAGTTATGGGAGGCTCTGTTGCCTGCAGCAAAAAATGTTTATGCTGCACTGCGAAGATTAGGCTTAACCAAAACCATTCAGGTGTCTAGTCCACACTCAGAGGCTGTCTTCGCCAATTCATACCCACCTTCAGCGTGTACCTTCAGGGAAGATGTTGCTCCATACATGAAGCCATTGTTGCAGTTCTTTTGGCAGATTGGATCTCCATTTTATATTAATGCTTATCCTTTCCTGGCCTACAAGAATGATCCTGAGCACATTGACATTAACTATGCACTTTTCAAGAAAAATGCTGGGATTGTAGATACAAAGACTAATCTGCACTATGATAACATGTTCGAGGCTCAGGTTGATGCAGCTTATGCAGCTCTGGAGAAGGCTGGTTTTCCAAAGATGGAAGTCATAGTTTCTGAAACAGGTTGGGCTTCGCATGGAGACGAAAATGAGGCAGGTGCTACTTTACAGAATGCCAAGACTTACAACTATAATCTGCGTAAACGCCTGGCTAAAAAGAAGGGAACACCCTATAGGCCTAAGGTAGTGGCTAGAGCTTATGTGTTTGCATTGTTCAATGAGAATTCGAAGCCTGGTCCAACTTCTGAGAGGAACTTCGGGTTGTTTAAACCGGATGGAAGCATTGCATATGATATTGGGTTCCATGGACTTGCATCCTCAGGATTTTCGTCTCGTCGTCCATTCAGAGTACGAGTTTTCTGATTACATCTTCCTTCATATGCTAATCTTTAAAGAATTAGAAGTAACCAATGTTCTGATAATCTTTTTGGTTTACAGGGTCCTGGGTCGCACCATTGGGCATCGTCTTCCTATTCATTACTCCTGACAAGTTGCCTGGCGGTTCTGCTACTAACTTTGGCTTTATAGTTGATTGGGATTACAAAGTTTCTCATTCCCACGTTCTTGAATTAACTAAAGTGTAGTTGTGACACATTGATTTACATACAAATGTATTTCCTATTCTTGAATCAATGATGACCATAAATTGCTGATGGCCTTTTCAAACATCTTCAGCAATTTACCATATATGCTCTTGTGAATGGGTGAGAAGATAATGAAAATGAGCAATTTGTGATATTCGTACCTTTTCTTCCCTCTTGTTTTCACCCTTTACTTATTTTAGTGGAATTCAGGAGATTCCAATCGATTTGATGTTTAGGAATCTATGTTGTTCTTTACCTGATAAAGGTGAATATATCTAATAACAAATCAACCTCTAAGCGTTCTAACTATATTTTCATTATAATTGTCATCAATTAATTGCAGTAATTAAGGATACACTTACAAATGCAATATCGTGACCCTAATTATAAACACAATCCTTTAAACTTAAAATTGCAATATCAGATTATCTTTATAATCTAGTGTGAAAACAAAAGGTTCTAATCAAATGACATACATAGAGTACTTTTGTGGGATTGCAATAATTAAGGACATACTTATGAATCCAGTATTATGACTCTAATTACAATTGTAATCTGCAATTTAAAACTTTGATAATGTCATATTATCTTTATAATCTAATGTGAAAGTTAGAAAAATTATGTCAAATTACAAATTTTAATAAAAACCCTTTACTTAACGAATTTAAACCAGTTTTTTATGACAATTGCAAGTAATTTCTATTTTTAGAAAGGTAATTAGTGGGGTAATGGGATTGAGTCAATAATGTCTTGATGAGCTCCAACGTGTTTGGTCGGTGAATGGATCCAGCCCGCAAGGCACCACTTCTTCAACTTGACTTTGCTTCGTATCTCTAAGCCTAGAAAGTGTCAAAGAAGCACTGAATGCTTGCAATAATATATTCAAACTTTCGTCAGACTTGAAAGCTCTCTGTGCCTAATTTATGGACTTCTCAGACTTTCAGTTGGTAGAATTTGAACTTCTCGGGCAACATTTTCTTCACAAAGGATGACTCTTATTACTACAATTATCTCAATGATTACTTACCATGTGATGAGCATTCTTTTTTTTTTTAAATAGTGATTTACAAGTTTTTGTACGGACAACTGTTTTATTTTATTAAACAAATACACACATAATTTTACAATTTACTAAGGAAATTTTTTTTCTGTTCATATATTTAAAAAATGCTAAAATTGAAGCGTTAATTCATTATAGACCTGATAAAATCAAAAGGAAGTCCTCGTAGAGATGATCATGATGAGAGATGATCATGATGATGATGATAAGAATATTTTGATTCTTTTGTTACTTATTTTTTTTCTCATTTTAAATTTATATTTTTAAATCAAGCATTGACATAAAATTTTTTTAGTAGTAAACTAAATTTTATTCTATTTTTTATCTTTTCTATTTTTAAAAATAATTATTCTATTATGCGTCTATTCCAGTTGTACAACCAAATAGGCCATACGAGTAAGAGAGAACCTGCGAAAGCTAGACGTCATTAAAGTTGTGAAATGCAATCATATAATAATTGTACCACGGCCGTATCTAATTGGACCCAATCAACTCTATTCATGCCTCCACTAGAGGACACTATGTCACCAAGCCATGTAGTCACAAGTAACATAAAACATCCGAAATATAAAGAATCCAAGAAGCAGCCAAGCAACAAGAGAAGAGGGTGAGAACAAGAGGCAGATGACAAGAATTGTGGGTACGGCTTTCATCTGAGTCATGGTGGCAGCCTGGCAGGGCTTTTGGGATGTGTAGCGGCGCAAACGGTGCATGTGATCGGAGATAGCCTAGGCTGGACCGTCCCACAAGGTGGTGCAACTGAATACTCAAATTGGGCTAATGGAAAAACTTTTGCAGTTGGAGGCATGTTAATTGGAGTGAAATGTGCCATTATTGGGCTTCTGCGAAGAATAAGTTTGTATTATTTTTCTTCATATTTTTTCTATTAATTTTATTTTTGCATTTAATGACTTTTCTTCTATTCATTTAGAAAAAATATAAGAAAGTCATGATTAATAGAATAACAATAAAAACTCCTCACAACACCGGCTCCAAATTATTTGTTGTCCTACGATAAGAAGTTTTAAGTGTAATGTTTAGAAGTTATTATTGTATTATTTAATTCAATATAAAAAATTATATTCCAATTTTTTTAAAATTCATATAACAGAGTCAGACTTAACTCCTATTGCACTCTACAAGCTCATATATTACAAGGAAGGTGAAGACTGGACGTCTAACGAGACGCAAAATAATTATGTAAGTATAAAAATTTTAATTTTAGAATTAATTTATTTATGTAATACTAAGTGATAATATTTGAATTACATCTTGATTTTGTGTTTTAAATTGTAGGAGAAGATGCCAGAGTTGTTGTATAGATCATTGTCTGACGGGAATGAGCCCGATGTAGATAACATTTGCAACAACGTCCTTGGTATAAGATCAGAGTATATCAAAGATCTTAGGCATGACCTAAGTTAATTGGTTCATTATCGTCACGACCATCATATATAACAATTAACGACGCTTCAAGAGGAGAACCGATCGCTTAAGGCTCAGTTATAATGTAATGAAGAAAAGTTAGATTGTACTCTAGAAAAATTACAACTTAATGAGTAAAAACTAGTCCGTACTAAAAGAGAGTTGTCCAAGCTAAAAAAGATGGTTAAACAAATACTTAGGTCACAGTATGTCAGTACTATGATAAGGAGTCTTAATTTGTCGATAAACTTTTTCTTAAGTTTTGTAATTAACATTTAATTACATGT
>JANITX010000005.1:8273351-8286136 GCA_027564395.1 Erythroxylum ulei
ATTGTCATCCTCAATCTTTATATGCCCTATCAACATCTGTAGTTTCATGTCCTTCTTCTTATGCATCAATTGGTTTTTATACTCATTCCATGAGACAGACATTTTTTCAATAAGAGCATTAGCTCGAAACAATTCACACATATTCATACCCTCAGTAAGGATTTCAGCAATTAGGTTTTCATACTCATATAATTGGTCTATAATAGGTTTATCATCAACAATAGTAAACTTTAATCACCTAGCAACTGTGTGTTTCTTTATACTAGCATCATCAATCCCATATTTAATTGTTAAGGCATCTCAAATTTCCTTGGTAGTCTTGTACTTGCAATCGATATCAAATAACGTGTTTATCATATAGTTAAGTATCACTCCCTTCATATATGATTGTCTTTAATAGTTTTACGGTCATTATTATCACTAGAAATATCTTGATACAACACATAATCAATTTTGAATTGCTGAAAATATAACCAAATTTTCTCATACCATCTTTTGAAGCTTTTCCAAGCTAGAGGCTCTAATCTAGTAAGATCAGGTATAATTCCCTAGGCTATGATGACAGGGGTGAACTTATGTAGGGAACATCAGTGACAGAAGGTGTAGTGGAATTGGTTTACACAGATACATTAGTTTCATTCGCAGATAACATAATGAATCCTGAAATAAAGATGACTTATACCTAAATAAAGAGACAACATAAAGAACAGAGCAGTGCAAACCAAGTATTTATGACTTAAAATGTTACCGAAATACGAATAAAATTGAAACAACTTATCTGAATGCAAGGTGTGAAAATCACTATCATAAGTCAGAAAATTTTCCTCTACGATGCAGCAGGACAACAGGATCTGACCCTAGGTTTAACGCCTTCTCCACAAGCTTCAATGCACTCCAAATGACGGAGTAGGAACTGCTTTCGAGGATTAGAAATAACTGAAAAATGGAGAAGACAAAAGAAAGATGTTCTACGTCATTTTTCACTGTGCAGAAAGGTGGAAGACTTATGGAAAGAAAAAGAGAACGTTACTTGGTGAGAATAAATGGGAATTTGGAGAGATTTTAAGAGAAGTGGGAAAGACTAGGTCAAATTATAACGTTTAGTAACTAAAACTAGCACTACAAACTTATTGAAAATAAGATTAAACCAAGTGGCCTCTAAAAAGTTTATTTTACACGTTGTGGCGTGTTGGATCGGGCAGCGTGTGCACACGTGTGGTATCCATACCCTCCTCAAGAAACTTGATTCAAAGTCTCACAAAACACTCTGATATATAAACTAGGTGAAAAGTCCCTTATTCTTTGAATGTGGGATACAAACCAAAACAAGGAGGGAGAAATGTTCTAAGTTTTGAAACAACACCAACAATGACAATGACAATGACAATGACAAAGACAAAAATTCATGATTTTCAAACCAACTGTTGGTAAGCCTTGTGAAAACAAGAACTTCTCCGGTTTCTTCAAGAAATGAAAATACTAATGAGAAGTTTTTGACCCACCCAACTAATTTACACATAAGTATATAAACGAGTAATGAATTTTGTGAAAGGAAAACTATTTTTAAAGGATTCCCCAATGTATGTTAGAGCCCTTAAACTAAAAGATAATGTGCGAAGATTGTAATCTTTCTTATTCTTTTTTTATGTACATGATTTTTCTCTTTTTTATTTGACTTTATAGAGAGAAAAAAACTACAAAGTGATCTCAAATAAAATAAGAAAACTACTTTCAAATGATTCCTATAAAATAGGAAAACAATCTTCAAATGATTCAAATAAAATAGGAAAAATAATTTCAAAGGATTCAAATAAAATAGTAAAGCATATTTAAAGGATTTAAATAAAATAGAAAAACTAAGTTCAAAGGATTGGGATAAGATGGGTATAAGAACAAAATATTACCAAAATTGATATCTTGGTATATAATTTATACCTCAAAGCATGCTTTTGGTCTCAATTTAGTTTGTGGAGGTATGTACAAACAAAGATGAACATGCTCGCAATCATCAAAATTGATTAGTTCAATATTTTATTACGAAACTTTTTTAATAGAAATGATACGTACGGTATTAACCTCAAAGTTGGCATAGCTTTGAGTTTTGGCTTCTTAACTAATCACAATCTGTAACAAAATATGGAGAATATTATCATAACGAAAATCTCTAATTAAGAGACATCTATATGAATATTCATTTTTTAAACTATAGTACTAACAAGTTTGTGAATATATCAATAATCTATTAATTTAAAAATGTAAAGAGTCAATTATTTTATGTATAAACTTGTAATATATTTATAATTTGATCATAAATTTATAGAGAGTATAGTATAATAATTTTATTGAAAGCTCTCTGATAATAAAGTTAATTTCTCATTTTATTTTTATAGAAGAGATTAAAATTATATTATTCACTAATTTGATAGAAAATATTTTTTATCTATATAAGATAAGTGATAATCAAGAAACTTTTGCATGTCGCGTTTTTAAATATGTATTTATAAATATGTGAGACATTATACAAAACAACAATAAAAATTATATATCAAGAAAAAAATTTAGGGCATGAACTATTTAATTCTAAGATGTTTGTTAATTTTTATGAGAAGGGATGACAATTGAATTTGAGCTTAAAGCAAAATTTGAAATTTAAGTTAATTAAATTTTAGGTTAAATTTAAATTAAAAATAACTTATTTCAACTCGAAGTGGTTTAAAATAAATTTATTTTATTTTACTAAACTTATGTTGTCAAAACTTCAAATAATATTTATATTTTAATAAATTTATTTTTATTTTAAATTTAAAAGCCGATGGGCTTGTGGCCCGCAGATTGTCATGTGTAATTAAGAGATTCAAAGATACACGCCCCCTAAGGACTAAAGAGTCGAACGTTCACAAGAAAAAAGTGGTAAACAAAAACAGTTGTTGATCGGATCAATCATGCAAAAGGAAATCCTATAATTGCTTGTGCTTTCTCAAATACCACGACTCTTACTTCTACTCCAAATAGCTAATCAAAGGCCTTTTTGAAAAGTCTTGTCATCGTCTTCATTAGTTCATCATCCATACCACACAACAGGACAAAATCAAGCACTACCCCGTTTGCCACGCGTCCCAATTACTTCTCAACTTGTCCCTCACCCGCCTACTAGCCTCGTTTATCGGGCGCTCTTTTTCATAGTCCTTTTTTTTCCCTTTTCAATCCAACCTTCCCATTGCTCCAACATTTTTCTCGAGAAAGTGACAGAAAACCAGCGAAAAAGTTGTGAGGTAAAAAGGTAAGAATGTGCTTGTCAGGAGGACGGATGAATATAATGTTAGAAAAAGGGATTGTCCAAGAATAATTCTCTTTGATTAGTATAGAAGTAATGCGTTTGTTTTCAATTTTTTATTTTAAGGAGGCAAATGCGGGAGTGAGGTGACTGACAAGTAACCGGCTGCAGGCAGTTGTCGGCAGATGGGTTAAACGCCGCACTTAGGCTGACGAAATCAGACAGACAGCACGCGTGGTGACCGGGTACGGGGACAGCAGGTATTTTTACTCATTTTTCTCTCGCTGTGGTTTTGTAGGGTTGGTACCCCACACTCACCTCTCGATTTGACCCACCCTGCACGCCTTAGGTTCTTATTCCTATTCCATCCTCAACGACGGCGCGTGCGAGTTTTCGACCAGGTAAAATGAATTTAAAATAACAACGCAGTAAGATTTTTAAAAAAAAAAAATGGAGGTAACTTAAATTCTAAGGTAACATTCAACGAGAAATGGAATAGACTTCAACAAACTTAAGTAAATTTTTTTATTATATTAGGTATCTCAACTTAGTTGGACTAATCCTAAGCTCCTAAGACTCCACCCTAAGAGCTCTAGAGGAGGTATTGGAATCTCAACATTTCTCAAGATTCTACGTAACCTGTACACTTATGGGCACAAAGAGTCATTACATACAATGACGGAGGCACATAAAGTCTAGTGATGCACTGGGCCTCCCAAGATTATTAAATATTTTTTATTTTTAATATATATATATATATATATCAGGACAGAGTTATTCAGGAGTTAGTGGTACACTGGACCCCTCAAAATTTTAAAAAATAAAATCTTTAGACCCTTCTATCTTAAATTCCTGACTCCGTCACTGATTACATACTTGATTGTTCAGTTAATAATTGATCACTGACCTCCTTACTCAGGTTCCCACCAGCTCTAAAATTTCCTAATAGTTCCAACTCCTACACTATTATCAGAAACAAAGTATCTGTAATTGATCCGATCAAGAAACTTTGTCCTAGGTCGAGGATCATCAACAGAAAATTTTTTCATTTATCTTTCTTTTGCATGACTCGAACTCAAAATTTTTTATAAAGAAAAGCCTCATGTGAAAAGATAGAAACCATTTAGGTCACTCATACTTGTCAACAAACTTAAAGTATTCTTATTGAATGGAATCTTCTACTTCTTCTTCTTCTTTCCAATCCCAACGTCATCCTTATTGTATTTTTATTTTAAAATTCTGTAACACAATGAACTTAGGCGCGTACAAACACTAATCTCCAACTGAGTGTGCAAATTCAACTAAAACCTAAAAGTAGGGTCCACGTCCTGCAGCATTCTTTAAATACTCAGCACATTTGCAACTCCGACTATAAGCCTTCTCAAACCTTATCATAGACACAACAGTTTTATCTTCGAAGAAAGCATACCAAGTTCTTACTATTTCTGTCTCTGTGGATTGATTTTTGTAACTTAGTCAAAACGGGTCTGCCTCTGTGGATGCTTGGGTTGGACCCGGACCGTTTGTGGGTCGATATGAACCGGTTGCTCGCATTATTATTCCACCAGGTGATCATCATCACCATCAGAATAATGAGTTTATTACAATAAGATATGCATGTGCTTTTCTTCGTTAGCTATGTTTTTTTGGTGGATGTGTTCAGGGTGTGCTAGATGAGCAATTCTTGCAGCTCCAGCAACTTCAAGATGAGAGTTCACCAAATTTCGTATCTGAAGTTGTCAACATATACTTCTACGAGTCCGAGAAGCTCTTGAGGAATCTAAGAGCCTTACTGTAATTATATACCTCAACTCATGACCTTTCATGCATCGTGTTTCTTTTTCCTGATTTGCACGTAAACAACTTCATAGGAGAACGATAGAGATTGGTTCTATAACTTAATCACATCTTCACTTTTAATACCGTCGTTGTTGCACTCTATTCAGGACTGTTTCACTTCTTGTTCACACGATTAATGAATGGCCGTTTATTTAAATTGTCACTGTTCCATATCACGAGCACACGTTTTTTGACTTTGGTTGCTGAAGGTTTCATGAGTCTTTGCGCTCTTTTTGTGTTGGAAAACTATTTGCATTAACGGGATTTCATCAGTTCGTCTCTTTCGGAATCTAATATGCAATATAAGTCAAGATTTGGCTACAACCGCCCTTTTTGTATTTGTAAAACAAGGATTTTGATGGACTTCGATGGTACGTGATGGGACAGGATGGATAAAGAGTTCTCGGATTACAAGAAAATGGGGATCCATTTGAATCAGTTTATGGGAAGCAGCTCAAGCATCGGAGCCAAAAGAGTCAGAAATGTATGCGTTGCCTTTCGCGCCGCTTCTGAGCAGAACAACCGTGCAGGGTAAAGGGGAAAAAAAAACTCACCACCTACCTCTTTATTCGGGCTCCATTTATCAACTTCCACTCTTTTTCACTTTTCATCAATGCTTTTACAGTTTTACTACCCTGGAATGGACCAGTAGTCTAGAAATTGGACACAGAGACAGACCTCGCATTTACATAGTTCATCGTTTAAGAAAAGCCAATGCCCTAGTGTTAATTTCTTTTCTCCATAGCTAAAGTTCTGAGGTGTGACCACGAAAATGTGGAATTTGTACGTGATAGGTTTTAAAAAAATATACGTTCACATCGTATGTTCAACGGAAAAAAATTACGTATAAACAGTAAAAAAATGTCTGATATCTAAGATACATGTATGTGAATCATTGAACTTGAGAATAACTAGAAGAAGTGTGGATTTCAGGTGCCTGAGAGCTTTGGAGCTACTAGAGCACGAGTACTGCTACCTAAAGAACAAGATGCATGAACTGTTCCATGTATATATTCTACTTTACCTTTTTCTGTGACTTATCTTGTTTTCTGGTGGAAATGTCTCAGACTTACACATGCAATATGTTTAAATGTCTCGGTTTTGACACAGATAGAGCAGCAGAGAGTGCTGGCAGCTGGGGTGAGATACCCAATTGCACAGAATAATTAAAGTAAAAAACTGCGACTTTGGATTATTCAGATGGGGTATTAGTCTTCTTCCAAGGTTGTTGCTAAAACCCAAGCTAACCCACCGAAGACTAGTCTGCTAGTTGTTGTAGAGAGCAAAGCAGAAAAAGCATGCCCTAGGCACTGCCTCGATCCCTGTCTTTTTATATGCTATTTGTTTGTAGAGCTCATTCTTTCTTTTTCTTTCCCTTTTTGTTTCTTTCTTGTTTGTGGTTGTGAGTTGCATGGGAATGGAATGAGATGTACTTGTGCTCGCAGTTCTAGCTCAAATCATAATCTTTTCTGCTGCTTTTTATACTTGGGGTTCTGGAATCAGCTTTTTAGACAAGGAAGTGTTCAGCATAAGCAATGCTCCTCTTTCACAGAACTTCCACTGATAGCTATATCTACTTCGAAATGAATCAGTATCAAATTCATGTAACTCACTGTCTTGATCTGTCAAAGCACATCAATCACTCAATCAATCAATTTGAGTTGCTCAAGACAAGATCTTGGTTTTGATTATATTCAATAAAAGTGAATGTTGAAAAAAAAACTTTTGACTAAAGTAGTAACTTTTACAAGTTTAAAGAAATCTCCATAGCCAGAAAATTTAGCTTGATTTTTTTTTTCAAATTCTTTAAGCTTTAGGATCGTAAGAAAAGTCTAAAGTTAAATTAAAGCAAAGTGTATGTAAAAATTCTATGATGTGACGATAAATAGTCAATAGCAGATTTTATCAATTTTCATTCGAGATGTTGAAATAAAATTTCCTAAAAAAATAAGGATAAATAAAATACGAGATTGTTTGAAAATGATTTAAAGTTATTAAAAATGTGGTCTTTATTTAAAGATAAAATTTGAGAATAATAAAGATAAGATTAAAATTATTATCTGTTAGGATTTAAACTTATAAATTTTTATTTATTTAGTTAATCTTTACTAATATATTAGTTAAGTTTTTTATTTCATTACCTATATATTTAGACCTTTAACGTCAATGTAAAGTATAATCAATGAATAAATTGCCTCTTTGCATTACGTGTAATCAATCAATAAATTATCTCTTTGCATTATCTCTTTTCTATTCTATTTTTTAGTTTTTGATTCTAAAATTTAACATGATATCAGAGCTCTCAAAGATCTTAAAAGACTTATGAGTGATTAATGTTTTATAAGTCCAAGAGCAAAGAAGGACAATGAAAAACCAAAAAAGTGAAAAGATAGTAGAAGGCGCATATCTAGCAAAGATTTAGGCATCAAAGAAGAAAGGAAACATTTGTTAATATGGCCATTGTGAGAAGTTTGATCATGAAGATAAATATTGCTGGCATAAAGGGAAGTCTCGATGTTTTAGGTGTAATCAATTTGGAAATTTGAAAAGGAATTGTAAGTTTAACAATAAAAAACAAGTAAATACAGTTCCAGTGATTGAAGGAAATAATTTCTTCTAATTGATGAGAAATGCACCAAGACGCATCATAGAGAGAAGTGCTCTATGGAGATAAGTGACGAGAGAAGTATTCATGTTGAAGAAAAGAGAAAAGTGATCTATTAAGAATATTGGAAATAAGTGCTCCAAAAAAAGAGTTATAGAGAGATGATGTGCTCCAATAATTGAAAGATGAGCTTGCATGGTATGCGAGTGAAGATACTCATGACAGTGGACAAGGCAAACAACAAAATTTTCTCTTTAGTTCTGGTGATTGCAGCTTTAGTATTTTGAGTTTGGATTATGTATGTTGGTCTTTTTTTGTTGATAGCTTATTGTTGGTGCACTTGGGTTCTTGGGATGTAAAAACTAGCTTTATATAGCTTCTTGATAGGAAGTTTGTGGAGGAAAGTAGTTGGTAGTGTCGTTACAAGGTTGATCTAGGTTCCTTATGATTTTGTCTTCTGTTTAGCAAATCCCTTGTTATGTACATAACATCCTCTTATTTTTTATAAATTTGACTGAATTATCAAAAAAATAATTGAACGATGATGAGAAGTACATCATCATATTCTAGAAGTCTTCCAAATTTGAATTAAGAGAGAATGTTTGAGAATGATTCAAAATTGTTAAAAATATGGTTTTTATTTAAAGATAAAATTTGGGAGTGGTAAGATAAGAATAATAAAGATAAGATTAAGTTATTTGTTAGAATTTAAAGTTTTAAAATTTTGATTTATTTGGTTAATCTTTTCCGAGATATTAGTTAAGTTTGTTATTTCATTTCTTATATATTTAAGCATTTAGTTGCCTCTTGTATTATCTCTTTCCTATTCTATTTCTTAGTTAGTTTCTCGTTCTACAATCTAATAGAGATATTCTCTTTTGATCTCTCTTCTTTTCTATGTTTTATTTGGTGTCAAAAAATCTTTATTATCCACTCTCGAAAATGGATAATTAAAGGTCTTAAATTGGAACTAGGATTAGACTGAATGAAATGAGACATTTAAAATATTTTCCCTATCGATTGGCTTTTGTGGGTTTAGATCATCTGTTTCTATTATTCTGTATCTACTCTACTTTATGAGAATTCATTCATTCAATTTCTATGGGTCCTACTTATTGGATAGAGAAATATGTAGACATAGAGCAAAGGAGACAATATTGGAGATAATCTCTCCTAAATGTTAGCATCATTATCTCTATAGGAGATAATCTCTCCTAAATGTTAGCATCGTTATCTCTTATAATATTTATCCTACAGTCTAAAATGATCTCCTGTATATTATTTAACCACATTGTGTTAATGAAATTGTAAACCTATTGATCTTTAACATGGTATCAGAGTAAGGTTCCTCCGAAACCCTACAATTCCCTAGTTTTTTTTCCTGTAGTAGTTGCCATGGCGTCAGAATTTTCCACGACAACCACCTCCATTGATACCTAGTTTATCTCCTGTTCTTTGTGTTCCAAATATGCAAAAAAAAAAAAATCTGTCTCCAAATTATGCTCCACTAATAATGTGTCTGTTGAATTTTTCTCCTCTGGCTTTGTTGTAAAGGATCGGAGCACGGGAGCTATCCTTCTCTCGGGGCCAACCAACCAGGGACTTTATGAGCTACCTGCATCTGTTCCCTCTCGCCAACCACTCATTTGTTTCTCCAGCATTAAAACAAGTCTCAATGACTGGCATCATCGTTTAGGTCATCCAGCATTTCCACTCTCCAAGCATATTATTTCACATTTTCAATTACCTGTTTCTAGTTTATCTTCCAATAATACCTGTGCTACATGCAGTTGTACTAAGAGCCATAAGCTACCCTTTTCTGAGTCGACGATTGTGTCGTCCAGACCACTTGAATACATTTACTCTGATGTTTGGACTTCTCCTGTGTTATCTAATGAAAACTTTAAGTATTATGTTCTTTTCATTGATCATTTCACTAAGTACATTTGGCTATACCCTCTTCATCGGAAATCCCAGGTTTCTGATGTATTCCCTCGCTTTAAAGCACTTGTAAAAAAAAATTTCGGACATTCCATCAAATGTCTGTATTCTGATAATGGTGGCGAATACATCGCTTTAGCCTCTTTTTTTGCCACTCACGGCATCACGCATCTTACCACTCCACCCTACACTCCTGAAAACAATGGCTACTCTGAACGCCGTCATCGTCATATCGTTGAAACCGGTCTTGCCTTACTCACTCATGCCTCTATTCCATGCATCTACTGGCCCTATGCCTTTGCCACTGCCGTGTATTTGATCAATCGCCTGCCTACTCCTACCCTGCAAATGCAGTCTCCTTTTCAGTGTCTTTTTCACACCTCTCTTAATTACACAAAACTTCGTGTGTTTGGTTGTCTCTTTTATCCTTGGCTTCGGCCCTATACCTCACATAAGCTTGCTCCTCGGTCTGTTCCCTGTGTCTTCCTCGGTTACTCCCTCACTTAGAGCGGTTACTTATGTCTTGATCGCACTACCTCTCGCATCTATGTCTCCCGTCATGTCTAATTTGTAGAGGACGTTTTCCCCTTTCGTACACCTCCTCCTCCTTCTCCGCCTTCTGACTTAAATACTCCTCCCAGCTCCTCTTCTCCTTTCTTTGTTGTTCCGCAGCTTACTGATGTGTCTTCCTCCTCGTCCTTGGCGTCCACTGGCCCTGCTCCTGCTGCTTCTCCTGAGTCATCCTCATCCTTAACCGAGATGGCTCCTGCTTTCACTTTCGCACCTACTCCTGAGCATCCTCCTCAGAACACTCATCCTATGGTCACTCGTGCTAAAAATAACATTCGGAAGCCCAATCCGAAACTTTCTCTTCACACTCAGACTCAACCATCTTCGTCGCTTGAACCTACCACTGTGACTCAGGCCCTCAAAGACCCTAAGTGGAGGCTGGCTATGTCCGAAGAATTTGATGCTTTGGTCCGTAATGGGACTTGGGAGTTAGTTCCCCCCTCTTCTGCTCAGAATCTTGTTGGTTGCAAATGGGTTTTCCGTATCAAACATAATTCTGATGGGTCTATTGATAGATACAAGGCTCGTCTTGTTGCTAAGGGTTTCCATCAGCGTCCTGGTGTTGATTATCATGAGACCTTCAGTCCAGTAGTCAAGCCCACCACCATTCGCCTTGTTCTCACTCTGGCTGTAAGCCGCGGTTGGACTCTGCGTCAGCTTGATGTCAATAATGCCTTCTTGCAGGGACACTTGTCAGAGGATGTTTACATGGTTCAGCCCCCAGGCTTCACTGATCGGGATCATCCGGATTATGTCTGCAGGCTTCGCAAGGCCATTTATGGGCTCAAGCAGGCCCCTAGAGCTTGGTACTCTGAGCTCCGCCACTTTCTACTATCACAGGGGTTTTACAACTCCCGGTCTGATACTTCTCTTTTCATTTATAGTGGCTATGGTGTTGTTCTTTACCTTCTTGTCTATGTCGATGATATTATTGTTACAAGAAGTGACTCCTCGGTAGTTCAGCGATTTCTTGATGTTCTTGCTGGTCGCTTCTCCCTGAAAGATCTTGGTCCTCTCTCTTACTTCTTGGGTGTTGAAGTTGTCCCACACTCTCGTGGCCTTTTATTGTCCCAGCGTAAGTACACTTTGGATCTTCTATCACGGCTACATATGGTTGATGCCAAACCGGTTCTTACGCCCATGGCATCTGATCAGCCTCTTACTCTTACCTCTGGTCCTGCCTTTGATGATGTTACTCAATATCGGGCGGTTCTTGGGAGTTTACAGTATCTGACCTTGACACGTCCTGACATTGCCTTTGTGGTCAATCGCCTTTCTCAATTCATGCATCGACCAACCACCACTCATTGGGCTACGGTCAAACGTCTATTTCGCTACCTGTGTGGAACGTTAGACCATGGCATTCTATTGCGCAGACATTCTCCTCTCTCACTTTATGCCTTCTCCGATGCTGATTGGGCTGGTGACAAGGATGACTGGATCTCAGCTGGCTGCCTTCGTGTTACTCACGTTGCCTCCGCAGATCAACTTGCAGATGCCCTCACCAAGCCTCTTCCACGACCTCAGTTCCTTACTCTTCGGGACAAGCTCGGACTCTCTACTAGGCCGTCCGACTTGAGGGGGCGTATTGGAGATAATCTCTCCTAAATGTTAGCATCGTTATCTCTATAGGAGATAATCTCTCCTAAATGTTAGCATCGTTATCTCTTGTAATATTTATCCTACAGTCTAGAATGATCTCCTGTATATTATTTAACCACATTGTGTTAATGAAATTGTACAACCTATTGATCTTTAACAGGAGGTGGGGGCATTACCTTTGAACTGCTTCAACAAAGAGATATGGAAGACATCATGAATATGACTTTTCAGAGGCAATTCCAATCGATAGGAGACAACACCTATTTTCGCCAAGATCTTGAAGGGTCCACAAAATTGAGGAGCAAGCTTGTTATACTTGCGTTTTGCAATACTCTGTTGGTGGTAGGGTTGGAGCTTAAGCCACATACAAGTCCCTGGCTCAAACGACAACTCGCGTCGCTTAGTAGGGTTGGAGCTTAAGCCACATACAAGTCCCTGGCTCAAACGACAACTCGCGTCGCTTAGTATCATGATAATGCTTCATTCGCTGCTGTGCTTGCACTAAACGCAACCTAACTTCAATCCAAAAGTCATCTCGCTCCTTCAATGCTTGGTCGATTGCCTCGACTCTAGTGCTTCCTTCCACATAAGATAACAAACGTGGTGGTTCCTTGCCGTAAACCACTTTAAATGGAGTTGTATGAAGTAAAGAATGGTAGGAAGTATTATAACAATACTCTGCCCACGGTAACCAGTCCACCCAAGATTTCGGTCTATCCCTAACGAAACACCTCAAATACATTTCAATTGTTTTTTTACCACCTCAGTTTGCCCGTCACTCTGAGGGTGATAAGCAGATGATAAGGCCAACTTGGTACCACATAGACGAAAAAGCTCCTTCCAAAATAAACTAGTAAAAACTGGATCCCTATATGATACAACAGATTTGGGAAGACCATGTAGGCGGAAAATACTTTCAAAGAATACATGAGCCACACTAAGAGTAGAATAAAG
>JANITX010000005.1:8294402-8311615 GCA_027564395.1 Erythroxylum ulei
TAATCAAAATTATTAATTTATCAAATATTCATTTATCGAGGTTTTACTGTAGTTGAAATTGGGAACACATGCAATAGCACCTTTCATGGCGGAATGTATGCAGACTTTATAGAACAGACTACTCAGTTTCTGTGATATGAGTCCACCGAGCCACTGGTCGTGACAATCACCAATCATTTGGTAGGCCTACGTACCCTAACAAGAATTTGGACCATGTTGCAATTCCTTGAGATTGAACATATACCAACTAAAACAATGGATTGGGAAACAAAAATTACACCAACTCCTGCTAAACTTTTGATTTTAATGCTAATCTTGAATTTCCCTTCTTTTGTTTCTTAGTGTTAAATCTCAATACTTTCTTTAACGCTTCTTAAATAATTAATTATAATAAATATAATAGACTTCATTGAAATTTCATTGATCTTATTAAATTAAGATAGAGATTGTTCAGCGATTTCTTTATTATTGTATGGACACAAATCTAATAAAATGGATGAAAATTTTAAATTTAACTAATGGATATATTAGCATTTTTTTGTCAATACTTTACAACTTTTAAGATATTGAGGTATATATTATATCTATAAAATTTAAAAAAATTCAAATTTTACTCTTATAATTAGGCACGAAAGTAAAATCCAGACCATACAAAAGCAAGGGGACGAGGCTAATTTGATTGTACGAATTAAAACTTGAATTTATGCATATGAATTCTATCAAATTAAAACTCGAATTTGGGTACATGAATTTGATCAAGCGTCCTAAATAATTTTTTTAAATTCGATTAATATAAAAAATCAATTAGTCCAACTAAAAGATAAATCTAAATCATTAGTTCGAATTTATGTGTTGCTATCACTATCCATAATGAATAAGCATGCTAGATGAAGAAACAAGACCATATGTCTTACAAACAATTTAAGTTTTATGTTCAAATGGTAACTAGAATTATGATAGGCAAATTTAACCTTAAAGTAACGATGGCAAACCCTGATTTAATCTAATTCGGGTTGTTAATGTTAAAGCCTATATTGGTTTATCATATATGGACATATTAGTGGGTTGGAGTACCAATGTTTGTTTAGTCATTATGCTAATCCTACACAGTAATGTCCACTTATTCTGAACCTGAAGATGCAACCCGTCACCAGTTTATATAAGAATCAACAGAATTTGTCTTAGTTTCCTGTTACTATATTAAATATAAAAAGAATAACTAATTGACTGGAAAAAGTATACCAACTCATGAGAGACTAGGACGTGACAAAAAAGATATAAGATGGTATTTAAGATCGCATTAATTCTTCATTCCAAACTTGTTCTTGGGGCCGAAGCCTCAAACTGCACTCCTCACACTTGAAGTTTATATATTACTGTCTTTATAATAAATTTTTTATTTGTATCACTTCCAAGTGCATCATTCAATGCTTGCCTTGGACCCTTTCTTTTTCTTTTTTGTTCTTTCTTTATAACTTCTTATATAAAGAGGTTAGTGACAACTCAACAGCTTCATCACAGCCACTCTGTATGTTTGGTATTTAATTTTGTTACGTAGTATGCAACTTGTTCTTGCCAACATCACATTGAAGATTGTTCCTAATTACTTGAAGGACACTTCGTGGAGGAGCCATTCATTAACTATTATATGTCTGTGTAACTGTGAACTTAGCACATGCTTCCATTTGTGTCACTTATCATAAAGAAGGTTTTGTTGATTAATTCTTCTCTCTAAATCATGCTGATGCTTAATGTGTGTATAAGCATTATAAACCGATCAAAATCATGTTAATGGAAAGATTGATTGAAGCAAGTAATTAGAATGGACCAAACAACTTAGTCCTGATCTGATTAAATCAAAAACTAACGAATAAAATTTGTTTTAATTAAAATTTTAATTGTTTTCAAAATTAAATAAAATTAAATAATTTAAAAATATTTAAAGGATATAATTATTTTTACTGATAAAAAATTAAAGCTTAATTAAAATAAAAATCATTAATCAATTTATTTTAATTTATAAAATAATTAGTTTATGAAAATTAGTCGATTCATCAATAAACTCATTAATTTTTAACAACAAAAATTATTAAACAAATCAAATCGAAAAGTTAAAAATCGAACTGAAAAATTGGTCAGTTCAAAATTTTAACTATTAAACTGATCAAACTGATTCAGCTTTTAAAACATTAATACTAATTCATGTAGTTGGATTTGTATAAATTCACCTATGGCTATAGTTAGAGAAGGGAGCGTGCGTGCAAATGTTTTAGATAATGTTGGTTATGCTATTTGAATCATTTGATTTAAAAGCATTAGAGAATTCAATTTCATTTCCCAAATATTGGTATTAAGTTTATTTCTACTCAGCATTTTCCATTTTGTGCCTACACTCGAAGTGACAATTTAAATAGTAAAAAATAACTTTTCTTTCTTAATTCAAAAAGGAAAATAACAATATGAGGTTTTTATTAGTTCAAAATGAAAATTTGCCTTATC
Source organism: Erythroxylum ulei (assembly GCA_027564395.1). Taxonomy (NCBI): domain Eukaryota; kingdom Viridiplantae; phylum Streptophyta; class Magnoliopsida; order Malpighiales; family Erythroxylaceae; genus Erythroxylum; species Erythroxylum ulei. The sequence continues at coordinate 8,296,902 of JANITX010000005.1, forward strand.
TAATAAAGTAAAATCACTAAAAAGGAAACCAGAAGATGGCCCAAAAAAAGATTCCAACCAGCATAAATTAAAAAAAATGAAGGATTGAAAGTAAAAGATATAAAAAGTGAGAGGGACTGGATTAGAAAAGATAAGTTTGGAGTACTTAAAATGTAAATATCCAAATTCATTAGAAAAATCAGAACATAAGAGCTGAGCTTATCCAGCCTAACATGATTGCCATGAACATTTAAAGCCATCATCTTTCTTCTTTATTTATAGGAAGATGTTAAAATAAGCAAAATTGCTTGTCATGAGATGGTCCCACTACATGGGTTTGATTTGAAAACTTGAAATCATTCATCTCCCAAAAGCTACAACACCAACAAATTCAAGCAAAGAAGAGCCAATTGTGAAACAAGACTTGATTCACAATCTTTCTCTCTAGAAAGCTTCTATCTCAGGTTTTAAAAACTACCAAAAAGCTAAAACATTTGCATAAGAGCAAGCAGAGTAACGATCAAAGAAATGTCTGTTTCAAGTTTAGTCAACAAAAGTTCACATTTTTCGTTACTTCATCAGCAAAAGCATCTTCAGGTTTATTTTCTGCTATTTTTTTGAGCTCCCCCTGGCTGTAACAGCAACTGCAAGCAATAGTGGTAAAGTTGGGACCTTTTTAGGCAAATAAGGAGGTAGACAGAAATATAGGAGAAGAAAAAGGTGGATTTGGGTTTAGAGTGAGATAGAGACAGGAACAAGAAATTAGAGAGGTGGGTTTTGGTTGATGAAGCCGGATATGGCGTTTGCTTCTATCTTCTGCTGTGGAAAGTGTTCGGATCGGTACGATTGCTGTCGTGCTTAAATCTTTCTGATTTGGTTTCTTCTGTACTATTGCTTTGTTTGCTTGATATATTGAGTTTCGTTCAATGATTTGTTTTCGTTCAATGATTTGTTCATCTCCGAAGTTTGCAATACATGTGCTTTTCTTTTCAGGGAATTTGTATGGGTTTTGAATTTGAATTCGAGTTAGGTTGTTTGTGATGTTCGTATCAGTTTGTGTTGTGGGGGCAATTTACTTGGTTACTTTGGGAGATCATGCTTTGCTGTGATGAAAATTCACTTGATGACATAGCAGGATTTACAGTTGGTTGTGGTTCAGATATTGATAATATCATGGAATTTGTTAAAGGTCTTCCTTAAATCCTCGTTGCTTAAAGGTGTAGGATCTTGCTTTATTAGTATGAAATGATTCTGGTTCTCACATTATCCAAGAGAAAAAGAAAGGATTTTGGCCTACATGCTAGAACCTATCATATCTTTTGACTCATGAACTTAATGATTCATTCCTGTGATTTACAGTTAAATGCGCTTTTTAAAATGTAAATATATACGATGATCATATGATTGTGCAGGAAAGAGCAAGGAAAGAAGCAGCCTACATGGCGGATTTTCTCCTTGAAGGAATTACATGCAGCAACAAACAATTTTAACTATGATAATAAGCTGGGAGAAGGGGGTTTTGGCAGTGTTTACTGGGGTCAGCTATGGGATGGATCGCAAGTAACAATCTAAACCTTAGACCCTTTAGATCCTTACATGCAAATTTCAACTGATTGTGAATAATTACCTTTCTTTTGTTAGCCCCGCATTTCCATCCGTGTTTTTATCCTTGAACCTTGGTAATTTGAACTATTTAGCTCTGATACAAATAGGCTTTTGAGATGGTTCATGTTATTTGTAGTACTGAATGGTTAGTCTTACTTGTTTAGGCTGCCATAATCTGAATTATTTTGGATTATTTAAGAGCATTGTTCCCTTACTGTCCTACAGAAATCACCCAGCAATCCTATCATCGACATGCTTGCAAAAGGAATATTGCAATCACTATCACAATGAGATGTATGGTTTGTGACTTGTATAATAGTCAACAAAGTTGGGACATAAAGTAAATGCATTCTTGTTGTTGGATGTCATCAACAAAGAATCCTTTCCTTAATCTGTTAGGATAGCTGCAACATTGATTATTAGTGAAAAATATGCAATCGGGGACAGGCATAGAAGTTGATCGTGAATTGGGTTAGAGAGGCAGTACAATTTATTCTTGTGTAAATTGGAAGCTTGTGTGGCACGTTAAGAGCATCCTTAGTTTCTGTATCAAATACTCCGTTTTTTCTCAATTTGCACTCCTATTCAAAACTTAAGATTGTGCATGCACATGTTTATTCTCAGTTATAAACCCAAATGTCATTATGAAAAGAGAGATATGTGCAGATTGCAGTTAAAAGGTTAAAGGTCTGGAGCAACAAAGCTGAGATGGAATTTGCTGTTGAGGTTGAAATACTAGCTCGTGTTAGACACAAGAATTTGCTTAGTCTGCGTGGTTATTGTGCTGAAGGGCAAGAACGTTTGATCGTGTATGACTACATGCCAAATTTGAGTTTGCTTTCTCATCTTCATGGGCATCATTCAGCAGAATGTCTCCTGGACTGGAAGAGACGAATGAATATTGCAATAGGTTCTGCTGAAGGAATTGCGTAAGTAGCATACTGTTATTTGCCTTCATATTTTAAGATGCAGTGCACATGTACTAATTTCATAATTTGGTTGATCCATCCAGCTATCTTCACCACCATGCAACACCACATATTATTCACAGAGACATCAAAGCTAGCAATGTTCTATTGGATTCTGATTTCCAGGCTCAGGTTGCGGATTTTGGATTTGCTAAGCTAATACCTGATGGTGCAACCCATGTAACCACCAGAGTTAAAGGTACCCTTGGCTATCTTGCCCCAGAGTATGCCATGCTAGGGAAAGCATCAGAAAGCTGCGATGTTTTTAGCTTTGGCATTCTTCTATTAGAGCTTGCTAGTGGCAAGAAGCCCATAGAGAAACTCAGCACAGCAATGAAGCGGATCATTGTTGATTGGGCCTTGCCATTATTTTGCGAGAGGAAGTTGTCAGAGCTTGCTGATCCAAGGTTGAATGGGAAGTTTGAGGAGGAAGAGTTGAAGAGAATCATAATTGTGGCTCTTGTATGCACTCAAAATCAGCCTGAGAAGAGACCCACAATGCTTGAAGTGGTAGAGCTACTTAAAGGAGAATCGAAGGAAAAGCTGGCTGAACTAGAGAATGATGAATTGTTCAAGTCACAAAAGGTTGCTGATTATAATGATGTTGGGCCAGTTGCTGAAGATAGCTATGATTCTATCTCGGAGGAGAAGGATTTGAAACGTGAAGTGAAGGAGATTGGACAAGATGACTCCTAAGACTCTGTAATTGTTAGCTGTAAATCGTTCTCTGTTGTGGGATTGAGCTCCAATTCGCCGGCCAACTTATTAGATATGTCCGGAGTCTTTTCTCGGTCAATGGTTGCTGAATCATGTTTTATGAGTGCCATAAGTTGACTTTGTTCAAATTTCGTAGGTTAGGCTGCAGAATTACTGTACAAGTTTGGTTTTGTAATGTCAAGCATATTTATTTGAAATCTTCCAATTCCAAAACATGCTATGGTATTTACAGCTAAAAGTCTAGTACATACATATGCCCAAAGATGGCGTTACCGTTACAACAAAAAAGACCATTCATACTTTTCAAGTAGTAGTACTGGCTTTCATTTCATAGGATGGGCTAAAGATTTTAGAAGAAATTAATGTTACAAAAAAATCACTTCAAGTGAATGTATCCTCCCTATCACCCTCTGCCGTCTCACCCTCTTCAAGGTTGCTGAATTCCAGGAAATGTGTAGGCCTGTGGTCCTCATGGTAATACTCTCGGGGAGACCCCAGCTTCATGCCATACTTCATGCTTGCTGTATGCTTCACTCCCATGAAGTTGTAATTCCATGGACCATTGTCAGGAACCTATGAAACAGAGTTTTAACAAAAATAGAGAGTCATTATAAAGCAAGAAATTATAAGAAACTAAACTTTGTCACATGAAACGGAGAACAATACAGTGAGAGTCGTGAGTTAGGTATTGTACTTACCATGTAGAAACCGAAAAAGCGGTCACTTAGAAGCATCTGAACCTTTTCATAGTGAGTAGGCAAATAACCATGAGGATTGCTTCCAGTATCCTTGTTGAGTCGTCCCCACTCATACCCGCTTGGAGTTAGCTTGTAAGCAGTTAACGAGCATGATCCTGGAGTGAAACTGCAAGTCAAAACGATGCACTTCTCACCATCCCACTGTTTGTTGTTCTCCAGAATCCGAGCATGTGATGTAAGATCCTATAAAAATCAACTTGCGCCAGTTAGGACATGAAAATCATATGCAACTACTAAAATCATAAGTCAAGGACTGAGAGAAGACAAACCTGCGGTGACAGCTGCGGAAGCTCATTTGGTTGTGTATGCATCCACCCCAAAGGCTCCAGATCATTGAGGAAATCATGATCAGGCAGGGCTGACGGGAGGTGTACTTGTTGATGAGTTCCCCATTGTGGTGGCAAAGCAATGCAGCGAATCTCCTTGACCTGAGGATTATCTGGTGGACTTATACCATACAAGTAGCCAGCAATTTGTGTTCTTAGATCTGCTATACAGATGAACTTCTTCAATATATTCTTTGGCATAATATAAGTATATCCAGTTTCCTGCAGTCATAGACTCCAACTTGAGCAAATGCAAGTATTGCATATAACCTAATAGCACATAAGTCTAGAATATACCTTAATGTCCTCTGAATTAACATATATATGATTCACTCGGAGATAAAGATTTGTCGCTGATATTGCCCTAACACGCCAATCTGTCTTGGAACCAAATGCGGCTTGCTCATAGGGACTTGTGGTGGTAACAATAAGTTCATCACCATGCACATTTGTAGTCCTAGTTGTGACTGCTGTAAGCTGGCTTGCCTCTTTAGCCTGAAAAATCCACTAGATTATCAGCTTCACATAAACAACAAATAATGAGAAAAGCACACGCGCAAACAGACATTACCTGTTTCTCTATTTCAGCTATCTGTTGCCTTTGTTGAGAAGGCGGTGTAATCTCAGCTCCCAGTATAATGTCTCTGATTTCAGATTGTGTTAGAGCTGATGTATTTACATTGTTCTTCTTGGCATAGTCTGAAAGTATAAGATCTCTTAAAGCAACTTCAACCTTCATCCACTGATCATCAGTAAGAGAAGGCCAGATGTGGTGAGGTTCAGTAATGATGGTTTTGTCAGGCTTAAGTAACATCTTTGCCTTCTCATTGTTCACATGGAGTGCACGTAGGATCAAAATGAGTCGGGAGAATGCAGTGTAAGAAGAAATACTCTTCAGCCAGTCATCATAGATGTTGAATAACACCATCTGTGGCTCTGTTGCTTTCAAAATTAAGTCACCAAATTTTTCTATCTTCAAGCATGCCTGGAAGGGGAGTTGCAATTCACTTCCCTTAATAACTATGTTTGGAAAATCTAGTAAGTGAACCTCCAGTGGATCAAGCATTCCTTTACGTGTAACGATAATTTGCTTTGGCTGCTCCTCGACAGGTAGAGAACGAACAAGAGCAGCAACTTCTTCAGCTGTCTTCCATTTGGCAAGCTGACCAAGACGCTTCTGTCCGGCCCATACACTAGTATGAATGACCTGCAAGATATCAGACAAATCAAGTTTAGAATCTCCTATACTGAAGTAGGTTTGGCTCAAGCAATAAACTAATGTAAAGATCACCAACCTTTAAAAATAGCTGTCCGGTTCTTGGGTTGAATATGAAGATCGCACCATTAATGGGCTTTGTTGTGAGATTTCCTTCAAAAGTCTTGTGAATTGTGACACGATACACATTAGTGTCATCTACAAACCATATTATCTGATTGCTAAAGATCTCCCCATAGTTCTGGGATGACAAATAAGGTTCTGTAGGCTCAGAAGAGTACAACTGCAAACCTTTCCTAATACGCTCTCTCAAAACATATAAAGCTGGATTCGACTGCATTAAAACAGGCCATTAGCACAAAACCAGAGGCTATCATCAGTAAATCAGCCGAAAAAAATGCTAGTATAGAAATATTTTACCTTCATAATCTTATTCATCGCCTGAGCTAATAATGGCTTGGACCCAGGAAACCAGTTACCAAAAGCAGAGTGCAAGTTATATGCAAGATCAATCCCAATCATGACCCCTGAACTCAAAAAATAAAAGAAAAAGATTAGTCATCTGCAAAGCTAGAAAGGGGTAAAGAATAAAATGAAGAGGGGGAATTACCAGTTGGAGATGGATATATAGACATGTTGTCTGTTGTGTAGTCCATAAATTTAGCCCGGGTATATCGCTCAATATCATGAGAGTCATAGTCACCCCATCGAAGCTGAACGTCGATCCAATACTTGTTGCTTGCCTTCTGATCAAAGACATCCTTCGACTCGGCCACAAGACTAGGCTTTGACATTGGCCATCTATGGGCAGCAAAGAGGAGAACGTCTGCACAAGAACTGTTCATCTTGTAACTCTTTCTAGGATGGATTGTTTCCTTTTGAACAGTTTCAATTTCCAATGCATCCAGTTCCTGATCCAAGACCTGACAGAGATCCATGACGACGCTCTCATGAATCTTTTGCCACAAGTGTGCACGGAATATCTGAATGAGTGAAATTTTCAAGGTTGGAATCTTCCCATGCATAAAGATTCCAGTTAGATCCAATTGCACTTGGAAACCCACGTAGACATTGGCTCGATTAATTGTAGGTGACCACCACAAAGTGAACCTACGGTTAGGAATTTGGTTTAGACCAGATCTTTGCGCATTAGTGAGCTTCTTATACTTCATTGACTCCTCGAAACCAGATGCCTTCTCCCAAAAGAGACCTTCCCAGGTTGGAAAGCTGGAAAGCAAGTAAAGCAGTTAGGAAAGAGCTCTTGATGAGAATTTCAAGCCATGGAAAAAGCAACAAAACATAAACAAATGTAATACCCACAATTAAACAGCATTATTTAATAGTCAAACTAGATATAAATGATAAAGAGTGTAAAAAATAATAAACTACATCAATTTCCAAGGTGGGAGCTACATGCATCGAATAATTAACTTACTAAATAAGAAAGCTCAAGAAACAAGCACACAAAACTCTTTTCAAAGATTGTTCATCATTCAGAACTACTTACTATGTTCCTTTAAACAAGGTATGCTCAAGAATGCCCTCAACACCACCAAGAGCTTGGATAACATCTGTTCTATAATTGTTCAAGTTCCACAGTTTCCCATCATGCCTCTGATGAGTCCACCAGAAAGGATTTTGTTTCAGAACCTGATACTGTTTGAAATCCGTGCGCACTCTCCATCCTTTGTCATATGCCAGTGTGTGCCTGTCCTTTTGAAACAACGTATTGATGCGCGGAATTCCCCTGTCCCATGAATCCTGTCAATCAAAAAGTATATGTATTAGAAACATTTCGAGATCAAGTCCAGAGATATTATATTGTCAAAATACTCCCCTACGCCCCTTCTTTTATTTTTCACCAGATTTTTGCCAGCAAAACATTGAAGAACAAATTATCTTTACTCCAGCTCAAATATATTGTGAAAGCAAACTCCACAACTTTCACTGTATATAAAGCCATCATAAATTTAAGGTGAAAAAAGGTAAAGAGAACAACTTACTTCCAAATCTTCTAGGGTTAAGCGTCTATTTTGTGCCTGTGCTTCCTGCCTCTTCAATGCATACTCAGCCCAGACACGTTGTGAGTCAATAAACTCACTTTCCCAAGGCTGTTCACAGATTAATAAAAATATCAGTATGAGGAGGACATAAACAACATAAGTTAACTACAACTCAATTCTCTCAAGTCCCAAAACGGAATAAGACATTACCTGAATGTATCGATATAGATTTGGAATCAATTGGTCTTCTTCATGACTCATACCACTCCTGAAGTGGGTTACACCAACATCTGTCTGCTGACTATACCTCAGGTCACTTTGTGGGATCAATATATGACCCATTGATAACATGCCCAGTCCTCCAATTTCTTTTGGTGTATAGAAAATAACAGGAGGGAATCTGAAAAAGATAAGCAATGATTGGAGATTCCAGGTATGCAACAAAGATATCAAAGAAGAACATGGAAACCTAAGAATAAGCACTTACCTGCTTGGCATTTTTGAGTTCAACCCAATTTTGATACGGGTTTGGATTTTATTTTCACATTTAACAAGTAAATCCAGCAGCTCTTGAGTATGCACAGTTGCCTCACGGAAGTAAGTCATTAGACCTAAAAGAACAGAGGAGAAATAAGTGAAAAATCTTAGGCAAAATAACATTTCATACAGGACAAGATGACTAAACCACTTGAACCAAAAAATGATATTGCAAGTACCTATCAAGGCTGTGTTCCATTTGTTGACAATTTTTGTAAATGTAGTTGACCCGGAAGACATAAGAATCTGCCTCACACGATTCTCAAACACCTTCATGTGCTCATCATCAACCCTTAGGAAAGCAATTGCAGTGCGTTCCTTGGTCTGTTCATTCTGCAAATTCCAAACACCATCTCTGGTATTGCTAAATGCTTCCTGTGTCATCCTTATCTTTGGAAGGATCCGAACCTCAAAACCACACCTGCACATACGAGAAATGAATATGTAGAACTTGGAATATCTACCGCTGATTATATAGCAAAACTTGCTTAGGGCCATAAAAGAAACACCAAAGATGCAGATATACATACATGCTAAAGAGCAAGTTCGGATTGTCCTTGCTGTAAACAGAAACAAAGCTATTCTCCCACTCTAAAGTTGTGATGCTTCGCGGAAGGCGATTCTTCATATCCCAGAAGACACTCCTCCCAAGATTTACTGAAAAACGAAGTCATAGAGAAAATTATTATCTCATGAAATTAAACCATCAATACAATTGAAGTTCAAACAAATCAAAAAGAAAATTGACAACATGCACATACCATCATGCTTCATGAGTCTCATTCTTGCATCTCTGGGCCAACATTTTTTGTTTTGATATCCAACCATATTTTCATTGTTGGGATCAGGATGTTCAGTTAAATACCGCTGGATAAGGTCTCGGGCCTCTTCATGAGTGAAGCGGAACAGTATATGCACTCTGTCAATGTACCTAGAATACAGTCGAATTGGATGTCGTGTCTCAACTTTTGTGTCCCAGTAAGTCATGAATTCATTAGGCATTTGTGGTGGACCAGCAATCTCACTCGCTCGGGTCAGTCCAAGAAGCAGAAGATCTAAGACAAGTCCATAATATTGCACAACAAAAGACGCAAACTGAAGACCACGTATTAATCCATACGAGTTTGTGTGACTCATATCTTTGTAGGACAACACAACATTATTCTTAGCAGTGACATAATCGGCAATATTGTGGTCAAGAACCAGACGAAGAAGCCTGCAAAATCAGAGGAAGGGAAAGTGAATCTTCAAGAATGGAAACTCCTTTCAAAGTACTAACCAGAAGTTGTATATATCTCACCTGTTTAACATTGTCAAGTCAATCTTTTCAAAGAATTTCTCGAACTTTGTCTGAAGCATCACCACACACTGCCCCTCACTTGTGTCCCAAACACCTTGCAAATTGTTTATACCCTGACACCATTTATAAACTAGCAGTGGTGGTGGTTCGGAGTCTGCAGGCTTGATCCAGTTAGGGAATAGATGGCGTTTGTCACCTTCGTACCACAGATATTGATCAAGATATGCATCAGTTATTTTTTCAAGAGGCTCAATTTCATATACTGGAATCAAAGAGCTGTACAAATCCATGAACTCTATGCCAACCTGCAAAAAGAAAATATAAACAAAAAGTCATAAAGAAAAGGTCAACACAAAACCAAGAGAAAGGAACATCAAACATCAAGGCCAACGGAACATTGATTGTTAACATACTTCTTTGAATGCACGCTGAGTGAGCAGATGACGCTTAATTCGTGATAATGCCTCATGTGGATTATCATAAGCTTGTTCAATAAGACCCAGTTCTTCCCTTTGTAACTGGTTTAGTCTCACAGCCACACTATAGGACTCCTTCAACCTTTCAAGAGCAAGGATAAGTAGCTTGGTGTCATGTTTGTATGACAATGGAGGGAATGGGATGGGGGAAAACTTCCTAGACTCCAACCAGTGCACAGTTGTTGTATAAATGGCAACTGCTTCTTCTGGGGTAACATATGGACCATCTTTCAGATAATTGTGTTGACGTTCCTGAGGAGATACAAGACAGGAGAATACAATCACAAAATGAAGAAACATTAATTAACATATAAAATATGCAGTAGAATGAAATCATTTGTTGAATATGTAAGGAAAAATTACCTGTTCTGCCTTTAGCCAAAGGCGAGTCAACCTCCCTAGATTTTTTCTACAAACTGTCTTATCAACAGTTGCACCTCTTCTTATACGTTCCCGATTATAATGAGCAACATTTGTCCACCAGTCTGCTTTTGACTTGACATACCGCAGAATCATGTTTTCAATAGGAACTGGCAAACCAGGAACCTTCCAAGGAATGTTGGCTTTCCAACAGCGCCAGGCTTCACTAAGGTGCTGCAGTATGGTCCTAGCTTTGTTTTGCTTGATGCCCTCTGTAATATTAATAACCCATTATAGACAGGCAAATAGCATAACCTCAACCAAACAAAATGCAGAAGGAATTTCTTGTTAATGGAAAGATATTCACCTGGCATTGCATCAAGAACATCATGCATAACAGCTGCTCGAAGCTCCAAATCAAAGTGGCTCTCAACACGTTGCTTTGTAACAGTCTTCGCAGTTCCTTTTGAATGCCTCCCTTCAAACTGTCGCGCAAGAAGATTCCCCAACCACCGTTCTAAAAGAGGCACTATGCCACGTAAAAAGAACAACCATACCCTCCACATAGGTGCCCAGAATCCACATCCAGGCCCCTTCCCCACTGGTCCAGTATTGAAACGATAATAAATTAAATGTTTCAGGTCTTTGCACATCCTTATCTGTCGCATCAGCCTATACTTGTACCTGTACATCCCTGTTAACTGGCCAACATGGGAAAATATGTATTGCAGACCATCGGCCAGTTGAAATGCATCCACATTGCCCAACCGGAACTGAATATTAGCATCAACAACAAGCTTTGTCAAACGCAAAATCTCACGGCAGAGATGGAAAGCATTGCCAAAACGAGACTTCTTACGTTCCTTTGTAGTCAAAGTCTTCACAGGCTTCAAGTTGAAATTGTAATCAAGGTGAAGATAATTTAGATTTTTTCTGTGTATTAACAAATTCAGCATGTTGTAACCCTGCCTACAGACTTGAAGACCTGCTTCTGCCCAATCAAGTTCTGTGGATTGGAAGAACTTTGTTGCTGCTAGAGACCGAAACAAGTGCTTCTTCTTTTGAGCTTTAGGCGGTCTATGATGAAGTTCATTCAACACAAAGCATTTTAACAGCTTTTGATAGCTGACTCGAACTTTTACAGGATAAGTAGGAGGACTGCAAAAAATAAACCACAACATATTATTCATTATGAACAAAAAGAATTTGAACAATAATATTTGCAAAGAGAAATTATCATCTTACCAATGCTCCTTGTACCACTCAGATACAAGGGGAATGTCTTCTGCTCTTCGCATTCGACCAGATCTCAGGTTAAAGGGCCGTGGGGCAAACAGCAGAGAAATGCCAGCTGCTGTGGTATCTGTATAAAGTTGAGAATTTTGAAGCAAAGGTTCCACACCTTCAGGCAAGAAAAAATCATCCTCCTCCTCATCCTCATGAGTCTTCTTCTCCCGGCGTTCCTTGGGGGTAGAGGTTATGGGATGCAATAAAGGATCATAATAGAAAGCAGGTAAATCAGGATCCTCAGCCTTTATGTACATGATCATGGGAGTGTGATAAACAGAAAGTTTCACTTTCCTAGGCCTGTTATTATACAGATGTGGAAATGCAATTCTGTACTCAGTCCTCAAAGGTGACCGTATAATGAGTTTGTTAATGTCATTAAACTCATTCCAGTCTTCATCTCCTTTCTCCATGTCACGATACAAAGGCTCAAACTTAGGTCCACCTGATAAAGGGAAAAAAGCAGTAGTAGTAAATTTTTACTCAGGAATTCAGATAAAATCATTGTTATAAGTATGAACATTTGTAGCATCAATAAGCCCACAGCAAAGAGCAGTAACAAGAAGAGACCAACAAGTCTTGAGTAGAAGTATAATCAGTAAACTTAAAATCCAAAAAGTATACAATATTCTAATCCAAAAAATAGTTGAAATAAGAGACAAGCAAAATAATGTTAAATAGTCCTTTTGCACTCTTTTTAACAAATGGAATTTAGTCCAAAATGAAAAACATTAGGTATAACAAGAGTGGCTAATACAGTACTGATCATAGACAATAAATAAAGACGGTAAATAGATAAATAAGAGAACCATGAAACATACCAGGAATGCACATGTTCAAGGCTTTAGCAGTGAAGAATGACTCCATGTCAAACAAGTAGAAATAGTTGCGATCTATCAAATCAGAGAGAAGCTGTCCTGCCAACCTGTGAAGAGTTGCCATTATTGGAAGGGAAAGATGCCACTTCCTGTAACTCGGACCATTGATAAGCTTTGTTTTGACAAGAGGCTTATGGTCATAAAACCAATTATAGACAGCAGAATCTTCTTCTTCATCCATCTCTAATTGGATAGGTTCTAATGGATCAACATCTAACAAATTATCAGCATAGTCTAATGGCGGTTCTTCATCATCAAATGGCGGAAACCTCATTCTCTTGAAGTGCCGCCGATCCCTCTTTTCTCTACGCATCATAATCCACATTGTACCCCACTGGAAAATCCATGCAAATTCAACAAGAATGTTAGAAATAAAAATAAATACTAGATTAAAAAAATAGAACATCCCAGACTTAAATCTCCTTTGGACAAGAGGAACACACCTGAGCTAAGTAAATAGGTTCAACTACCCACGGAATCTCATTGACAAAAGTGATTGCTCCAGTGATATGATAGAGAACCTTCACATCACGAACTTGCTCCCAAGGCATTGGCATATTCTCAAGAAGCTTATAAACTGCATGTGGGATGAACTTAAGGGCCCCAAGATACACACGTTTATCGTGACGATACTTCTTGGTGGACATATCCCCATGGTCTCTGCCATTGTAGATAGTAATATTTAGTAAACAGATCACCAGAAAGTGTTCATCATATTGATAGGGTTGCTGAAACACAAAATCCTATAATGTCCCGTTGATCAAGATAAAGTCAAACCTAAAGCAATATCAACCCAAAAAATAAAAAATTCCAATTTAATGATTCGCCAAATTCTTAAGAAATCTGTAGAAGTTCTTTAATTTTCCCTTCAGTTCATAAATTGAGATCAAGTAGCACTGTGGCTTCATATTTACCAAAGCTAAAACCTTCATAAACACAAGACAACAATTCAATTGAAAAAAAGTTCAAATTCAAAACACATAACCTTCAAAATCCATACCACTAGAGAATCAATAAATCCTCAAAAACACTGACCTGATAATCTTCCTAACATGCTCAGGAGGCATATCCTCCTTCTGCGTCTCGACAAAGCCGAACTTCCTCTTGTCACTGTACCGCTTTGTGTTAAGCTGCTGCCATTTGCGAGCCTTCTCCTCCAGCCTCGCCTCAGCCTCCTCGGCAGAAGTCGGAGGTGCTTGCTGCGGGAGCACCGTATATGAAGGCTGAGACGGCAGAGGAGGAGGCGGCACGGGCGGTCCCCCCGTCCCCGGAGGCGCGAGATGAGCATCTGAGTTGTTGTTCCACATGGTTGCTCAACTACAAACCCTAGCTAGCACGACCAAAGAAACAGAGCTACCAGCAGAAGATCCTCTTCATGTACAATTAAGTTAACTAACAGAACAAAGAGGAATGTTTTTCTCAATGGCGGTTCTTAGGGTTTAGGGTCGGGTTTCCTTTCGTCTTCTCTCTTCCGCTCCTTAACAGTGAGCGAGAGTGCAAACAGAAATGAGTAACTAAAAGAAAATCATACTGCAATTTTGGGCTTTCAGGCCTTTTATGGAATACCTACGACTAACCGCCTCCCATGCTGGTTGGGCGGTGTAATATTGTGGGCTCCCCCGATTGGCCCTTATAGTTCTCGTGTTTTATTTAAATAATAAAGAGACTTTTTTTTCAAATGTTCTAAATTTCTTTGGAAATTATAAAAATTAAAAAGTTAAAAAGAAAATAATCACCACCAATTTTATTTTAAAATGTTTATTAATATAAGTTTATAATAAAAAAATATTTTAAAAATAATCGGTAGGAAAAGAGGTAATAAAATTAAAGAATTTAAAATATAATTAAAAGAGAATGTCTTTATTCATCAAATAATTTCAAGTTTAATTAAAAAGATATTGTTAAATGAAAATTAATTAATTTATTTTATTTTTTAAAAATTTATTAATTAATAAAAATTGATCAATTAATTAACAACAAAAATTATTAACATAAATCGTCCTCGAAAGTTAAAAACCAAACAGAAAGCAAGAAAGTTTAAAATTTTTGTGGTTAAACCAAAGATACGAATATCGTACCGTACCGGTCGGTACCGGGCGGAATCCGGAACCGGTACGGATTCAAATGTACCGGGTACAAATTTCGGTCGGTACCACTAGTACCGGCGAAACTCGGGACCATTCCCGAAAAAAAAAAAAAAAGAGGAGGGACTGTTTTGCAAAAAACTAAATAAAACCCTAAAAAATCACCCCCCCTCCCCGACTTCGGTCTCCCTCTCACTGCCTCACCTCTCTTCGTCTTCTC
>JANITX010000005.1:8433320-8443321 GCA_027564395.1 Erythroxylum ulei
AGGCGTTAGGCCTACACCCCATCAGTTGTTCTTGCATACTCACACTAAGAAACATGACGGTGTGACATTCGTCAACAGCCGATATTGAGAACTAAATGCATGTGAATTTCATAGTTTAATATTCAATCTTAATAATTATCACATACTAATTATAATATAAGCATTGCCTCCTCATAGGATCACATACAACAAACAATTGGGTAACAGTCGCAAGATGAACAACCTGTTGATGAGACCCAGGTATATGTTGATGCAGTGGGTGGTAGGAGCAGTCGGGGAAGGATCTTTGGCCTAAGCTCATGTGCCAACACATTTTATTTGCACTCTTCTACTATATCGACAACAGCAACATCTAGTTCAGAGCCGACAATGCGACGTATCAATCAGCTTGAGGCCACAGTTCAGACATTGATGGAGGTAATATCTAAGCTCAGAAATGACATGGACCAAATGAGAACGAGGGATACAGACTCACATCAGTCAAGCTCACCAGGACAATAGGATTGCTGTCATTAATTTGGTTTTCATTTATATACTATTTAATGTTTTAATTATTAGTTAGGAAAGGTTTTTTTTTTCTTTTTATGATCATTTAAATTTTTGTATAAACAAATTCCATGGGGTCAAAATTCCAAAACTTATGTAACGATAATTTATAATGGTTCAAATTGAAATCAAATTTTACGACCAGATTTTCGAAAAATTGTAATTCAACTAGACATTTACAGAGATTTAAAGGTGACTTTAGCGATCTAACAGCTTCCACCTTTGGATTAAGCAATCAAGGGTATGTTTGATTAAGGGTTGAAATTACCGAGGGAAAACAAACACCATCCGTATAGTTGGTAGGAATTTTCCGACAGAATAGGAATCGTCATAATATATTTCAAAACTCTGCGAAGGTTCTGTCGGTAAATTCCTACCAACTATACCGACGGTTTTTCTATTCCATCGGTAATATATTACTGACCGTATCTACGCCGACGTCAGACTCCGTCGCACTATTCCGTCGTTAAATTTAGTTACCAACGAAATCTCCGAAGTTTCCGCTGGAAAATTGCATCGGTAATTGCACTTCTTCTTGTAGTGTAATAGTATAATAATTATAATTTAAAAATTCATAAACTTTATAAAAAATATTTATTTCAATTAAATCTTAACAAACTTGTGTGAAAATTTATTTTAGCATAATATGACTTTTTAACCTAATATTACAACAAAATAGGTCAAAAGTTAATTTTAAACATCAAATTTTAAATTATCATTATTATGACAATTTAATTATATTGATTAAGACTAAGACATGCTATACTTATGCAATCCACTTAATCATCCCATTATTTTCTAATTTGAATCTTCATATTTTATTCTTCTAATATTTTTTATTTGTAATAAGTTTCCCAATTTTAAAATTTTCAACTAATTATTGTTAGTATCTTTTTAACTTAAATCATACGATAATTAGAATCAAAATTTATCCCGATAATTTATCTTTTTTTCATTTAGTAGATGTCAAAGTTAATTACTCTTTATTTTTATTTTTATATATAATATTAAATTTATCTATATATTTTATATATAATATATTTTACATATATATTTTATATAAATAAAATATATTTTTTATTGTAAATTGTTCAAATATAATAACAAATAAAGTGCATTAGTAAATGATATATTTAAAGATTGGAAACAACTTAGTAAGAGACTCAAAAAGTACATAGGAATAGTGTTGAGCAAATGAGTAACGTGAGAACTTGAATGAATTAAGGTTGAGAAAAAATTAAATTTGTTGTACAATTATTGCGATTAATTTTAGTGAATTTATTGTTACATTTGTAAGATGTTTATGATCATTTAGTATTTTGTTAAATAGATAGCCTTATGATTTGAATCACTTTTGTATGGAAACTAAATTTTAATAATACAACGGTGGAACACATGGCCAAGAACTCATTCTACCATCAAGAAACTATGACTTCTCTATCACCTCCAGTCATTGAGCTGCCTTTCATAGACTTTTCTCAGGGAGATCTGAAGCCGGGAACAAGTTCTTGGCTTGCCAGTAGCAAGCAGGTGATTAGTGCGCTTGAGGAGTATGGCTGTTTCATTGCAAAATATGACAAGCTCTCGCTGCTTCACGACGCTCTCTTCAGTGCCTTAAAAGAAATATTTGACCTTCCCCTTGAGACCAAGAGAAATTTTTTTGATGATATCCCTTTTTTTGGCTACGTTGAGAGTCACCCTGTTTTTCGTCCTCTATATGAAAGCATCGGGATTCATATTGAGGCCATAACCCTTGAAGGCGCCCAGATTTTCATCAAAAGCATGTGGCCTGACGGCAACGATTTTCTATGGTATTAATTGATTAATGTCACCAAGCTTTGTCACTGTTGAACATGATTCTAACAACTCTTGTTGCCTAATTACAACGAAAAACTGATACACTTTCCCTTTGGTTTGTTGGTTATGGTTCTTCGGTAAAACCATTCTAGCATACACAAGAGCAGCAGCAGAGTTGGAGAAAATGGTGATGAGAATGGTGTTTGAGGACTATGGAGTTGGTAAGAGCTTTGAATCACGTAAAGAAATCAACTTCTTACCTATTTCGAATGATGAAGTACAGGGTGCCCAAGAGGGATGAAGTTAAAGTGGGCTGTAATACCCCCAAAGATATGGACTTTCTTTCTCTACTGGATCAGAACCAGGTTAATGGTTTGGAGATGAAGACCAAGGACGGCCAGTGGCATAGCATTGACGTTAAGCCTTCAACCTTCGCTATCATGTCTGGCGAGCCACTTATGGTGCCTACCTAGTTCCTTAATCTTTCTTCAAAGTTCACTTATATCGCTATACTATGTATAATTATATATTTATATGGTTTAATTTATTATGGTGGGTTTGGTCTAGTAAACATATAGAGATATAGGGATAACTTTTGATTACTACAGAATTTTGGAAATAACCTTTATGCTTCAAATAAAAAAAATCATCTTACAATGTTGCAACTACAGGTTTGATTTATATACATCAACGTTTGTATATATTAATGGGGGTTTGTATATACTTGGGTAGGCATGGAGCAATGGCAGAATACATGCTGTGGAGCATCGAGTAACGATGAAAGGAAATAAGGACAGATACCCAGTTGGGCTATTTTCTTACTCTAAGAAGTTTATGGTTGAAGTTCCAAAAGAGTTAGTGGACCATGAACATCCCCTGCAGTTCAAGCCTTTCAACCATTATGACATGATGCACCACTTCAGCAAACTTATTTATGCAGGCGAGGACTCCAGTATAAGAGCGTACTGTGGTGTTTAAGTACTATACTACGTTCTACTATTATTAACACCCAACAACGTTCTCAAATTTGTAGTAATTAGCATCCAACTTTAGTTTCGGAGTGTTATTATCTTGTATTTTACTTTGTTTGATATGTACTTACAATTTGTGATAACAGTTTACGTCGAAATTGAAATGAGTCTCCAATAATCTATTTACTTTGTTTATATAACTTGTCCCACAAGAGTTAATTAATAATCTTACAAGAGTCTCGTTAGTATTTTAAATTGTCATAGATCCATCTTTAATTGGTATGTCAAAATTGAGATGCCTGGAAATTAGTCCCAGATTACCCTATCTTAAAAAAGAAAAAGGAACAAAACGAAAAGAAGGCTGATTTAGAGATGAATTGTGGTATGTATCAAAATCTGAGTCTCTCTTATACTTTGTGTTTTCTTGATTAACTACAAAATTGGCATATATTTTGTTCGACCACATACATTTTTTCTTTATGTTGATGATTTGTATGAGTAGAACGTGACATTTTACCAACTCTATCTGTTCTACACCTGATTTTTATTAGTAGAACATCACATTTTACTAACTTTCTCCTTTTCTATTTTCAACACCTAATTTATGCAAATTTAACCATACAAACTCCTGTAACATTTTAATTATTTATTATTAGACTCAGATATGAATTAAGGCTAGTAACTAACAAATACAATAATCTAACTCACTTTTATTTGTAAAATTATTTGTGAAAATATTTGTAGGCTGACCCAAGAACTTATGGCTACAAGGCACAAAATGGTATTAAAAAGTTTTTAAATTAACTAATTTATGACTTGAATTTAAATTATTAATTTATCAAATAATTTATTTGAAATACGTACATAATATTGTATGTACACATTTAATTAATACTGTTAGCTCAAGGTTTATATTTAACGATTTTGATGATAACTATATAATATTTCAAAATTCAAATTATATTTATTTCTTTGTATAGATAATGGTATTTCTTCTTTTTAAAAGGGAATAAAATCATAAGAAAATTACTTCCTTTCTTGTAAGAACCTTTTAATAAACTTTCCTTATTAACATCCAGGAGGATCTTATCTTTTCGAACAATTAGCTCCGAAAATTTTTGTTCAAGAGATGATATTGAAAATTCAAAGCTAACTCAGAATTAAGATTAAGCAACATCTAGTTGAAAAAGTTGACTATTTAAAGAAGAGCAACAACACTGGCGAAATAACGAACATATACAGACTTTGGAAACATTTGAGCAGCATCTATATTCTTGAGAGTCATATCATTTTTATTGTGCCTTAGAAAGAGAAATCACTTTATCAAGAGAGAAATTGTTATTTGAGAACTTACTTTTGAGTTTACATTTTATTTTTCTGTAAGCTTTTAGAAGCTTTTTATATACTTCGAGTGTGGAAGGTTGGAGAACTTTAAAAAATATATACTCGTGAGCTTGAAGAGGCTCATCAAATTACTACTTAGATTTTTTATAGTGAAACACTCATGTTTTGGATATTTGGAGATTGGACGTAGGCTTGGGTTGTAAATCAAACCAGTATAAATCGACTATATCCTTCTTGTCTCTCTTTAGTTCTTAAATTTCCGCATTAAATTAAATGTGTGTTCTTTTTAGCAAGAGGCTTCTTTTGTTTTCAACTTGTAAGAGGTTCCTTTCAGTTTTAACAATCACCTTTTGTTTTTAAATTTTTTTAACATGATTTATCTTTCAGTAGGCCCTTTCATTTAAGTAGGATCCTATCTCACAAAAGGCTCGTATCGCTTAACAGACTCTTGTCATTTAAAAGGCTTTATCATTTGACAGGCTCCAACTATTTTTATTCGTTAACTAGGATTTGTTTATTAAATGAATTGAAAGAGCTTACGAAATTTTTTTTGTCACACAATTCCCCCCTCTAACGTGTATTTGCTTTATCAAATACTTCACTAAAATTTCTGTATAGACTATATATTTTTGTCTAGCGAAACTTTTGCAACCTTGATTGATTTAAAAGAATATTAACATTGTTTTTATTTTTGTTTCTAGAATAAGTCCATTAATAAGTAATTACATAATTTAATATTATTTGTTTAAGAATTTTATTAATTTTGTCTAGTTAATATGAAGTCCACTTTAAACCTGAGATTTCTATAAAGCCCTTTATGGTTAGTTGGTGATAACTATTTATTTCTACTGCTACATAAGGAATTCAAGGTCTTCCATTGAACTTTGTAGGCCGCTAGTATTTTACCTTCTCCTTCACTGATAAGTGGCAATACATAGCCAATAACTCATTTTACTATCAACAATATCTATGACTTTTCTATCACCTCCAATCATTGAGTAGCCAAGAACTCATTTTACTATCAACAGTCCATGACTTTTCTATCACCTCCAATCATTAAGTTACCTTTCATAGACTTTTCGTAGGAAGATTTGAAGTCTGGAACAAGTTTTAGGCTTGCCAGTGGGAAGCGGGTGGTTAGTGTGCTTAAGGAATATGGCTGTTTCATGCCAAAATATGGCAAGCTCTCATTGTTGTTGAGTGTTCAGCCCTATTTTGAGATTTTTGGCAATTGATTACGCCTTTATAGTTTGTAGGAAAGACAAACGAAGTGAAGACAAGTTGAAAGACAGTTGGATGAAGCTGTTCTGGGGTAGAAACTGTCATGTAGGGTGCTACACAGCTGCGTGGATCAATTGTGTAAGTCTTTAGAACCATGTGAAGAAAGAAGTGAAGGGTGAAGACATACACGATCCTGTACATGCCCATGTCCGTGATATACATGGCTATGTGTAACAATCGTGTATCTCTCTATAATCGAGTACATTCACGATTTAAGTGACACTAAAAGAGACATGGTCATTTATATGACAATGTATGTGATCATGTATGATATAGAAAACCTAATTTGGGATATAAAAGAGGAAAAGACATAGGTTTGTTGACTGAGAGGTGGAAAAAAACCAAAAAGGGAAAGAAAGTGGAGTGAGACAGCAAGTAGTTTATGATTCATATCTTGTTTGATTGATTTTGGGATTAGGTTGGTAGTTTTTTTATTTACATATTAGCTTTAGTTTCAATTTTGAAACTTTGCGAGATAACTTGTTGTTGTGGGATAAGAGATCAAACTTTGTAAATAGTTAATTGCGATTAGTGGATTTGCTTGTCAATTTGGCTCGAAGTTTTTTTTTCCTTTACATTAGACAATTTTTCACGTAAATCTTGGTGTTCGCTTCTTTATTGAGTTTTTATTTTGATACTGATAATATCTAATTAAACTTGAATAGAGTGGTTGGTTGTTGCCATTTGTTTGACATTTTAGAGAGTTGTGTTCTTGTTCTTGTATTATTGTCTCTTTTAATAAATGTTATTAGATCCATTATAATGAAAGGTGGAAATAACTCTATGTTCAAGTTGACATCAACAAACTGCTATATTTGGAGGCTCATGATGAAGGAGTTTTTTTTATTGCAAGGATTTATTTGATCCTATTGACATAGACAAAGGTTTGAAGGATAATGTTCATTCAAAACCCAAGAATATGTCAGATAGAGAGTGGGAAAAGATGAAGTGGAAAACTCTGGGCATGATTTGACAATGGATTGGTATCAACATATTTAGCATATTCAATTATGTGTCTCAAGAAATAGATTCTTTTAAGCTCTGAGAAAAGTTAGAAAGCCTTTATGAATGGAAGACTAGTTATATCAAGGTCTCTCTGATTAAAAGACTTATGAACTTGAAGTAAAAAGCTAGGAAATCTGTGTCAGAGCACCTAAGTAATTTTCAAATATAATCAACAAGCTTACAATAATGAGGATCATTTTTTATGACGAGCTGCAAAACTTTTTCCTGTTAAGTTCTCTACCAGATAGCTGGGAGACGTTGGATGTGACCATTAGCAATTTAGCTCCTAAATGTGTGCTCTTTTTGTATGTATAGGCTTTCATGGCAGAATGCAGGGGAAGGATTAAGAGTAAGGGTCCTAAGGGCGTGGCAAGTTTAAGAATTGATCAAACTCTAGAAGTGACAAAGACATAAAGACATGTCACTATTGCGATAAGCTAGGACATATTAAAAGGTTCTGCTATAAGTGAAAAAAGGATCAGAAAAAACAAGATCAATAGAATGATAAAGATGATAAGAGTACAGCTGCAAATGAATTTTCATTGTTAAGACAACCTATAATAGTGTGTAGTAGTGCTTGTTCGATGGTAGATATTGAATGGTAGTTGAGTTTGCCTCCTTTGGAGAAAAATAAAATCTTATTATAAATAGGGGTTAATGTTTTACGTTATTTAGTTCAGGAGTAGTGTACAAAAATACGGTTGTATTATAATTACGAATTAGTGTTTTATTTTATTTAATTAAGAAATGCGGTTGTATTATAGTTACGAATTAGTGTTTTATTGTATTTAATTAAGATAAAGTTACATGCATATATATATATATATATATATATATATACATACATATATATACATATATATATACAAGAGTTTAGGCTTAATTTGATGCTCGAGCAGGTTCGAGACTTGAGAACCAACTGAGCTTCAAACTTGCAACCCAAGTTTGAGTCTAATTGGGATTGAGCCAAACTCAAATTTTTTTTACATTTAATTTAATTTGATTTTAAAAATAATATCGTTTTGTTTAAAATGACATCATTTCCACTTGACATTTTAGTGTTTGGATCATACTAGACCTTAAAATCCAATCTTAAACCTAATTTAAAACTCAAAATAAAAAATAAAAAATATGAACCTAGCCTAAAGCTAGGACAATTCAAGATAAGTCATTTGTTTTTGGTATAGATCAATTGTGTTTTTGTGCTTAAATTAGAAAAAATAATTAAAATCTCATTTTTATTTGTATTTAAAATAGATAATCTCATGTATTGTGTTTCATATAATTTGCACAAAAACATCTGTTGAGGCATTTTGAGATATTTATAATTTTTTAAAAATAAATATATAAATCGAAATCAAAATCAAAATAAATAAAGAGAAAGAGAAAATTAAGTAAATAAATAAACAAATAAGAAAATAAATTAATAAATTAAATTAATATAATTAATCAGCATATATTTGAAATTATTAAGATGCTACCTAAAATCTGTTGAAGGCATTTTTATCATTGAAATGAGTAGCATTTTTCCTTAATTTCTAAATTAATTATTAGATTTTATACGTATTTTACCCACTAATTTGTTTAGTTCCCTTGAATATGCGTGAATATGACTTTGATTTAAAAAAAAGGACACAAAATTTTGTTGGGAATGCCAACACTCCAAAAGAAGACAGCAAAGAAAAAATCGCTAGGGGTTCATCCAAGGGACCACCACGCATACAAGGGGAGGACAGCTCCAAGAAACAAACGAAACACATGCCACTAAACACCCCAAACGAAGTTTTAATGATGAAATACAAATACAAGATTAAAGCATGAAGTTTTGAAGCCCTTGGAGCATTCCTTGCACACCAAATGAAAGCATCTTTTTAGGTCCTCCTTAGCTTTAAAACACAGCTCCCATACACCCACGGTCCCTCCACATATGCAGCTCCCATTCCAACCAATGCATCAACCCCACACTCCATTTCATTCTCCATACCACCACTCACACCACCCACATACAAGCAGCAACTCTCCACTTTTCCAGCTCATTCCCCACTCCTTGCAACAAGATAATCCACGCCAAAGACAACAGCTAGAGACATACTTGAGGAGAGGAAGATGGGTAGCGTGAAGGTTGGAGAATATTAGAGGAACTAGGAAGGTGCGTGAACAGGGAAAAAAAAAGAAAGAGCTGCCCAAGATGAACTGGAGGGTGGTGTGTTAGATGAGGGGGTGGTCTAGAGGAAAATAACGTGGACTGAAAAAAATAGAGAGTTGAAAAGGGAGAAAGGAGCGTGGACTGGGGGGCTGAAAGAAAGAAAAGAGGCGTGGACTGGAGGAAAATAACGTGGACTGACGGTGAGTGAACAGAGAAAAATAGAAGAGTTGGAGGAGAGGAGTACGTGAACTAAGGAGTTAGGTGTTGTAGGTTGTGTGCGATAGTGGCTTAAGGAGGCAACATCTGGCTAGATTTTGGTGATTGTGAGTGCGTGAATGAAGGAGCAAAAATCGAAAAAAATCAGCTGAGGAATGACCTTCACGCAGATGCATACAGCTAGGTAGAGCAAGCACCAAGAACGCACACCACCAGGAGCTGACCCACGCACACACCAACACTGGAGCTCTCCAATAGACGCCGACTCACCAAGTAATTAAAAGAAAATCACGCAGACACCAACAAGGTAATATCACGCTACAGTTGAGTACTTTACGCAAGATGCTACCCACCAGGCTAATTCACCAAGGATGCAGACATGAACTACACATTAAAGGAAGGCGCAAAAGAAAAACACGCAGAGAGGGAGACCCGAAAACTTATTTACTCTCCATTTTATTATTTAATTTCTCTTAATGTTGTTTGCTGAGCATAATTTCTATGGCCTTCGTCTTATTATAATTGAGTAGCTTCCTCAAAGCTTCAAGGTTGGCGCAAGCTTTTAGCTAATTTTTTGTGGATTGAATTTCGGTTGATTTATGAGTGTGGATTTATAAGTTTGATTTCTCTGTTTTGAAATTGATTTTGCTGGTATTGTGTTTGGCCAACCATTACTTGACGTTAGTTGTTAATTG
>JANITX010000005.1:8582194-8604203 GCA_027564395.1 Erythroxylum ulei
CAAAGCCACTCGTTGGTGGATCTTCTGCAAAATCTCAGCCAGGCTTTTACCAATGTAAGTACTTTGTAATTTTGGTTTATTGCTACAGGTCGAAAATGTTAAAAGCGTTATATTCCAGGAATGTTGCATTGTTGTAATGGAGTTTGAAGTTACTAAACTGTGGAGTTGCATTGGTGCAGGCATACGATTTGCTTATGAAAGCTTTTGTAGAGCACAATAAGGTGATGAATTTTATTTTATTGTCATACTGAATCATTCCATAAATGTGAACTCAGTTATGGATTTTCTTTTGAGATGAAAATTTGAAGTCATACTTATTTTGTTTTCCAGTTTGGTAATCTTCCTTATGGGTTTCGTGCAAATACGTGGCTTGTTCCTCCATCAATTTGCGAGTTTCCATCCAAATTCCCTTCTCTACCATCAGAAGATGAGAGTTGGGGTGGTAGTGGTGGAGGCCAAGGAAGAAATGGTCAATATGATCTTCGACCATGGGCCACCTATTTTGAAATATTGGCAAGCCTACCATGCAAGACAGAGGAAGAAAGAGTGGTCCGTGACAGGGAAGCATTTTTGCTTCATAGCCAATTTGTTGATGTCTCAATTTTTAAAGCTGTAGAAGTTATCCGACGCTTCATTGATTCTACTACAAATGCTGTAAATTGTTGTTCGGGTTCAAATTTATTTGAGGATCGTGTAGGAGACCTATCCATTGTTGTCAAACGTGATGATGCTAATATCAATTCAAAGTCTGAGGTAAAATTTGGACATGAGTTATCTGATGCCTCTGCTAAGGAAGTTATCCAAAGGAACTTGCTTAAAGGAATAACAGCTGATGAGAGTGTTGTTGTTCACGTAAGTGCAACTGTTTTCTCTACATCTAACATTGAAATACCTACTCAATCTCACATGCACGTAGGACAACAAGCCCTTCGGTGTGGCCATAGGTTGTACTTCTATGATTAGTAGATAACATTAGTTGGGTGCATTTATTCATTGATGTTAAATAGTTTCCCTTTTCCATATCTCTTTTTCTTTGTACAGAGATTGTCTAAACCATCTGCAGTTCCATTGTTGCTTTTCCTTCCTGACCTCCCTTTCTACTAATTCTGGACAACTGTGTAGACGAGAACTGTGTACTTTGTGAGATTACTAATACGTAAATATTTTTCATATAACCATTTGAATCAAGGTTAGTTCTTTCCTTAAAAGGACGATAAAGAAGCTCAGAGGAGCTCGGTCTAGGACATGGATATCAGTATTATGAATGTCATCTTGATTGCATTGTTCTTTAGACCCTTCTTCCTCTGAATCACATAATAGCATGAAAATTACTGAGTCACATTGGATTTGATCTTTACCTCATCTGAACATGTTGCTACTTAAACATTGTTTCCACAAATATAGAGCGCTGAAACAACATTGCAAACTTTTGACACAGGATACCGCAACGTTAGGTGTTGTCATTGTAAGACATTGTGGATACAATGCAACAGTGAAAGTTGCTGGCAACATGAAGAAGAGAAACAGTGATGCTCAAGATATTGAAATCAATGATCAACCTGATGGGGGAGCTAATACTCTTAATGTTAATAGGTCTGATTGACAATCTCATTCTATCCCTATCAAAAAGATTGGCTTCAGGCCACAACAAACACATACCAGTAGCATGCTAGGAAACTCTATGATAAGCAATTAACAAAGGATATGATCATCAGTCTTGTCTCAACTAATATAGGAAAATATGTAAGATACAATCGTAAAAACTGAAAAGACGTTGTTGTAGTATGTAAATAGATCTTACTCATTTTACAATCTTACATTCTATTAGAGAATTTATTCTAATTGTACTCGTTATATAGTAAAAGCATTTCAGCTATCTGCTATTGTGAATTCGATATTTGTTATGGTGGTATGACTAGTTATCTTATAACAGGCAGGCACATTTAATCAGATTAGTTGTACTGCATATTCTGTCTCATGCCTATTTTTAAGATATACTTCTCAAGTAAAAAGCATTAGAAGTTTTGCAATAGTTCATGTCAAAATCTTTGGATCTTGTATTAAATATACTTCTGCACGCAAGCATTCACACAATGTTTTCGCTATGTCTTATCGACTTAAAGGTTTCAAAACTCACTGCAGCTTGAGGGTTCTGCTTCAGAACTCTTGTGGTACTGAATCAACAGGGGGTCAGTCACCTATCTCCACTTTGGATGATCTTGAAGAATCTAGGCATCTGGTTCGACAAATTGTTCAAGAAAGTTTGATCAAGTTAGGGGAGAATCATCATTCTTCTGAAAGGTCTATTAGGTGGGAACTTGGCTCATCTTGGTTGCAACATCTGCAAAAGCAGGAAACAACAGATATGAAGTCTAAAAGCTCTGTGGTTGATAATGATACTGAACATACTGTGAAAGGTCTTGGAAAGGAGTTTAAGTTTTTGAAGAAAAGGGACAAGAAACATAGCATGAGTAATGCACACGAGGAGAAGGACAATGAAATTGGTAGTTGCAATGAAAGCTTGGGAACTGATGTAGGACATAATGGGTCTGAAGAGACCTGCTGCAAGAATGGATTGAAGCATTTGATTTCTGAAGATGCATTCTTACATCTGAAAGGAACAGGAACTGGTCTTCACTTAAAGGTTTGTGAGAGGAGCTCTAACTTGTGCATTGGATTCTTTTCTTGCTGCTGTTCTTTCTCTTTTGGTACATCTCTGGTCACTTCTTGCTCTAACTGCACTGCTATACCTCTGGCTACAGTCGATAGATGAACTTGTCAGTATGGCACATGAGTATTATGATGAAATTGCTTTGCCGAAACTGGTAACAATATTGATGCTCAGTACTTTTTGTGCCAATAAAACCACTAACTATTGGACATATAGCTCATGCTATCTCTCATACTTAAATTAGGTAACGGACTTTGGCTCGCTTGAGCTTTCCCCAGTGGATGGCCGAACACTGACTGACTTCATGCATTTAAGGGGACTGCAGATGCATTCTTTGGGTCGTGTGGTAAGCAATTATTCCGACTCATCCATCTCCTCCTATCTCTCACTATACAAATGCATATTTAAGTAACAATATGTGTTGTTTATGTATGTATGTGGAGTTGTATCTTTGAAAATCCTCAAGTGCAGCTTCATGATTTTTCTTTTTCTGTTTCTTTTCTCTTGTTAACAGGTAGAACTTGCAGAGAAGCTTCCTCATATAAGAGCGCTTTGCATTCATGAGATGGTTACTCGAGCTTTTAAACACATACTCAAGGCAGTTATTGCAGCAGTTCCCAGTGTGGCTGATTTAGCTCCAGCAATTGCTTCAACCCTGAACTTCTTACTTGAATGCTTTTGGGTCGAAGATAACCAATATTTGAAAGATGATGAAGCTCTCAGATTGCACTGGCTGCGAACTTTTGTTGGTAGAAGGTTTGGCTGGACATTAAAACATGAATTACAGTGGTTAAGAAAGTTTTCAATTCTCCGCGGACTTTGCCAAAAGGTATTTTCTTATTGAGTTTAATTTATTTCTGAAATCTTGGACTGCTCAATATATCCCTAGAGTAATATCAATATCAATACTGTGCAGGTTGGGTTGGAGTTGGTTCCTAGAGATTATGACATGGATTCTGCTAATCCCTTTAGGAAGTCTGATATCATCAGCCTGGTTCCTGTCTGTAAGGTAGGAACTCTCTTAGTTTGATCTATCTTTTTCTCTGTATTAAGCCATCACTAAATTTGATGTGAATTATATACTTTTACTTTGCTTCACAGCATGTAGGATTAGCATCAGCAGATGGACGGAATTTATTAGAGTCGTCCAAGATTGCCCTTGATAAAGGAAAACTGGAGGATGCTATTAACTATGGAACTAAGGTATATCCCTTTCAATCTCAAGAAATACAAGATGAATTGTCTATAACTAAGGAGAGTAACATTTGATCTTATATTCGCTTCTGATTATCATGAAGGCACTATCAAAAATGATAGCTGTTTGTGGCCCATGTCACCGAACTACTGCAAGTGCTTACAGTCTTCTAGCTGTAGTTCTTTACCACACTGGTGATTTTAATCAGGTAAACTAACTGCTTAGCTATACATAAGACTGAGTTTGCCATTCTATATTTATGTTATGGACATTTGGTTTAAATGGCAACATGGATCTTCAAAGAAAGACAAATGACATATTAGGTTAATAGAAAGTGTTACTTTGATTAAGCATGAAATCTCTTTCCTTGGAATGGTTATTCAAGAGGATGAAACTTTTTCTATACAGTGTCAAGCAGAGGCTTAAAGGTTTACAAATTAGGACGTTTAAGCTTTGAAGCCGTTCAAAACAAACTACAATATGAGTTGTAATACTGTCATCAATTTAAAATTGCTGGCTCTTTAATTTAAACAAGGTTCTTCTGATTAATTGAGTGTAGATATATCTGTGGATATACTAAATATGATTTACTTTTTCAGGCAACTATTTATCAACAAAAGGCATTAGATATCAATGAGAGGGAACTTGGGCTTGATCATCCCGACACAATGAAAGGCTATGGGGATCTATCCGTGTTTTATTATCGTCTCCAACACATTGAGCTAGCTTTGAAGTAAGTCCCCAAGCCAGTCCATTATTGGCTCATCATATATTTGCCAATCATCTACGGTCATTTCAATATATAAATGACTGGATTAAAAAGGGTTGATGTGGAAAGTGAATAAAATTTAGCTTATTATATTAAGTTATCTACACAAAAACCAGTTATTTACATGGAAGCTCGATTTCATGCAGTTATTTCTTTAATTTTGAATTGCTTCCTATCTCCTGCAGTTATTTCTTTATGCAGTTATACCCTTGTTTTATTCAATTATTCTTTATCAAGTCCTTTCCAATTTTAAGGTTTTGCATTCGTCCTCCTATATTGACTCTCTTATGAATGCTAAATATTTTTGGCAGATATGTAAATCATGCCTTGTACCTACTCCATTTTACCTGTGGATTATCTCACCCTAATACTGCTGCAACATTTATCAATGTGGCAATGATGGAGGAGGGTATTGGGAATGTTCATATTGCTCTCAGATATCTTCATGAAGCTCTAAAGTGCAACCAGAGATTGTTAGGAGCGGATCACATACAGGTCTCTCTCTCTCGCATTGGATACACGTGCTTAAATTTTTGAGGCAAATACAAATATTTGTTTCTGTTTGTATGCAAAATCAAAAAGTGATTGAAGAACTATTGATGCAGATTTCTTTGTTTGCTTTTCTACTTGCAGACAGCAGCAAGCTACCATGCCATAGCCATAGCTCTTTCACTAATGGAAGCATATTCCTTAAGTGTTCAACATGAGCAAACTACACTTAAAATACTTAAAGAAAAACTTGGATTGGAGGATCTCCGCACTCAGGTAATTAGAAAATACAGAGTTAGAGTGTGTTGCAGAAATACTTGCTAACCGCGTAATGTACATTAGAAGTATGCCATAATTTTAGGAGTTTAAAGCCCTTGGGACCTGACCTACTCATTCTCCATCCTAAAGGCATGGAAGATGTAGTTAATGTTGTACGTAATCCATGGCTTTGCTTTGGGAGTCCATCTGTATGCATAACTTGGGTTTGTGAAACATTTTTGTGCAGGACGCTGCTGCATGGCTTGAATATTTTGAATCCAGGGTTCTTGAACAGCAAGAAGCTGCAAGAAATGGAACTCCTAAGCCAGATGCATCCATTGCAAGCAAAGGTCATCTTAGGTATTGATATGGTATCCTCCATATTACTTGTATTCGGAAGGCAACTATATCTTTTGGTACCAAATCTGTGATCCTTTGTTGCAGTGTATCAGATCTATTAGATTACATCAGTCCAGGTCAAGATTCAAGAGGAGACTGTACACATAGGAAACAGAGGCGTACAAGGGTAAAACTTCAACTTGCTTATTACGTATAGATATAGTTTTGCATGTCTTTATGGGCAAGTCAAACTTGTGTTTGGAACCGGCACTGCTAGTTTCATGTCAAAAGGCAATATAATCTTGACAATTTGACTTTCCTTGCTCTTTTTAGAGGAAAAAAATGAAATAGAAAAGGCAAACCCAATCAGTTTGCCATTCTGATGGAGTCTTGTTAAATTTCCAAATCAGTTTACTTAGTGAACTGGTTATTGAAATGAAGAATTTATTATTATTGGGAACTTGGAAAATAGTCCTATCCAGGTTATGGAAATTGGAAAAATTGTTTCCTTTCTTTTACATTGTTACATTCCTGTAAGGATAACATACTTTGGTTTACATTGCACAACTTAGGGATGATAGAATGTCATTCTAGTTTTTCTTATTACAATTTACCAGATGCTGCAGTTTCATGATAAAACCAGTCAAGCTGATCAACCAGTAACAATGAAAGATGCGGTGAATCATGATGACTTGCAGAGTGTAACAGCCATTGTAGATGATGTTGAGGAAGTGAATGCAGACAGAGTTCATTATGATGGAGAAGAAGGAAACGATGCTGTTAATATATTCAGGTCAACATTTTCAAGTGAAGAAGTTGAAGAAACAACTTCAGATGAAGGATGGCAAGAAGCCAATCCTAGAGGACGATCAGGTAATACTAATGGCAGGAAATCTGGCATCAGGCGACCAGCTTTGGCAAAGCTAAATGCAAGTGGTGCTCGGTTATCCAATTTCAGAGAAAGTAGTTACAGGCGGGAAATCAATTCTCCTCCCAAGAAAACAACTAATGGCAGCTCTAAAACTGAGTTTCCAGTTGAGCAAATACAAAATCATAGTAAGAGAATTACGGAGGATGCGACAAAAGTTTGTAATTCTAAAGCTTCATCTACTTTAGGAAACCTTGCTGCTATTGCATCTAAATCTATATCTTACAAAGAAGTAGCTGTGGCACCCCCAGGTTCAGTTTTAAAGCCATCTGTAGAGACAGTAGAAGATTCCAGCAAGGAAAAGACCGAGACCCAGTTATCTAGCATTCCTTTTGAAAGATCGAAGGAGGAAGAAACAAGTCATTGTGTCAATGAGAAGATATCGGGTGAAGATGTTTTGGAGGGAAATTGTGGAACTCAATCAGAATCTGATGTTGAGCCTGAAGAGAACCTTTGTGACCAGGAAAAGTCAATGGAAATTAATGGAAGTAAACTTTCTGCTGCAGCTGAACCATTTAGTCCAGGAGCTCTCCCCATGGTTCGTCCACTGAAAATGGTGGCTGTGACAAATATTTATGATGTAAATGACAGTCAAGGCTTGGTTGCACCACCAGTGGCACCTCCTATTGCTGCTAGAGTTGCTTGTGGACCTAGATCACCTCTATTCTATAGATCCAACCAGGCTTGCCGAATGAGACAGAGTTTATTGAAACAACGATCTTCTGCGGGGATGCCTCCTCGATGTATGAACCCCAATGCACCTGAGTTTGTACCGAGGAGAGCTTGCCAAGCACATTTTGGAAGTGAAGATACTGGTGTTTCAACAGAGGCAAACCCTTTGCTTGAGACAAGCAAGGGTAAAGAGGAAGAAGTTGATAATGAATCCAGCAATGACATGAAATATGCCACTTCAGAAAAAATCAGTTCAACTGGAAAGGAAGAACTTGCAAGGCAGATTCTGCTAAGCTTCATTGTGAAATCAGTCCAACGTAATGTGGATTCGGGAAATGAACCTATATCTAGTGAGAACAAGTTTGTTGGATCTGAGAATTCTTTTGATGAAATTGCAAATGACAGTGCAATAATAAAAATTTTCCAGGGAAATGAAGGAAAGGCAAACTTCTCCACTGAGTCCAGTGATAATGAGCAGGGGAAAACATCAAGTGTAAATAAAAATAAGAATGGCGATGGTGATGGATTCATAGTTGTGGCAAAGCGGAGAAGAAATAAGCAGCGGTTCCAAAATGGAGTCCCTGGGTTATACAACCAGCAGTCAATCTGTGCTTCTGTTCGTTGAAGAGTGACGAAAGCAAAGATAATCAACAGGAAAGTTGCTACCTTTTTATCTGGTTGATAATAAAACAGCTTCACCCACTTAACATTTTAGCACTGGATAAGAAGAGGGAAATTTTCTTATATATAGAATCGGTGTAAAAATTTGTTAAAAGCATCAAACTCGGCATGTTCCTATTATATCTGTGTACAAATTGAGGTTTCATCTTCTTCGCAAATTTTGTTTTGTCAATAAAAGGCTGAGTGCCAATGAAAGCTTCGCTGTGACTATTTTCTTGACTTTCACCAAGAGTTATTTTATTGGAACTTGCCAGGCTACAACCAGAAACTCCTATGGAGATTGAAGAGTTCTTACAATGGATTCTCCTTGTGTTTTTACATGTTGGAAGAAACAAAATGTGACAACGTAACATTCCTCCTTTCTTACTTTACATCAGCAAATGAATGTATATACGTTGAAATCTGAAGCACTTCTATTTACATACCGTCAAACCAAATCTGGTAGCTCAATATTGTATCTTTCCATAAGACTGCAACATCATTTTCCTTCCAGTATTTCTGAGTTTGTTCGGAAGTGTATAATCTATCCCCTTATGTGCATGCAGAACTTCATGAGCATTATATTGATAAGAATCCGCAGTACTTACTCTTATACGCGTAATAATTTACCTAATACATGTTTCAGTAAACCAATTGTTCTGATAATTTTTCATCGTTGATTCATAACATGCAGTCTTTGGGGGCTAGTGACAGATGTGTTATCTTTCTCTATTTCTAGTTTACTGAGCATCTTCTTGGACTACAAATACATTCAGAAGCAAAGAGCACTAGCAGCAATCATTGTTGGGGTTGTCCGAAGGTTGGTTTGACATTGGGAATCTATTCCCAGGTGGAATTAATTGCATCATCCTGTATTTAAGTTTTCGTAGGAAATTTTCTTACAACTTAGATTGGAGGTATTAATGTAAATAGCAAAACTGTAACCTTTTACATCTTAAGACTACAAATCCCATATATTAAAGACTCGTCTTAAATTGGTATAGGTAACAAGTTACTAGCTAATTTAGATATTTACGTGGAAGTAATTACAAGAAATGGCCATTGTAAATTTAAAGCCTGGAGCAACTCTTAAATACTTCATTCATTTTATCAAAAGAAAAGCTAACTCATCTAAATATAACACCTGTTATGCCACACTTTAATTACTTGTAAGAGCATCGCATTGTTCTTCTCTAAAACACCCTTCTTGGTTTTTTTTTTCTCCATCTGCATTATTGTCTAGCTAAGTATTTGTCTTGTGATAATTTGATACGGCATATTCATGATAAATCCTAAAATATTTTAAATTATATGATAGCTTATTAAAAAAAAACTTTTGCATAAACATAGATTTAATAAAATGTCAGTTATATGGATTTAATTAACTCGTGATGCAGCTTCTTATAGACCTATCAATAAAGCGTCTTTTTCTTTAATCAAAAAGAGATAGATACAATCCTTAAGTTATTAGTTGGAAAAATGACACTCTCGATATGTTCTCTAATAGGATGAACATAGGATGAACAGACAACCCACGGGGGGATTTTGAAATAGATAAATGCCTCTCAATTTATATGATCTAACACTGTCATATACCTTGAATTTCTGAAAATTTTTGTGTGCATTCCAACCAAGGATAGCCCGGATGGTAGGTAGATTCAAAACCTATCCCTATTTTTCGTCCTGATGTCCATATTCAATTATTACAATATGACAAATATGATAATTAAGTCTATTATTTTAAGAAATATTTGTATATAATTATTTGCTCTAAATAATTTTTTTTTGTCCTGTTCTTTCATTTCTAAACCGAAATCAATCAACTTGGTATGCGGTTTGGATATAATTATGTAAGAGCTACTATCAACTGCTGTAAATATAATGGCTCTAATTGTAGAAAATGACATGAAGTTACAATATTGGTGTCAATTGAAAATTCTCTGAATTCTTCCATCTTACCGTTCTCTGGAAAACCTCAAGACCTTGACGTTCCAACAAAAGAGTAGTATAAGGTTGTAAGTTTTAGACCCCCAGTTTTCTGTTCGATGTAACCAAGTTGATGACCAGATCGCCTGTTGTTTTCTTGCAGGAATTGGACTTAACCTGTCGTCTTTTGTGTACTATCTGTAAGAGCTTGGAAGCTTTCGCGCAGAAGTCAACAGATGAATGAAACTATTCGTCCTGATGACAAAAAACAATCTCAGCCGTTCATTAGAAAGTTCACGGCAGAGATCTGATTAGGTTTTTAACCTCCGAACCGTACGTCAGAGAGCAGGAGCAATGATAGTACAATGACTGCCACTTAGTTACAGTCACTTTTCAAGGTTTTTCTTTTCAATGATATCAATGTACTGTCCTGAGTCCTGACACGTAAAAATGTAATATTAAATAACAGGAGTGAGTGAGGCTCCTATAGATTTACCTTTTTCACTCAATCCAGGAAAGAATTTTCGTATCGAAAAAGAGGAAGAAGTACTAAACAACTTTGATATACGTATAGATCTATGCGATCTCTTTCATCTACACCTTTATCTCAGGCTCAAAGAGATGGATTTCTGATACAATTGGAATCGCAAAACCACTACATATAAAACTGAACTGATAAAGTAGTTATAGATGTAATTGTTTGCACATGCAATCGGTGAAAGGATAATTTGGAACATTTTCTTCTCTGACAGGAAAGAGGTAGCTCACCATGTTCCTACCAACCTAATTTCTAAACAGATGACAGATAGAGTTCTTGAATCACATTCATGGAAACCTGTTGTCAGAGTTTATCTATGGCTGGATAAATGAAGGCAAATAGACACTGAAAAGTAACAAAATTAGTGCTCAAAGCGCATACACAGGGCAAGAACACAAGCTACCTGTCACCAGAGCTACTGCTAAGTTCTAACGGGAAATTAGCCAACAACAAGAAGTAAGAATTTATAAGGACCTTAAATACATCTCATAGAACACAATTTCTACTGATTAGCCTTGACTTATAGCCTCTCTCCTATTCAAGAAAAGGAATTGGAATCATCATATTTCTCTCTTGGCGACGTCAAAGGAAACAGAGGCAACAACTCTGGCGGGTCAGATCCTCTAGGCGTGTTACGAGGACTTGGATGCAAGTAAAAACCCTTCTCCGCAATGGCCCTCTCTTCTTCTTCACATGGTGACCTTGGACTCGCACGCCCTGCAAAGAAGTCCAACGTTGACACAGGTGATATCAAGAATCCTCTTTGTCTGAGATGGAAAAGATCAGTATGATCAGAAGCATTGTTTTTTATGGTAGAACTGTTGTTGCTGAGGTTGATTTGGAGATTCTTAGCACTTGGTCTACGATCCTGGAGCTTGAATGCGGGTCGTTTAGGACCTGGAGAGTTGGTGGATCGGGTTTGATGGGTGACAGGGAGCTTTTGCGGTGACGGCTCGTCCGGTGCTCCGGTGAGTTTCTGGACTATGGTCCGGAACGTTGATGGGTCGGCTTGAACAAAGGTTGTGTTGGAAGAGTTAGATGAGTTTGATCCAAAGGTGGGTTGCTGGTGGTTCATGGTGGTGGTAGTGGTGTTGGTGTTAGAAGTGGAGGCCATAAAATGAAGATAAAGACTAAAGCTTGAGCATGAAATATTCGGAAATTCTATTGCTTTTTCAGGTTTTAGATGGTTGGATACGGAAAAGTATAGATGGGGTTTTAAAGGGTTTACAAAAGGAGCTATTGCTTTTTGAGTTTTGGTGGTGATGTGGGAAATTTATGAGGAAATTTGTCTTTGGATTCTTCAGTGTCAAACATAACATTTGAAAATGAGAGTTCACATAGTTTTCTACAATGCATTAGGTTCTGTCCTTTTGTGGAGGGTTTGTTACATTTCCAAGTTAGTGTTTTCAGTTATGCATATTTTGAGTACACGTTTTGTTTAAAGATCATTTGGATCATTTTATAACCTTATTATTATAACAGTGATCTATTTCATCAATGTTAACTTTTATTTATACTGAATTAAATAAAATATAGATACGAACAACTTTCTTTTAGGGTCAAACCAATAAGATCACTGTAAGACCAAGGAGGTTAAGATATTGATGAAGTATTGGAATCACTTCTTTTCAAGTTTTTTGTAAATGATACAAACTCTAACGACCAAACATACAAAACCCGTCCCTTACACATTTTGAAACCATAAGAAGGAAAATCATGGTGTAGAAGTAAGACTAACACTAGCTATCACAGTGAAGATAAAGATTTGGAGTTGGAGGGGAGGATTTGAAATTTGAAAAGGAGGGAGTGTGCCGTGTGATATTCATAAATGAGCTGTATGTAAATGTAACATTGAATGATGATGAAGTCATGCGGGTCAGCGGGGGAGGGTGAGACTCTGCAGAGTTAGCAGAAAGCTACATGCAAGGACTCTCCTTCCTCTGGCTGGTCAGGGTCAGACCCCAGTTTCAGGTCTTTTCAGTGACTTACCAAAGTTGACTTCTTTTCTTCTTCTTTTTTTGCCTCTTGTCTTTGCGATCGTAAAATCTCTTTCCCTTCTTTCTTCGTTACTTTGGCTTTTCTGTTAAAGTTTGCGTGTGGGATTGCACTTGACATTACTTTCTCATTATTTTCAGGTTCGTTTGGTTTGGTCCCTTCAGGTTCCTTTTTCTTTTTGTTTTTCTCTCTAGTTTCTTTGCTTTACTCTTCTTCTCTTCTGATAATTGCTTTGTTGCAACGGTTTGGTCTTTGGTGCTTGCTTTTCGACATTTGTGGTACTTGCTTTATTCATTTCTATGATGTTTCTTTGCTATTACTTCTTTTCCCTAAAAGTTTGTTTCTTAACTATATAAACTAAGTGCAATTTATCTAATACTTTCAATCAATTTATAGGTCATAGAATTGAATAGCGTAAGAAATGGAGCAACATTCTTCTAGACCTACCCTTAATCATAGTAGGAAAATCATATCTATATATGGTAAAATAGTGGTTTGTTTTTATTACAATATTATTATTTGTTATTAAATTTATACTATAAAATTTAAGATATGACATCTCGTCGTCATCATCATTACACCCTGTCCGAAATCCTGTAATAAAGCGGGATCTAAAAATGTCTGATAATACGCAACCTTACTCTTATATAATAAAAAGATTGTTTTTGATAAACCCACATACAAATGTGACAATAAAAGAGTGATACAGACATAACATCTCGTATATAGCGTTAATAGCTAACCAAATTTAACGTAAATCTCTTTTTATTAGAGTTTAATTAGATTCGAACGTACATGTAATTATGATTATAAAAATCTTATAAAATTATTATTATTATTTTAAATCATGTGAACAACTGGTTAATTCACCATTTTTGGATGCGTTGGTACCCCAATTACGTTTATCTTATATCAAAGAAGAGACGATTGAAGTATATACACGAGGTTAAGGTGAGATACGTCTCACTTGTATTATAATTTTTATTATCCCAATTACTCATCATTGAAGCTCTATTAATCTATTTTTAGATCAAAAGCATCAAATTATAATTAAATGTGTTTGATTATATAATACAAGAAAGACTCATGCCCTCGGTTTCAACGTGTTTAGAGTATGCTGTGACCTTAACCTCTACGACTCTAGTGCTTTTTTCTATAACAAGTGAAACCAACCTAAATGGACACGTTAACGTTGTCTTCGAGGGATTCAGATTCTCTGTCCAATATTATTCTATTTTATTCTGTCTTATGAAATCTCAGCTATTTATTTTGCGGGACCCACACGAGTTCTACATAAATAAATAGCTAAAATTTATTGAATACAATAAGACACCATAATATTGGATAGAAGATATCTGAACTCGTCTTCAAGTCCCATTGAAAAGGTGAGCTCATCACTTAAAGAAGGTCAACCAAGCTATTTTTTCTTTCACCAAAAAAAAGGAAGATGTGCCATATTTTCAACGATTAGATCAGTAATTGGTCGGTCCAGATCTAAGATTGGCCTTTATACCAAGAGAAACCATACAAGGTCTCCTTTTATTCTATGTTAAAAGCAAGCAAGGAAAGTCCAGCTTTGTGATAATCTTTAAAGCAACAAAAGAAGATGTCTAAGAGAACACTCAATCATACGAGTGATGAGTGGAGGACAACATTATTAAATGTGAAGACTAGGTAAGGTTGCCATAAAAATGTATACAAGTGGAGTCATAGCTAACTAAGATTCTCAATTTAATACGTTAAACTTCGCCTAATAAACCACTTAATTAACTAGAGTTACTTCAAAGAACATGCATGCATGATTGTTAGCATTAATTATGATGAGCTATGCGACTCTTGTTCTCTTGTGGATGTACATCTATCTTTTTGGGTCATCTTTCGAAAGAAATTAAGGTTGGACCTTTTCCTTTAGATAATCATTATATCACTCCTTCAAAGAGTATGAATATAGGGAGAGCAGATCTGTTGTTCCTGCGATAATCACCTTTAACATCTTAGTCATCCAACTTATTACAATAGATGACTGAGATTTATTTAAGTACATGAGATACAACATTTTGGAAACAACAGATCGATTCTCGAATATTGGTAGCATCAAAGTTTTCGATATGATTGACCTACTAGAACAAACAAAGCTCCAAGGTAATTAAAGAGAAATTATGAAAAAAATCGCTTGAAAAAAGATATTAATTTACTAAAATTGACCAATTAATTATCAAACTGATTTTTTTATAACAAGAGTTATAAAATTAAATCAAATCGAAAAGTTAAAAATCGAAATAATAGTTGGATAATTTAAAATTTTTACAATTGAACCAGTCGAACTGAATGAGTTATTTAATTATTGACAATTATAAAACAACATTTTTGGGTTAATTAAATGATGAACCCATGTATTATCACTATTTTTTTAAAAGTTGGTTTCTTAATTTTGTCCCCTTTTTTTTCTAAAAATTAAGAACAAGGTTTATAAAATTACGAATAGTAATGTCATAACAAATTATAACTATCAATTTTATCTTAACATAATTGACTGATATTGTATTTCAATTATAAATAGAATACTGAATAAAAATTTAATTGTTATCAAATATTATTTATGAAATTGTAACTGCAATAATTTTTTTGAATAATAATGATACTACTACAATCCAAGATTAGAGTAAATACCCATGTTCATTAGGGTCTAACCTCATTCATTCATGCATGCACATTTTCACATTACTAAAATATATCACAGGTACTAAGCTTATCCTTTTTTCTTAACCCTTCAAAAATCATGTTAATCGGTTTTACTTGACACTCCCGAAAAATATAATTTGCATATAACATTAATAACAATTTCCCCTATAACGCGAAAGTACCAAGCTTAGCTTGTATATATCTTTCATCTCTTATACTCCCTCCGATTCATAATAAGTGTCGTTTTAGAGGAATGCACACTTATTAAGAAAGTTAATGAAATGTCTGATATACCCTTATTAATTACATATTAAAGTGCCTTGAAAATATAATATGTGTAATTTGTGTAATTAAGATGTGAAAGAAATTAAAGGGTAATTTTGGAAGTAAAATAATAAATATGCATAAAAAGTCACAAACGATACTTATTTTGAATAATTAAAATCTCTCTAAAACAACACTTATTTTGAATAAGAGGGAGTATAAAATTATTAAATAACAAGCATAACACACTAAATATGGGAATATGAATATAGTCAATTAATTGTTTATCAAATATCCATATACTTAAGCTTTTACTTGTCCCCAAGCAAAAATATAGCAAAACAAAACACACAAAACTCAAACACATAACAATACAATAATGGTACAATAACATCAAATCTTATGAAATCAACTTAGTTATAAATATCAGCCACTTAAAAAGTTTCAACATGCTAACTTTTTTCATTCATGTTCAAATACTTTGGTTTAAAGAACGAGAGATTTTTTCGAAGTTTCTTAAACTATAGTGGTCGTGTATGTCTTTTACCCATTTACATAATATTTTTAAAATCTAAGGAGATAGAGGTTTTAAAATTGTAAGAAACTATTTTTAAAATGTTAAATCGAATGAGGGATTAAAGGGCTACCATTTCAAAATATGTTCATTATACTTAAAGATCTTATAACAATAAGTGATATGTAGTACCTTTTCAAGCTACACGAGGAACATAGGTAAAGTTTTAAAATATATGACACAAATTAAAAAGAATGCGTTAAATTTGTAAAAGGGTCTCATATATTTAGTTTTAAAAATTAGACCAAACCTATATTAAAATAACAAATCAATATTTCAAGAAATAAAGAGAAACATAAAACTCTAGTGAAATTAAAAATGTAAAAATTACATATATCGAACACGAATTACTAATAGGAAGGAAACTTAAATTGATCTCCTCTTGAGTCTTCTTTTAAACTTAACT
Source organism: Erythroxylum ulei (assembly GCA_027564395.1). Classification (NCBI taxonomy): domain Eukaryota; kingdom Viridiplantae; phylum Streptophyta; class Magnoliopsida; order Malpighiales; family Erythroxylaceae; genus Erythroxylum; species Erythroxylum ulei. Next base: position 8,598,561 of record JANITX010000005.1, read on the forward strand.
TTTAATCACTTCAATAAATTGTTGGGATCAAGAAGTTCTCATGATATTAATCTTTGACTCCATTAGCATTCTACCCTAGCCAACTCACTTATAATAACATAGAAATTCTCATAAAGGTAATTAGTTATCAAAACCCTAAAAACTAATCTCTAATTTACTAAACTATTTTAGTAGTCGTAAAAGAATCCCAAAAGAACTAAATATTAATTTCTTAATTTCAATTAAAAACATAAAATTTAGATATGATTAATTAACCAATAAACTAAAATTAGTAAGAAATCAAAATGAGTCAACTTAGTATAAAAATGAGAAATTAAATTTCACCTAACTCTAATTTTTGAAAAAAAAAAGAATCTCATCTAATTGTAACTCTGATTATTGTTCTAAAAGGAATAAATTTTTGTAATTCAAGCATTCAGTCTGAAACCTATTAGGATAGCTATAATAAATTCTAGTTTTTCTAAATTAATTGATTCAAATATAGTATTCAAAAATCATTAATTGAATGGGTATGATAGCATTTGATATTAATTAAATGTTAGTAGAAAATAAAAAACTAAACCTTAAATTAAAATTTTGAGCTAGCCATAACTGTTCAATTTAGTTTTTTTGTTTTTCATAAATTAGCTATACAAATACATAAATAGCCTACTTGCAATTGTACTAATCATTCATGATAATTACAAATAATTGAATTCATTGATAGCAATATAATAAATAAAATTAAATCAATTTTTTAGATCAATAAATACTAATTACTCATAAAGTAGAAAAATAAGAAATAAGAAATAAGAAATACTTGAATTAAAATAAAATTTAGGTTTAAAACAAAACCTTACAAAGTTACAAATGGAGTTTTAATTCCTCTTGAATCATTAAAAATTAGACTTAGCTACCTATGTCTATTTTTCCACACGAAAATAGAAGAAAGAAGACAAAAAGAATTGAGAACAAACATGTTCTTAGCTCTTTAAAACAATAGTAAATAAATATTCTAAAGGCGATGTAGAGATGAAAAAAAAGGTTCCCAATTAGACTAAACTTCCTAAAGGGTGACTCTAGGTGTGATTATGTCTTATCAGTTTCAACAATCTAGAATTTTTTGCTTCATCTTTTCAAAATTTGTGGCTTCGACAAAGGATGCACTAATTAAATATTTTAAACAAAATTTAGTTCATTCTCCACCTCTTGAAGCAAGATAAATATTATTTTTTAATTAAGCACCAAATCAACCCAAACCAAGGATGATCTAATTACATCTTAACATAAAGCCTTTCAATGCAGATTATAACATAGTTTCTTTATTCGGTATTGATATAAACAAAGTCACAAGACTTGATAGCAATTAGTCACTTCTTTCATTATAAAGGAATAACATAGTAATTCTTAGATTTTTCTTGGTTATGCAAAAGTTTAAGTAAACTAAGTATTACTTTGACAATGTTAATCCAAAAAATAAGTACACCAAATCCCTAAGTAATGTTATGTTGTGAAAATTGACCGGATTAGAGTAGGTTTGCAGCTAAATAGGATTAAATGAATAGTATTGAAGAAATAAACCCAAAGATTTTTACGTGAAAAAGCTCCAAACAAATCAGGGTAAAACCCACGAGCAATAAGAAGAAACTTCATTATAAGAAATTTAGGAGTTACAACCTCTCTCTATTTTCGTGAGATCCTATATCGGTTGGAGAGGAGAACGAAGTACGTCTTATAAAGGTACAAATACCTCTTCTCTATAAACACATTTTCTCAGGTGCAGGAAAATCAAAATCGTGAGGGCCTTAGCCTGACAGGCAACTCAAAGCGGACAATATCTATGGACAGGTAGTCTAGGCTGTTACAAATGGTATCAGAGTCGGTTCTCGGTCCGTTGTGCCAGTAAGGATGCTGGGTCCTAAAGGGGTGGATTGTGAGATCCCATATCAGCTGGAGAGGAGAACGAAGTATGCCTAATTATAAGGATACATATACCTCTTCCCTATACACGCATTTTTTAGGGTGTAAGAAGAGCAAAATCGTGAGGATCTTGGCCCGATAGGCAACCAAAGTGGACAATATCTGTGGGTGGGTGGTCTGGGTTGTTACTTACAAGGAGGAACATTAACTCTCTTAAGAAATAGGAGAAACACTGTATAAACTGTGAAGATTAAGCTAAAGAAGAGAAGATTTGGGATGATTCAAAAGTCAATTTGCGAAGGCCTATTTGTAGCCCTCCCAAACGTGTATAGTCAGCTGTAGACAATGTCTGGCTTTGTTTTTCTTCTTCTTTTTGCATTTGCATGTGAACTTGCAGATCCTTCCTTTGTTAACTTTGGGAAGTCGGCAACAACAATCTCCCACTTAAAGATTTGATTGAAAGTCAATTAGATCTTCACACCATTCTTTCTTCCTTGCCATTTCCATATTACTCATGTCTCCATTAGGCAAGGATCAACTCCAAAGTTTGATCCCTCATAACACAATGCAAAATTTGAGGTCCCTTTAATGTCTTCAAGGACCCTCTTTATAGCATTTCAATGCCCTCTACCATGATTTGTCATGTACCGACTAACTACTCCCACTGCATGTGTAATGTCTGGTCTTCTACAAATCATAGCAAATATTAAGGTTCCTACTGCTAATGCATATGGTACTTGAGACATCTTCATCCTCCCATCTTCACTATTAGGACTCATACTGGAGGATAACTTGAAGTTAATAGGAAGTGAGGTAGAAATTAGCTTACAATCTTGCATGTTGAAGCGTCGCTAGATCTTCTTCAGATAATTTTTTTGAGAAAGTCAAATCTTCCTATTACTTTTGTCTTGGTGAATTCGTATCTTTAGAATCTTGTTTGCTGGTTTCAAGTCCTTTATTTCAAATTCCTTAGCCAACTGAGCCTTCAATTCTATCATATGATCTTTGATGGGGCCTATTACCAACATGTCATCTACATACAGTAGCAAGATAGTGAAGTCGTTTTCGCCAAACCTCTTGAAATATGCACAAGAGTCTACATGTAGTCTACTGTATCCAAAGCTGATAATGAAAGAATCAAATATTTGTTTCAACACCTTGGTACTTGCTTTAGACCGTATAAATATTTTTTCAACCTGTAAACCAAGTTTTCCTTTCCTGCTTGTTCAAAGCCTCATAGTTGGAGCATATAAATTTCTTCTTCAATATCTCCATATGTCGTACTCCTTAGATAGTATGAATTGTACCATCATGTAACTTCAGCTTGGTGAGATGATCTCAGATCTCCTTTGTCATCTTCTTCTCCTCTATGTTTGACAACATCTCATCTGCTAATGCTAGATAAAGTTTTGCGATAGCATTCCCATCTATCTCATTCCACTCATTATCATTTGTGAATGTTGTCCGCCTTTTGCTGATGGCTACTAAGTAGTTGTCTTTTCTCAAGATAGCCTTCATCTTCAATTTTCACAATGAGAAATTACTCCTATTGAACTTCTCAATTTCAAATTTTTCCGACATCGCTTCTATCATGAACAAAATTTAGCTCCCACTATTTCACATGAATAGTACCCATAAATATGAATATACGTGATTCGTACCCCATTTGTTATAGTGACTGCTACAGTTATGAATACTAAAAAAATGCATGCTACAGTTGCCACCTTTTTGGTTACTGTTTTACTATTCATCAAATTTTACTGTCGACACCTGAAAATCGAACGGATTGCACCAAAAAATTTGTCGCACTGACCACGCTCTGATACCACTTGTTGTGAAAATTGACTGGATTAGAGCAGGTTCGCAGTTAAATAGGATTAACATAATAGTAATGAAGAAATAAACACAGATTTTTACATGAAAAACTCCCAAACAAATTAAGGTAAAAACTAGGGGCAAGATGAAGAAACTTCAATACGAAAACTTTAGGAGTTACTACCTCTTTCTATTGTATAAGGAGAAACCCTAACTCTTTTAGGAAATAGGAGAAACACTCTCCAAACTGTGAAGATTAAACTGAAGAAGAGAAGATTTGGGATGATTCTAAAACCAATATGGGAAGGCCTATTTATAGCCCTCCTAGATGCATGCAATCAACTGTGGACAATGGCTTTGTTTTTCTTCTTCTTTTTACATGTGCACGTGGACATGCAAAGTTTTTCTTCCTTCCTTTGTTGGCTTTAGGAAGTGGGCAATAACAAATATTGCCTACAAAATTATTTAAAAACTTATAGCAAAATCACTATGGATTTGGCATTTGGCAAATCAATCATATTGCCAACATCTCGTGGACATTTGGAAAGACCTTCAACCAAAGAAGTAGACTTAGGCATGAAATTATTCACATGAGAAATGAATATACTTGTTATTCGAAAATGAGCATCAGCTTGGTCCACTAATCAACCATGGTTTGCTAAGAGCATCATTAGAGGGACTGCCAAGATAGGCAAAAGTTGAAGTGGTCATTAGGAATACCTCCTAGTTTTAGGTTGTTCAGAATTCTAGACCATTAGTTCCTGTAAGGGAGAACGTGCCATCCTATTCATATGACTTTATAAAGCACGAAAAGATCATTTAGAGAAGCAATTCAAATCAACAGTTTACAAAGAAGTCTGATGTAGAATTCTTTAGGAACCCCTACCACACCAGAATTGGCATTCCCTCATTTGGTTCAAGTTCAATTTTGCAAAATTAGTTTTCAACCTTGGCTAACGATACAACAGAGGTTGAAAACCTACCTTCTACCAATTTAACACATGCCAGAATGCTATGGAGAGCCACGTCACCTTTTTTTAGTGCCACTATTCCAATAAAGTATGGTGGAATATTCTGATGCTACGTAACCTGGCTTGGAGCCAAAGATCTTGGAAAGCACCATCAACAGAGCAACAATGGGCTTCAATAGAAGAAAAGAAGATGCTCCCTCACTATCTCTTAAAATTTTGTTGCATATGTAGCCTATATAACGAAAGGAACTCGTACATCTTCAAATTATCATAAATCTACTGCTGAACTGTCTGGATGGACAAATAATTGGATCAGGGAAGTTTGTATAACGAAGCACCATCAACGACCGTTGACCAATTGTTTCATTTCTTGACTTCTCATGCTGTGAGGTCCAATCGATGAAGTAGTGCCAAGAAAGTCATTTGGTGGAGGAAGCAGAGGTTGTGTGGCATCATAACTATCAATGAGAACTTCAATGTGCTTGCCTTTGCTGACTGTGATCATTTCCTGAAGCTCTCTTGTCACTTGTTTCATGCTAGGCCTTTTCTCTCCCCTATATCTTAAACAACGTTTTGCGAGCTCGGCCACACTTTTAATCTGCTCAGATTCTCCCTCTTTCTTCACCCGTTGATCGATAATTCGGAGCAAACGATCATCTTTTAATGCAGAAGTAAAAAATGTTGCTAGACTTTTGTCATTTGCAGGCCTAGTTGTTGAAATTGCTCTCTCTCCAGTTAGTAATTCGACAAGAATCACCCCAAAACTATAAACATCACTCTTGTCATTCAACAAGCCTGATTGGAAGTACTCAGGGTCCATGTATCCCCACGTTCCTTGTACTACTGTAGATAGCTGAGTTTGATCTAAAGGCACCAGTCTCGAAATCCCAAAATCAGACACTTTTGCTGTAAAATTGTCATCCAACAATATATTTGAAGACTTCACATCTCTGTGGAT
>JANITX010000005.1:8658478-8717892 GCA_027564395.1 Erythroxylum ulei
AGCTGGTCCACTAAATGTCAAGCTCCCCTTGGTGTGCGTGAGTGCTCAATGAGAATGGAGCCCCCTTGGTTTGTTTGTCTACTGCTCTCTTATCTTGCTTCTCACAATTTGCTCTCATTAAAAACCTTCTGCTGCTGCGTGTCTATCCTCTAGCTACGCCTGCTGAGTCATGCCTCTTGATGGTTCCACTCCTGCGTGATTTGTTTTCTTGGAGCTGGCGTGTGTTTATTTTTCTCCTCCAGTTGCATGCGTGATCTGCCTCTCATGTAACTTGATTTTTCTGGCGGCGTGGTGGGCCTTTTGGAGCTGTCCCTTAGTAGCATAATTCTCGTTTCTTTTTCTTGTAGTCTGCTGGGTTTGATTCTTTGTGTAGCGTGATTTTGTGTGGTCTCTCTAAAACAACCAGCTGCCTTCTTTGCTTGGCGTTTTGGACTGCTGTTTCTACCCACGTTTTTCTTGGACTGTTGTGGTCTTTTATAATTAAAACCAGGTGCATTTTCTACAAATTAAACATGAATAATCATAAATGCAAATTTAGGTAAACTAAACAACTTAGCAGGAAATATATGTATAAAACCCAATAATTAATCAAAAGTTAAGAAAAAATGTCATTAATTCTAATGATAAAAATGCCTTTAACACCTCCAAGGTCCTTATGCCTCTCACTGGAAGATCATCCAACAATTCATCAGCTTCAAGTTGAATTTGGACCTCAAATGGAGAACCAGAATCCATGCTTTTCTTATTTTCCCAATCCCATGTTGCTGCTTCATTAACCTTCATTTTTCTGCTCAGGATGACTTTTTTCTGTTTGTAGACAGAAAGTTTTGTAACCTTTGTTTACTGCCCCATAGCCCACAAGAATGCCCTTCTGAGCTTTGTTGTCAAGTTTGCTTTTTTTTGGCTCCGATATTTGAAAAAAGCAGACGCTACCAAATACACGAAGATGATCCCAGCAGGTTTGACACCATTCCAAGCTTCATATGGTGTCTTGTTCTGCAGTGCCTTTGCAGATAATTTGTTCAACAAGTACACCGAAGTATTGACTGCTTCAACCCATAGTTTGTTTCTCATCTTTTTTTCAAGTAAGAGACATCTAGCCATCTCCATTATGGTCCTATTCTTTCTCTCACACTCACCGTTTTGTTGTGGGGTGTATGGTGTGGTGAATTGATGAACAATGCCTGCACTATTACAGAACTCAGCAAATTAACTTGAGGTATACTCAGTACCATTGTCATACCTTAAGCATTTAATCAATAAGCCACTTTGATTTTCGACAAGGGCTTTAAATTTAAAAAAAACAAAATAAACTTCACTCTTGAGTTTAATGAAATAGACCCAACACATCTTAGTACAATCATCAATAAAGACGGTGAAGTATTTTTTACCACACAATGAGGCCGTTTTCATTGGACCAGACACATCACTGTGGATGAGCTGAAGTTTTTGATTGTCTCTCCATGCTTGGCCTTTAGGAAATGGTAGTCTCAACTGCTTGCCAAGTTGGCAAGTTTTTGAATATCATCAATGACTACAGGCATGTTTTCAACCGTCTCCTTCTGCCTCATATCCAAGAGACTCCTCTGATTAACGTGCTCAAATCTTTTATTCCAAAGATTTGAGATAGTTTGAGTGGTGTTGGAATAGGCATGCTCAGAAACCTTTTCCCAATTGACAACAAAACTTTTATTCTTCATCTTTACACAAAGCAATTGTTCTCCAGAAGGATCAAAGATTGTGCATTTGTGATCTTTGAACTGAAGTGAGTAGTCTTTCTTAAGCATCTATCCAACACTTAGTAGATTGTGACTGATGTCAGGTATAAACAGAACATCAGGAATAGTTTTGATGCCTGAAGTTGTGTAGACAACTATTGAACCTCTGCCTTTAACTTCCAGGTATTCACCATTGCCCACCTTCACTCTAGACTTATAAGTTTCATCAAGAATTCTGAATGCATCAGCATCTCTGCACAGATGATGTGTGCAGCCACTATCAATAAGTCAAGAATTAGAAGTTTCATTAGTTAAGAAGCAAGAAACTGCAAAAAACTACTCCTCCTATACATCTGCCAATTGTACTTGTGTAGGTTTAGGATCTTTGTTCTTTGATATGCAGACCTTGGTAATGTATCTTATCTGTTTGCAGTTGCCACACACAGCATCAGGCCTCCACCAGCAGTATTTTTCCAAGTGTATAGTCTTTTTACAGTGTTTGCAGGGAGGAAAAACCTTCTGTTTAAAACCTACGATGATGTTGCCACCTTCACCTTTGCTCTTATTTTTTTGATCGAACTGCTTCTTTGCTTTTCCAGGTTGTTGCTTTTTTCACAGAAAAAGGACCTTCAGTGACTCTATCTTGTCTTAGAGTCCTCCTTTGTTCTTGCTCTTGAAGAGCATTCATTAATTCACCCAAAGAGATTTGGCTAAGGGCTTCAGATTCTTCAAGAGAGGAGATTTTGGTTCAAACCTCTCAGGAAGAGTTACCAACATTTTCTCCACAATCCTTTTCTCTGAAAAATCCCCACCAAGCAGTCTATTGTTATTGACAATCAAGGAAATTTAATCAGCATACTTACCAATAGTTTCATCCTCCTGCATGTTTAATGACTCAAATTCTCTCTTTAGATTCAGCACTTGCATCTGACATGTCCTGTCATTGCCTTGGTATTCTTCTTTCAACTTGTCCCAAGCCTCCTTTGTTGTTTTACAAGCCATAATCCTGTAGAAGACACAATCTGCTACTGAGTTCTGAATGAGTGACTTAGCCTTGGATTTCTTTGCCTTTTCATTGCTATTAAGTTTGATTTGAGCTATGGTGGGATCCCTAGGTAGCGGAGGTATAGGCTTGTCTTCTGTCACTATTTCTCAAAGGTTGTACGCTTCTAAAAAAGCCTGCATCTTTACTGACCAAATGTGATATTTTTCACCAGTGAAGATGACAGGAGGGTTTAAAGAAAGGCTGTTGGATGCCATTTGTAGTGTGGGTTAAAAAAAACAATGTTTTTGTTCGTAAGATCAACTGTAGCTTTGGTACCACTGTTGGAGCAGACAACAGTAGAAACATGAAGCAAAAGGAATAAAAATGTTTGAAAATCCAGCATACTCTTATTCGTTCATACTGTATAAAAGCAGGGACAGAGGTAGGTGGGGGCCAGTGGTGCACTGGGCCCCCTACCCCTAAGATTATTAAATAATTATATATATATATTAGGACGGAGTTATTTAGAAGTTAGTGGTGTAGTGAGCCTTAAAATTTAAAAAATTAAATATTTGAACCCCCCATCTTAAATTCTTGACTCCGTCACTGTATAAAAGCATACTCTTATTCGTTCGTACTGCAGATTTTATAGAGAGAGGAATAACAAACTTTGCTAACTAGCTGCCACTTTTACAAAGTGGATAAAACTAAAAAAGTAAAATAAGCCTCTACTCAGAAAATATGGAACTAAAATTGGCAAAGTCTCAGTGAGAAAATAAAGGAAAACTCAACTGAAAAACAGTAAGTTGGCACTGAAATGCAAACTGTCTAGCAAGTTATGAAGGAAACCCATTTCTCTGTGGACTGCCATCCGACGAAAAGTGCAGCAGTTTGATCTAGTCACCTCTGTCACCTGCACCACCTCCAAGGAACAGCAGTGGAGGGAAGTGGCATGAAGTGGACAGTGTTGCGTTCTTTTCAAGTTTTGCTGTTTCTTACATCATGTTCTATCTAGGTTATTACTATAATTTATCTGAATCCACGCTGGTGAAGGTTGCAAAGATTGTTCGACTTCGTTGTAGTCTTGTAGAATATCTATACTTAAAGCTGAGATATATGTTTGCATATCTGTACCGAAGTTTCTATTCAAATCATCTATGATCAAATTGCTACTTCTATGTTTCATGGTATCTTGGTCGTTTTCCAATCTTTTCAGTTCATTGGAATGCTTCAGATTAACAGTACTTTACATATAAGAGATTACATATATAGTCACCCTTAGATAAATGTTGGTATCTTGGTCGTTTTCCAATCTTTTCAGTTCATTGGAATGCTTCAGATTAACAGTACTTTACATATAAGAGGTTACATATAGTCACCCCTAGATAAATGTTCTTCCTGGATTGAGGAAAAATGAGTGGAAGAAATTGTCGTTTGAATATGAAAACATAGACCATATTCCATAGCAAACAAAATCAACACGTAACAACATTTTTTCCAAATGAACGCGTGAGAAAAAATATCTTCTATCAAATTCTATGAACTTTCCAGCGTACTGGGTACGTACAAAAAAGATTGCATGTTAGTCAAGCACCTTTCCAGGATCACCTTCGCAAAGTTGCTAAATGCCTTACAATCCCAAAAACAACGGAGGCTTAAGGGACAAGATCATTTAATTGAATGACTCCCACGAGCCGGGCATTAGGAAGTTGGAAAGAACAAAAAAGAAAAATTACAAGAAAATCAGGCGTCAAGTATTGATACTGCAAACAACTAAATCCGAAATAAGGTAGAAAGTCAAAGAGAAACTATCTACTTTATTAGCACTAGGTCATCCATTATTAAAATGGTTTAGTATGTTCTTAGATATAGTTTAGTTACAAGAGTATGAGTTATGGGTATAAGATATTTATGAGTTGAGTGTATTAATATTACGAGCGATTCAAAACAGACCGAACCTGTTACAATACCTTTTTATTAAAAACCAAAAAGGATCTGCTTCCTTCATTGTTCAACATTCTACAGTCGAAATCCAAAACAAGAAGTTGCCAGGAAGCCAGCAAGTCAAGAGCAACAAGTCAAGAGACTCCATTCGTACATAGAGGACTGACTTTTAAGTCTCAAGTCTTCCTTGAATGCTGACAAGTTAGCCACCAAACTATGTATGATTGTGATAGTTGATCATTTTTCTAATGTCTTTTATCTTAATTCAATTCTCTAATATATATTTGTCTACATATTATATTTTACATAAGCTATCTTCCATTATTTTCATATACTTGTTATAAGTGCTAATAAAAAACAAAATTGGAAAGAAAAAGACTTGACTGATCCAATTGTAATATCCAACTATAAGAGATTTCATGAATTATAATGAGTTGCGGACATGCATAGGAATCTCTCATTTTATCTCCAATGGAACTTCCCTTCAACTTCACGAAATGCCTTGTGCTTTGCCTTTGCCTGGTGATTCTGCAGATTCAGATTAAAGGACAAAGAGGGTGTCATGAAGCTGAGAGAATGGCTCTGTTAGAATTCAAAGCCCTTCTCGAATCCGACGGCTATGATGCAGACCATCTTCTGCCTACATGGATTGATGATCCACATAGCCAGTGTTGCAGCTGGGAGAGGGTTGCATGCAACCACAGCACCGGTCATGTAACGCAGCTTTCACTCAGCAACACAAGGCAGTTCGATGGACTCAGCATGTTAGATGAGGAAAACGTTTGGTTGTTAAACATTTCCTTGTTCAACACTTTTAAGCAGCTGAGAGTCCTTAATCTATCCTTCAATGGAATTGGTGACTGGACTGATGATAATGAAGGTTTGGTTGACGAACTTGCACTGTTTGCAATTTCTGCTAGTTTCTAAAATGGTTTCTCCAGGTTCTGCAGAAGTTTCAACGCTTGAAGAGCTGGAGACGCTGGATTTAAGAGGAAACATGTTGAGCGACAGAATCATATCATCGTTGAGTGGTTTGACTTCACTTACGAATCTGATTCTAGCTCGGAATCAGTTGGACGGATACTTTCCTGCGAGAGGCATGCTTAACTTTTACTGATGACTCTACAGTAATCTGATTGAGACCGTAATTGTCTTATGTTTGACTTTTATGTTTTAATTTGGGCAGAGATTATCAGGATGAAAAAATTGGAAAGGCTGGACATGAGTTCCAATTCTCTTGACGATTCAATATCAGAGCAAGGTACAATAAGGGAAGAGAAAACGTGTTCTTACAACCATAAACACTCCAAAAGAGAAGTGCATTGAGATGTAACAAGAGTTCTCTTGATTGGTATACTGTGTTCTGTAAAGAGAGAAAGTGAGATAATAACAATAGTGCGATCCTGATATTTTTATATGAATCCTGACGCTGCCAGGCTTTTGAATTCTGCAGGCTTCCTTTACTTGTCAGAGCTGCCAAAGCTGAAGTACTTAAATCTCCGCGACAATGGCATTGGCAATAAAATAACTAAAATTTTGGGCAAACTCTCATCCCTTAGTTATCTAGACCTCTCTGACAATAAGTTGGAAGGATCTTTTCTTAGCCATGGTACGCCTATTTCCATAGTTTCAAGTTACAGTTGGTTTCTGATATCTATATATGTATATACTCTCCTTCATTCATTCAAAGGACAGATTTGTTGGAAAAATGTCAGCTTTATTGTTAAATTGTTGAGAGATTTTCGCACTTTTCTTTAACAGAACTTTTGAACTTGAGCAAGTTAGAGGTGATCATTCTGAAACATAATTTGCTTAATGGGACCTTGCCAGTCCGAGGTAGGGAAAACAAACCACTTCGGAGAGAGTTCATTTTGTATCTCGTACAGAATGGATTGTACCAGTTGTTTACCTCGAATTATTTACTTTTGTTTTGTTGTCTCAGAACTCATGGCTTTTCCCAACCTGCAAATCTTGGATTTGGGTTATAATAACTTTAACGGGGCTATTCCTCCATACATGGGAGCATCACTATCCTCTCTTAAGGCTTTGTCTCTATCCAATAATCAGCTTACCGGTCCTTCATCAATTCAAGGTAACTTATGCTTATAACATCGAAAGAGTTGGTCAAGCTACAACTTGAAAGACATATATTATTAGAACAACAAGTTTACATAACAAACTGTAAATCATATTAATTCGAGTTACTCAGTAAACTGATAAGTCTAATGAGCAAGAACATATATAAGCCTCCTGTCAATGGCAGGACTTTGTGGACTAGAGAGACTTGAGGAGCTAGATCTTTCTGGGAATAGACTTGAAGGGAAACTTCCTCCATGTCTTCAGAATCTATCATCGCTTAAATTGTTGGATCTCTCACACAACAAGCTCATTGGAGGAGTATCTTCATCTTTGATGGCTGCCCTGTCTTCACTTGAGTACATTAATCTCGGTTACAATCAATTAGAGGGTCTCTTCTCATTCAGCTCAATTGGTAATCACTCGAAGCTTGAAGTGGTACAATTTGTCAATAATAATGACAAGTTTGAGATAGTAACTGAAGATTCAGGTTGGACTCCCCGGTTTCAGTTGAAAGTTCTGGTACTATCTAATTGTAACCTTAACAAGATCACAAATGCAATCCCCAGCTTTCTACTTACTCAGAAGCAGCTGAGAGTGTTGAATCTGTCTCACAACAAGTTGAAAGGAAGATTCCCTGGTTGGTTGGTTGCAAACAATACAAAGTTGGAATTTTTGAGTCTAAGGAACAACTCTTTTGCAGGCCAATTTTATCTGCCAATCAATTCCTCAATGAACTCTACATGGATCGATGTATCAGATAATCAACTCGAAGGGCGAATTCAAGAAAATGTAGGAAAGCTGTTTCCAAATTTGTTGGGTCTCAATGTATCCAGAAATGCTTTGGAAGGTAAAATTCCAACTTCAATTGGTGATATCAGAAAATTAGAGGCCTTGGATTTGTCTTCCAACAACTTCTTTGGAGAAGTGCCCAAAGGACTGGTTGCAGGTTGCACTGACTTGCAGTTCCTGAAACTATCCCAAAATAGCTTTGAAGGTGAATTTTTCTCATCTCAGTATAACTTGAGCGGATTGTACGTTCTGAGGTTGAACGACAACAGATTCACTGGCAGCTTGTCAAACGTGAAATTCATCTCAAATGACCTTCTTGTTTTTGATATCGGCAACAACTTCCTGTCAGGTAAAATTCCCAGTTGGATCAGTAACATGACAAATTTATGGATACTGAACATGCGAAACAATTCTTTTGAAGGAGATACCCAATGTGCGCCATTTTCAGCTGGATATGTAGATCTCTCTCACAACTCTCTGTCAGGCACACTACCTTCTTGCTTCAATATACAGGACACACAGCAAATACATTTGCAGGACAACAACTTTACAGGGGCCGTTCCAAAGGGCTTTCTAAATTCATCAACTCTTCTGGTACTGAACTTGAGAGAGAACAAATTGTCTGGCAGCATTCCTAATCTGATTGGTATGCTTTCTAGCTTAAGGGTTCTTCTGCTAAGAGGAAATGCTTTTAGTGGCCTGATTACAAAGCAATGGTGTCAGTTGAAAAGCGTGAGCATGATGGATCTTTCTGTCAATCAATTCTCTGGGCCAATACCTCCGTGCTTTGATAACATTACTTTTGGGAAAATGGAACATCTGATGTCTATTTCTAAAAAATCGACTTTCTTGTATAGCGGTATTTTTTATGACAGTATTGGCAACAATAAGGGCGGAAGTGTTTTGATGTGGAATTTCTTTGAAGAAGGAGCCATTGATGTATCGATCCTGCAAGTTGAAATTAAGTTTGTCACCAAGAATAGGCCGAACTCTTACAAAGGTGATATTCTGAATTTCATGTCTGGGTTAGACTTGTCATGCAATAATTTGGATGGTGAAATCCCTCGTCAGCTAGGAAATTTATCATGGATTCGAGCATTGAACTTGTCTCACAATCAGCTGAGAGGATCCATTCCAACAACGTTTGGAAAGTTAACTGAGATAGAAAGCTTGGACCTCTCTTACAACAGACTGAGCGGGGAAATACCTTCAGAGCTTACATTACTTTATTCACTGGCAGTCTTCTCTGTGTCTTACAACAATTTATCAGGCAAGCTTCCTGAAAGGAAAGCTCAGTTTGGAACATTTGATAATAGTAGCTATGAAGGAAATATATTTCTTTGCGGGCTTCCATTGGAGAAAGTTTGCAACCCTGCTGATGGGTCACCTCCAACGCCAACATCATCTATGCCACGTGAAAAGTGGTATGAAAATGAGGTCACGGTTTTCCTCGGAAGCTTTATAGCATCTTTTATCATATTCTTCCTAGGAGTCATCACAGTTCTTTATGTCAATCCTTATTGGCGACGAAGAGTGTTCTGGCAAGGTGAGGAACTGATATTTTCATGTTACTTCTGTGTCAAAGATTTCATCTTTTTCAGATTAAGGGCTCTAGTTGGTAGATTATGTCACTGGCAATGATTGCTTCGAGGGTCCACAAGTCTTAAATACATATGAACATGGTACTGCTAAATTTGATATTACGAATAAAGTTTCTGCTAGTAAGCAATGAAGCTCAATTATATGACATGAGACTCGGGTTCAAATTCCTATACAAATGCATGATATGTGTACATGTAAAGATAACTTGTTAAAAGGTTAATAGGTATGAAACATATGAAGAATGAGAGAGAGCTTAATTTAACCCTGTTAAACATTTTTTTAACAAATAAAACTAATTCTATGATTAAAGAGAGAAGGGAAAAAAAAAAGTGTTCTCAGAATACCAAAAGTTGCAGCCTTCAAGAGTAATTCTCTTAATCATAATTGACGATTCAGAAACATATCGTCATAAGCACCATCCTGAAGCTTTGTTTTCTAGAAAGCAAACCTTGAAATGATCAATTAGTTGTATGCTAAAAGATATCAGCATAAACAAATCAACATCAACATGAAGAACAGAA
The DNA here is from genome assembly GCA_027564395.1 of Erythroxylum ulei. Lineage (NCBI taxonomy): Eukaryota > Viridiplantae > Streptophyta > Magnoliopsida > Malpighiales > Erythroxylaceae > Erythroxylum > Erythroxylum ulei. The sequence continues at coordinate 8,668,117 of JANITX010000005.1, forward strand.
ATTATTACTGAAGTTGGAGTATTCATTTCAAAGTAGACATGGATTGTCACATTCACAAATGTTCTACATGAAGCTAAACTCGGTAATTCAACAAAACTAACTGCGTCAAATTGTGAGATCAGCCAAGTCGAAAGTTCGCTCAACGGCTTTGCACCAACACTCCACCTTCTTCTTCCTAAGTTGTGCGTCCAACTTGGGATGGAAAATGGTATCTGTCTTAGCTTTTTCCCCGGAAGCAAAAATTTCTTCTTTGTTCCAAACTCCTATGGCTAGACCAGCTGCATAGGCCGCTCCAAGGGCTGTGGTCTCTATATCAGCAGGTCTTACCACAGGGCTCCCCAATAAATCCGCCTGCAGAGCAATAAAAGAATTTCTTATATCTTAGGCTTAAAAGAAGCTTGGAAAACCAGAGATTTGAGCATAAAATATCCGTAATTTACTCCCCCCTACAACATGTCTAGTGCCAAAACACATACAATAGAGCTGCTTTGCTAGTTTTCTTTACACTAATAAACTTCAGTTCTACCGCAGAAGGCATTAGGTCCTATTATTCTATTCCCAGAATGCTATAATAAAAGAATGATGAATTAAGCTGAAACCTGAATCTGCATCAGAAGGTTGTTGACTGTAGCACCACCATCCACTCTAAGTAAAAACTCCCCTTTCTCACTCCTAACCTCACCCTTTTCCCCAGAATCTTTATGCATTGAATCCAAAACATCCTTCACTTGGAAACACATGCTCTCAAGAACAGCTCGAGCCAGGTGTGCCTTACTTGTAGATCTTGTGATCCCAACACAAACCCCACGAGCATCATCACGCCACCATGGAGCAAATAATCCACTAAAAGCAGGTACAAAGTAAACTCCTTCAGTTGAGTCAACTTCAGATGCCAGTTTCTCAATCTCACTTGCACTTCTAATTATACCGAGCTGATCTCTAAGCCACTGAACGGCGGCTCCAGCAATAGCAATTGAACCCTCTAGAGCATAGTTTGTTGGTGCTTCAGCACCAAGTTTGTATGCTATAGTTGTTAGAAGCCCATGCTTAGATGGAACTACTTCCCCACCTGTGTTAAGCAGAATAAAAGCACCAGTTCCATAAGTGCTTTTGGCCTCCCCTTTTCGACAAGCTTGCCCAAGCATTGCAGCATGTTGATCACCTAAACATCCAGAAATTGGGATATTAGTTATAGGCCATCCTTTTCCAATCTTTCCAATAATCTCAGAGTTGCTGACGATTTTTGGCAAAATAATAGCTGGAATGCCCAGGGTGTTTAAGGTAGGTTTATCCCAATCAAGAGTCTTCAGATTCATGAGCATGGTGCGTGATGCATTAGAAACATCGGTAACATGTAATCCACCGTTAACTCCACCAGTTAAGTTCCAAATTAACCACGTGTCTATAGTTCCAAAGAGTGCATCCCCCTTTTCTATACCCACCTTGACAGCATCCACATTCTCCATTAACCAGAGTATCTTCATTGCACTGAAATAGGTGCTTATAGGCAGACCACATGTCTCTACAAAATGCGTTCTTCCTTCGGGTAATTCTTTCTCCAGTTTCCTTAAAACAGCAATACAAATATCAACAGAAGAAGCACAAATAGATATCTCCGGCTGCTTTAAATAATCAGATGCCAAGCAAAAACTTGAAATTCAAACAGAACTAGTAATAGTAATGGACGATTTACAATAAAACCACATTTCTATTGTCACAAATTTGCATAAAAGGAGCAGTTTTAAAACAGGAGATCGATATCCAAAGAAACGACTAAAAATTACAATTGAATCGGAATTTAGCACGAACAGGGAATTCAGGATAGTATTTGCATGGAGTAGTAGGTTCAATTCCATACATAGGTACACAGAGAAATAGAAGATGACACACTGCCCAGATCCTTGATGATAGGATCGAGTCATAGAAAAAGAACAGGAAACCATAAAATCAAATGATAGGAAAAAAAGATTTGAAACAAGGGATATCTTTGGGTTGGGTACCTGCAGATGCCACTGGTGCGACCATCCATCCAAACAATGGCATTGTACAGAGGAGTCCCGGTGGATTTGCTCCAAATGAGAGTTGTCTCCCTCTGATTAGTCAAACCAACAGCCTTCAACGCACCATCCACATTGTGCCCATCTGCTGTGGCCTTGATAATTGCCTTTTCCATGCACATCCTCACACTCTCCAGTATCTCCATTGCATCATGCTCCACCCACCTACCACACATTTAAAGGAATATTTTCCAAATTATCAACAAAAACATTTATTTGCATATCCACAAACACTCAAGTCAGCCACACACGAATACACGCGCAGGATCATCTCACACGGGAAAGAATAGAAGGTTGGGTTCACGATTCATCTTATTTCACATAACACTAAGTCACTAACACTATATACTTCAATCACAGAAGGTTTGAAGATTTAATAGAATCATCTCATACAGTGACAAGAAACATAAAAGTCAACCACAACCACCTCATCGACACTAAGTACAAAGAATACTTAGAACACAAAGATCCCTCTTTTCTTTTCCGTAATGGAAGACCGATTGTTTAGGTTACATAAACGATCAGAAAAACAGAAATCAAACTTTCCATCAATCCCATAAAACAAATACAACAGCAATCTCATGTAAATGCACACATGTTCTAATAATGAACACATGACGTATAACACTCGACAGAGACAGGGACAGAAACAGAGCATACCCGTTATCAGGGTAGAACTGTGTGAACTCGACCTGGTGAGATCCAATAACCCGAGTATTACGGTCATAAATGAAGAACCTGGTACTGGTTGTCCCTTGATCTATCGACCCGATGAACACTGCCTCCTCCTTTGCCATTTCCTTAGTCCTGTTCTTGTACCTGAGACCAGAAAGACTGTGAGATGAAACAGAGTCCTTTGTTTGTGTGAAAGGAGGAGAGTGAAGACCAAGGCGTACAGATTTTATAGGAATCTTTTCTTGGGATTGTCATTGTAGACTGAGTTTATCCAACTACTTCAAATTATCAGCCGATTTTAATTATTGATTAATTAAATAATTTACTATTAGCTTAAAAGATACCATCCAAAGTTTCTTTGATAGTGATTGCTAATTGACTCTGTCATATGGGTTAAGATAGGTGTTATCTTATATTATGTATTTTTATTTCTTGTGATAGTTGTTTTTTGGAAAAAAAACGGTTCGCAAGATTTTCTTTTTCAGTTATGACGTGGCCGTTCCGAAGTTCTCGGTTCGCTCAACCAACAATGAGGCGAAGCCACGTGGGATTCGTGAACGTTGACTTAGAACAAACAGATGTGTTCACGCGCTCCCCTAGTCGTACGCGCGCGGCGGCGTTGGAAATTCAAGTATACTCCCGAAGTTATCAACTAGATTTAGTTAATGCCAAGTGTGCGAGATTTCTTTTTATCCTTTTTAAAAAGACGATGGATCAGTTCAGATCATGGAAAGTTAATAGTCGCCTGTAAGTGTTTTGAAATTTGGATCGGTTATTGAATCAGAGGTTTTATTGATCATCGGTTTGATCGATTCAATCGGTTTAATCACTGGTCGAACCGGTATGACGTCATAATTATATAATAATTATATTTAATTATATATAATATTAATAATATTTAAAAAATAAAAAATACAAATTTATTGAATTGGACCAGTTCGACCGGTTCAACCTATCAATTGACCGATTCTTACTGGTTTAATTAAGAATCGATTTTTAGGGATGAATCGGACCGAATAGTCGATCGGTCACCGATCAAACCAGTCAGAACGATCGATCTGGTCCGGTTTTTAAAACCATGGTCGCCATAATTGGCTTTTTGACTCTCCATTTCTATTTTTAAATGCTTTTTGGATTATTATTGAGGGTTCTTGAATATATATATATTTTAAACTTTAATAATTTTCATTATTATTAAAAATATTAACTTCATAAATTACAATAAATTAGTAATTTTTATTTAATAAATTTTTAATTAAATTTTATTTTTATACAAAAATAGTTTTCTTCTTTATATCTATTTTAAAATTTTTATTTTATTAAATATGTTTATTTTATCTAATAATTTTTTTGTCAGGTTTTTAAAACATTGATTATAGATCTAATTTGTAGTGGAAAAAAAGGATAGTTGAGCATCTATATTTATTGAATAAGTTAATGAAATACTATGTCAACTTGAACATCATTTTCATATAATTTAAATTTATTGAATAAGTTATGGATAATTATCTTATACTAATTTATAAAAGTTGGTAATAATTCAGATCACCTAATTTGGCAAACAACCACGAAACAGGAATTCAATACAAGTCACTGACCCTAGAATACAAGACAAGAGCCTACAGCGCTCGGCAACATCGATAGCGTTGCATTCGCAAGTAGTTTCTTTCGTTATCATCAATAACATCACGCCATGGCCCAAACTCCATCATTATAGCACCGCAAAAAAAGTTAGGGTCGATGATAATAGTTATTACACAGTACGCTTTCACGTTTTGGAGTAAATACGAACCAAAGTTAAACCATCCTTAAATAGAATCGTGATATCAAAGTAGAAGACTCGATACAGAAACAAGAGATGCATAAGCCCTCTTTCGTTGGGACAAGGTGAGGCGGAAGAGGTTAGAGCCTAGGTTTGAAACAGCTTATATATAACTGGGCTTTCCTACTGAAATGAGGATGGACGACCATGGATCACAATCTATGGGTCACAATGGATATGGTTCCACCTGGTTTTGATTAAAAAAAAAAGGATATTTCGATAATATTTATTAAAATTTTTAATATAAACTATTCCGTAATTACTTGTTTTTGCACAATAATATATATTTAGAAATTTGACAGTTTTTAATAATTTAAATGTTTGAAACTACTGAAGACACTTTTATCTTTCACCCGGCATGAATGTTCCTCGTAAACGAAGATGAGTTGTGGCATGTGGTAGATGCGACAGTTAAAAGGCATAGGGTCATGAAATTGAAGGGATTTTGGTCGTATTATGTGCCACTCCATCTCAGCCACATATAAAATTAGAGTGGCATATAATAGGACCAGAATAACTAATACAGATAATCCTCACATAAATATGTGATTGAGATGGAATAGCACAGAATAGGACCAGAATATCTAATACAGGTGATCTTGCGCCGAAATTGAAACCCCTAGCAGAAAAACCCTTCAACAGGTGTCAGGTAATATGGGTGGTTTTCGAGCTGGAAACCTGAAAAGTGAATTCTGATTATTTAAATGTTCTGCACTGCAACTTCAACATTTTAATAACGGTTCATTTTTATTAACATGTGGACAAAGTCATTAATTACTACCAAGTTGCTTCTAGCTAATTATGAATATGAACTGATCCACATGATGAACAAAAAAGGTCCCCCCTCGATTGATGCGAAACCTTGTTACCATTGCTAAAGCAAACTTCAACATAACTCAAGTTCATATAACATGCTCGTCAAAGTAATATATCTATACACATATAATGTGCTTTAATTGGTGAGATCTTTATAACTCACCACTTTGTTATATACACACATGTATATATTTAAAACAATTTAATTAATGATCTTTTATAATTATAACAAATTAAACACAGATAGCAATTGACAGTTTTGTCAATTTTTTAAAATTAAAAATATATAACATCCTTGTTTAATTAAATTCAAGTTTGGATTGTCTACGTCCAAGTTTACCTGTGACTCAACTATTTCAAGTAAAAAAATATTGTCTTGTTTAGAATAATTTTGTTGATATGGTCTTGTTTAGAATAATTAAGCTTTAAGTTAATATGGGTCTAAGTCTGATCTTTCGACTGACTCATTAAAAATAACTAAATGTAGACTTATAAGTTAAGAATGAGAACATTCATAAAATGTTTGTTAGACACGTTGAAAATAAATTTTCGGCTTCATTTATGTAAAATTTTTAAAAATTATAAAAATTAATACTATTTAATTTATTACTCCGATTATAGAAAATCTTACCGTGAAGGGAAGAGAGAATACGTACAAAGAGTACACGGGGAGGGTGGGGGAAACCTCTTCAAATGACTATAGTAATAATGGAAAGTAACAACAACAATCATGTCACTAATCTAATTTGGGGGATATTAGCTTCTGTCCTAAAAATTGCATATCAATTTTATAAATAGTTCTATATAAATAAATAATTGAAATTAAATAAAGACAAAATTAATATACAATTTTTGAGACAAAAAATTTGAGGGGCCAATTTGGCCATTTGCCAAGACCCTCCTCTTTTTTTCGAGCTTTTGGCAAGCTGGCGGTCTGCAACGGGACGAAAAATTAAAATAAAATTGTGAAATAAATAAAATAATTAAAAATATTGTATTATCCATTAGGATGTTTTTAGGGAGTTGCGCACCGTTCAATACAAGCGGACGTCATGAGTCGGTCAAATGCGGCCTCCGTCCCACCATATCCTTGCTGCTTCTTGTTGCGGCACATGTACTTCGCTTTGATGCTGCTTCCATATATTTGGAAGCGGTTCATCATCATCGTCATCAATACTACTCAGTAACATCCTATTATTGCATTAAAATAATAAAACGACAACGAATTCCAACGTTGATGCGCCGATCGAATTGTCTTGTTGTACAACCACTTACGATTTTTACTAACCTGCTCCTGCATCGCACACCGTCCTTCGCATCTCTAACTCACCTCCATCATATGCTTTAACGCTATTTTGAACCACAACTTATTATTATTATTGTTATGTCTTTTATATCTATAATTGAATTTTTTAAAAATAAAATTAGAAGTTGTATGATGTTACTACAAATTGAGATGACGGTCGTTACACAGACTGCAAGCAACTAAAATAGGAACGGTTGCATTCTACAAATATCTCCATATTCAGGAAAATGCATTACAGCTACCACTATAAATAACTCGCTAGTAAACTTACTACACTATCTGTTGCTCTCTCTCTTACTAGCCTCTGTGAGTAATTTCCCAGGGAACGGACGCAGTAGTACTACATAGGGTCACCGGAGATGCCGTCAGCGTTGCTACCGGAGTTGGGAACTGAGATACTTATCCCGGCGTGTGCCGTGATCGGAATCGTCTTCTCGTTGGTTCAATGGTACCTAGTCTCCTGCGTGAAGCTCTTACCGGAGCGACCGCAGGCGAACAAGGCAAACAAGAACAGTTACAGCGACTCTTTAATTGAGGAAGAGGAAGGCCTCAATGACCCTGGGGTGGTCGCTAAGTGCGCTGAGATACAGACCGCCATTTCTGAAGGTATATAAAAAAGAGCTTAAAGCTTTTGGTTTTGGTTTTGGATCTGGTGTCCGTCTATGATTTTGCATATATGATTTTGTATCTAATATTTTTGCTTTATTGGATTTCGTTTCTCAGGCTTTCTTTTGTTATGATTGAGTTTACTGTGTTATGATATTATGTTAGGCTGAGGTTGGATATCGCTTTACATGTGTTAGTTAATGAGAAGATGATGTTTTAATGACAACATTTGCATATTCTGTTGTGTTTGCTAGTAATTTTACTGTTCTGAGCTACTAAATGTTTATAAACTATGATAAACCCTTGGGTTGTGGTGGTTTTAGTTGAGTATTGAGTTTTGTTATGGTAAGAAATCTTATGATATGCTTTCTTAATTCCTTCTAGAAATGACTGCATTTCATGAAGACTTTATGTGTATGGCGGTGTTAGTGAAAGTTACAGAGTTTTGTGTAATCCCCTTGTTTTGCATCCCTTAGATCTGCTTTGCTACTTCGAGGGTTTCTTTAACAAGTTTGTATCTGGATTTAGATTTTTGCGTTATGAAAGTGACTTGTTCTTTTTCATGAAAACCCATTTGGTGGAGTTAGATGTTTGTCTGTTAATTTGTTTATTTATTTGACACGGAGATTAGTGGTTCTGTTTCTATTAGTATAGTTATTCTCGTCTTGGGTATTTGGCCTTCTTTTGTTGCTAGGGTTTGTATGCTTTCTATGTGTGCTGCACGTGGGTAATACTCATTTGTTGTTTGTTGAGGAATCCTTAGACCCCATTTGACTAGGATCTAGGAGGAGAATAAATAACCATAATATATTTTTCTTCGTACTTTCTTTAGTGTATGTATATATGTAATATATTCTATCTTTTGGAGCTTGGTTCAATGTTGACCACAAATAAATTTCTTGTTTATCTGCTCGCTGGTCTTCATTGTCGTTTCTAGTTTGGTTGACTGAGTTAATATAATACAGCTGCTCCTAGAAGAGGTGAAAGTAAGCTTATTATACCCTACTCCTAAAGCCTTTTTGAGCATTTGGATAATGAATTAATCTTCTACTCTAAAATTTTTTCTTCTTTGGTTTAAGAAAATATAAAGTCGATGCACAATATGTAGGATATTATTTTCTTAACAGATATTACTGGTACTTGGTCAAAACAAATAGCTGTTGTTGCTGAACTACCTAAAAGACCTGATTATGCTTAAATGGCTGAAGGCATTTAACTAAAATGTGACTAAGTCTCAACCATTTAACTAAAATGTGACTAAGTATTCCAGAAAGCGGCAGATAGAAGTTAAATCTGTTAGCTATATAGAGATTACTTTGTTAGACAGTTATACTGTTTTAACTAGTTTGACAGTTATAATTGCCAGTCAATTACTTAGCTTTCTTTTTAAGTAGTTACGAAATTGATTAGTGGCTAAAATGTACTTAATATAGTGATATTAGTATAAAACAGATATATGTATGTTTCATTTGATTGTTTATGGAAAATAGAAAATAAAAGAAATGTTTTTATTTTCCAACATTCATGGAGAAGTTTCTGAACAAACCTATCTTATGTGAGAGTGAGTGAGTGGATGTGAAGCTTATCACTTGAACGCATATATAATTCTTTTGTTTTCTGAAAATCATTTGACTAGCAAATATTTACGTCTGTTGCTGTTGGATTTGTTCTCCCCTATGAATCAAATTCATAGTAGATCGTCATCATTGTTTTTTCTGGATGTGCTTCTGCAGTTGTTTATCATATTCAATTGTTTATATGCACCAAGAAATAAGAAAGAAAATCCATGAATTTTGCAAGTGTAACTAATACAGACATGTGCAGACTGAATTTATGAATGGTTGGATGCGACAGGTGCCACATCCTTTCTGTTCACTGAATATCAGTATGTCGGTATCTTCATGGTTGCTTTTGCAATTATTATCTTCCTCTTCCTTGGTTCTGTTAATGGCTTTAGCTCAAAAATCCAGCCATGCACCTATGATAAGGAGAAGATGTGCAAGCCAGCACTTGCAACTGCAATCTTCAGCACTGTTTCCTTCTTACTTGGTGCTATTACCTCTATCCTCTCGGGTTTTCTTGGAATGAAAATTGCTACTTATGCCAATGCTAGAACAACCTTGGAAGCAAGGAAAGGTGTAGGAAAGGCTTTTATAGCTGCATTTAGGTCTGGAGCAGTGATGGGTTTTCTCCTTGCTGCAAATGGTCTTTTGGTACTTTACATTACCATCAATCTCTTCAGGCTTTACTATGGTTCAGATTGGGAAGGCCTTTTTGAGTCTATTACTGGTTATGGTCTTGGGGGATCATCCATGGCTCTCTTTGGGAGGGTTGGTGGTGGTATCTATACCAAAGCTGCTGATGTTGGTGCTGATCTTGTAGGGAAGGTTGAAAGAAACATTCCAGAGGATGACCCAAGAAATCCAGCTGTAAGCCTTACGCCTCACATGAATTCTGAATATGAAGTCTCAATTGTATGTTCTTGTCTACTTGAGGCCTAAATGGATTGGTTCAATTGTTTTACTTATAGGTCATTGCTGATAATGTTGGTGATAACGTTGGTGACATTGCTGGCATGGGGTCTGATCTTTTTGGTTCATATGCTGAATCATCATGTGCCGCTCTTGTTGTTGCTTCCATCTCCTCTTTTGGAATCAACCATGAGTTCACGCCCATGTTATATCCTCTGCTTGTTAGTTCTGTTGGTATCCTTGTTTGTCTGATTACAACCCTCTTCGCTACTGACTTCTTTGAAATCAGAGCCGTTAAGGAAATTGAACCATCATTGAAGAAGCAACTTATAATCTCCACTGTTTTGATGACTGGGGGGATCGCAATTGTGTCCTGGATTGGGTTGCCATCATCTTTCACAATTTATAATTTTGGCACCCAGAAGGTTGTAAAGAACTGGTAAGTTTAAAGCATTGGTCATTGTAGCCTCGAGATACAATTAAGACATATTTTAATTAATATTCATTCTAAATATCATAGTTTATGCCCAGCTTCAAATTTTTACATGTGGAAACTTGCATGTAGAATTGGCTTATAAGCTTTTGCTTTGCAGGCAGTTGTTCTTGTGTGTGGCTGTTGGTCTTTGGGCAGGACTTATCATTGGATTTGTTACTGAATACTACACCAGCAATGCTTATAGGTGGAGTGGTGACAATATTTCATAGCTGTCTGGATGTTGCGATTAAATTCTTGTCATGATTGTTTCTTTTTTCATTTGATTGCAGCCCTGTGCAAGATGTTGCCGACTCCTGCAGGACTGGAGCTGCCACTAATGTTATCTTTGGCCTTGCCTTAGGTTACAAGTCTGTCATCATTCCAATTTTTGCTATTGCAGTTAGCATCTTCGTTAGCTTTAGTTTTGCAGCTATGTATGGCATTGCGGTGGCTGCCCTTGGGATGCTGAGCACAATTGCTACAGGATTGGCAATTGATGCTTATGGTCCCATCAGTGACAATGCTGGGGGCATCGCAGAGATGGCTGGCATGAGTCATCGCATCCGTGAGCGAACTGATGCCCTTGATGCTGCTGGAAATACTACTGCTGCCATCGGAAAGGTACCGAGATTTACCCTATTATAAGATATTTGTAGTTAGGGAAATGCTAAACGAAAAATCCTTCCTTCTTTTGTGAATGCTATAAATATGTTTTCAGAAGTTCAAAACTTGAAGGGACCAAAGAGGCCATGATGACTTTCTAAATGTTACTGAAGTACTTGCTGTAATGTTATTTCTCTCTTCCTCCTTTTGCAGCATCTCTTTGCAATAATAGTTTTATTATCGTGTCAGTCAAGCTTACTACTTTTATTATCGTGTCAGTCAAGCTTACTACTTTTCATAATTTGTCGGATTTTTCTAGGGATTTGCTATTGGATCTGCTGCTCTGGTATCTTTGGCTCTGTTTGGTGCTTTTGTTAGCAGAGCAGCTATTACTACTGTTGATGTCTTGACCCCAAAGGTCTTTATCGGTCTGATTGTGGGTGCTATGCTTCCTTACTGGTTCTCTGCCATGACCATGAAGAGTGTTGGAAGTGCAGCTCTGAAGATGGTTGAGGAGGTTCGCAGGCAGTTTAACACTATTCCTGGACTCATGGAGGGTCAGGCCAAGCCCGACTATGCTACCTGTGTTAAAATCTCCACTGATGCGTCAATCAAAGAGATGATTCCCCCTGGTGCTTTAGTCATGCTTACACCGCTCATAGTTGGAACCCTCTTTGGTGTTGAGACGCTTTCTGGCGTTCTAGCTGGTTCCCTTGTCTCTGGTGTTCAGGTGAAGCAATTTGATGTGGCAACAATTCCAAATAGAACAAAATCTGCGACACCTATTGCAGCTATATTTTGCTGACTGTTGTTACGTTTCTGGTCTGTTATGTTTAACAGATAGCAATTTCTGCATCTAACACTGGCGGTGCATGGGACAATGCTAAGAAATACATTGAGGTAAAACCTAAAAATTGTCATGTGTTGTTACGTTGTGACTTGTTATTATGGCTGTTTTAATAAGTGATAATCTATGGCGTTTTATTGTTAGGCTGGTGCTTCGGAGCATGCAAGGGCCCTTGGTCCCAAAGGCTCTGATCCGCACAAAGCTGCTGTAATTGGTGATACCATTGGTGACCCACTCAAGGATACTTCAGGTCCATCACTCAACATTCTCATCAAGCTCATGGCAGTGGAGTCGCTGGTCTTCGCTCCCTTCTTTGCCACTCACGGTGGCCTGCTTTTCAAGATTTTCTGAGAGAGAGACCAACAACCCTGTTCTTACTCTCAAATTGATCTTTTCCCCATGTAATTTCCCTAGTTTAGGGAGGTCGATACTATTTTTGAAAGGCCTGTTTGGATGTGGATCATTTAATGCGCTGTTTTTACTTATTAGGTGGACCATAAAGCCGTCAGGATACAGCCAAAATGAAAAAAAAAAAAGAAGGGTTTTTATTAGCTTTGGCGGTGCCCCTAATTAACGAAAAGAAAGAAAGACATTTGGCACTTCGCATCCCAATTACCAAGTGGAAATTTAAGTTGACTTCATTACCCCTTTTATCCTATTGTGGTAAAATAAGTTGAGATTTGACGTCCAGTTGTCAAATTAATCACGTTTCTTGGCCTAAGTTACGGTTCAGAATTGAATAAACAAAACTTGGAATATCTATTGTAAATTTAAACAATAAAGAATTACCTTGGAAGAATGAAGAGAAACATAAATATCCATGAATGCTTTTCGTGTAGTTTTGAATTACCTCAAGCCTCAACGCCGCCACTACACCACATCTCAATTCACCAACCAAAATGCCGCCGTTGGCCGCCACAAGGCCACCCCACTCCTCCTCCTCAGCCGTTGCCATCCATCTCCGTCCCTCTTTTAATCGCTCAATCTCGTCCTCATTCATCACCCTAAAACCCTCCCATTCCCCTTCACGCTCTCAACCACAACGGTCTCTCCGCCTCCGTATCACCGCCATCGACGCCGCTCAACCCTATGACTACGAGGCCCGTCTCCGGTTGCAGCACCTCAAATCCCAATCGCTGAAAATCGCTATTATCGGATTCGGAAACTTTGGTCAGTTCTTAGCGAAGACATTTTCGCGTCAAGGCCATACTGTTCTTGCTTATTCGCGAACCAACTATGCGGAAGTAGCCAAATCACTAGGGGTCACATTCTACACGAACCCAGATGACCTTTGTGAGAACCACCCGGAAGTAGTTGTCCTCTGCACTTCGATTTTATCCACTGAAAAGGTTCTCATGTCTTTCCCGTTTCAGAGACTAAAAAGGAGCACTCTTTTTGTTGATGTATTGTCTGTGAAGGAGTATGCCAAGACTGTTTTGTTAAAGCACTTGCCTGTTGAGTTTGATGTGTTGTGTACTCATCCCATGTTTGGACCAGAGAGTGGTAAGGATTCGTGGACAGGTTTGGCTTTCGTGTATGACAAGGTTAGGATTGGGAATGAGGACGACAGGACTGATAGGTGTGAGAAGTTTTTAGAGATTTTTGCGGGAGAAGGGTGTAGGATGGTGCCAATGAGCTGTGTTGAGCATGATAGGTACGCCGCGGGTTCGCAGTTTATCACTCATACCATGGGGAGAGTGTTGGAGAAATTTGGGTTGGAGTCGTCGCCTATTAATACTAAAGGGTACGAGACTTTATTGAATTTGGTGGAGAACACTAAAGGGGATAGTTTTGAGCTGTACTATGGGTTGTTTTTATTTAATAACAATGCTCTAGAGCAATTGGAGAGATTGGATATGGCGTTTGAGGCGATTAAGAAGGAGTTGTTTAGTAATTTGCACAAGTATTACAGGAAACAATTGTTTGGGAATACAGATGAAGTTGAGGTCTTGGATGGGGGGAAGCAGAAGCTGCAGAGGTTGCTTACCAATGGTGCTCCTTCAGAGTCCCCCGGCGATATAGTGAATTGATGAGTGGCTTGAGAAGAGGTGTTTGATATCCATGGTATGAGGTCCTTTGTATCTGGCTGCATGAGTTTCAGAAATAGCGCCTTTCAAATTTTGGTTTAATTCAACTCAGATTTTGTGAAAATATGTTGTTAGAAAGAAATTTTGTCAACTAGCTCTGTCGCAATCCATTCTTTCCTAGCCCTGTACTTCTGCGAATGTTGTACTTGAATAGAAGCTATTTTTATCTTTTTAAATTGCTCCAAAAGATAGTTTCTTATGCCAATAAATATGTTGAATGGACCACCTATTTGCATCATTCATTCGATGAGAATTCAGTGTTTGTGCTTAGTTTCTTGTTGTTTTCCTTCATTTGACCTATTTGCCGAATTTACTTGAGTAAAATTACAGATCCAAATGTCCAACATGAACTCTCAGCTTTAATCTTCTTGTCTACAATATTGTTAACTTTCATTGCTGTTAAAAGTACTAAGTGCATCATCTCAGATCTGGCAATATACGTACTGAGGTCAGACATTTCATATGCAATGTACCTAATGACTGCGAACATCTTATATCTAACGGGTGTACTGAAGCCAGCTTGACAAGTCAATATATGTGCTGAATGGGAACTTGTCTTGGGCACCACTTAGAGATTGAGACCTCTTCTGCTATTCTAGGTCAGAATGCGCCCGAACCTAACAGTAGAAAGTTTATGCTAATGTATTTCACTACTACCTTTGGCGATGAACTTGAAACTGTCAGAGAAGGGTATTATTAAATTTCCTTAGCTTGATCTTTGCCTTTGTTGCAAAAGGAAATACATTCTTGAGCATAGAAACCAGTCTTAGAATTGTAATTTAGCTAGGCTAGGCTATTCTTTATTATTTCCCTGTAAAGGAATAACCAAGGATAGGGAATCTCCGTAAATAAACCAAGAGTGTAGGATCTAAATTGCAGCTACATGAAGTGCTCACTTCCTTGCTTGATAGTAATCCCATTGTTTATCAGTATAGCTTTTCACCTTTTTATACATTCTTAGTCTGTTCTTAGTGGTCACTAGTCTTCTGGTCCATTGTCTTTGTTTGGTTCAGGTAGAAGACATCCCTAGATGCCTTCCCAGTTTCAAAGTTTTTCAGAATCCTGTGACAGGGCTCTTCAACATTCCATTAGTCATTATCTACTAATATCAAGCAAAAACCATTTTTGAGTAGTAAAAATATTCACCATCATTTTAGCTATTGTGAGTACACTATCTAGTAGCTAGGTCTCCATTCCCAAACAAGAAAGAAACTTATATTTTATTTGAATTGAATGTAACGAGAAAGAAGGAGCTACGGCTACCTCTATTTGATCCCCTGCAAGGATTGAGTGCATCAGAGTTGAATGTTTTTGAAGTCTTGAAGCTCTGGTACATGATCTTGCCAACGGGTACCCTGATCTGCTGCATGAGCTTTCAACTCAAGAACTTAAGGACTCTGACAGCATGAAGACCAGTTGAATCTTGCCTGTTCACTGAACTGATTCACGAAGATTGTAATCTGCGTGTAATCCTCCCAACACTTCTCGGCGTGTGTCCAAAGTTTTTGCATGAGCATGACTTCTTACAAAATTATAGGATGTTATTCCTCTGAATGATTATGGTTTCCTGGGTGTCCATAATCTAGTAAACAGCTATAAAAGGTCAGCACAAGAAAGGTTTCTGTTTTCGGCCCCATATTATGGTTCCTGAGATCTTCAGGTTGTAACATTAAGCATTCAAATCGCATTCAGAAGGGACCCTTGAGTCTAGACTCCGTTAACATGCTACCTCTTTTCTTTCATTGGCTGCTCGAGGAATCCTCTACTTTTTGTCGAATCCTATCCAGAATTCTCTGGTAAACCCGTGGTCAATTGCCTGCATTCACAATTCCTTGAGAATCAAGCTCTCCAACTGTGCAACAAAAGCTTTCAACTTGAACTACTAGTGGCTGGTGGTTACGAAAATTTTTCGAGTCTTCAAGACTGACGTCCTAAAAACGGCCCCATGTATTGAACATCTCTAAAGTCTGAATAATTCCATTGAGATGGATGGTTCCAAAGAAGAGATGAGGCTGAAATCAATGACTGGAAACGATCAGGTTTGTCATCACTGGACTTGCCATCTCTGCATAAAAACGGTGACAATGGTAGGCCATTGAGGACCATTTCTTGGACTTCAAGCTTCGTTAGCTAAACAGATACTGGAAGAACGGATGATTCCTTCATGTTTGCCAATAGCATTGACGAGCTATGCTGAGAACTGACCTGATCATTCTATATATATTAGTGTGCGTGTGTGTTTTTGTTTTTGTTTGTTACTAACAATAGGATAATGTCCTCTTCAATTTTAATGTCTAATCTATTTGGACAAACGTGGATTACATGCTGTTGGTGAAGGCTTAAGAATAAAACCTTAATGGATTAATGTGGCTTAAGAGAATATATCAGGATTAGGTGATAACTTTGGAAACATGGCCTTTTGGCATCTTCCTTCCTACAAGCTAACACAATTATGTTCCCTGGAGAAAGACGGGGAAAAAGTCCAACGCCTACTGGACATGAATGTTAATTTTCAAGTTTCAACCACTTGAATTGATTCCTTTCAGGCAATGAATAATAACAAATACATGTAGCAAGCGGGTTGATCAACTTTTGGTAACCAAATTCAGGTTCTTTCTCGGGAAAAAATGCACAAACATTTGCTCAGCAGAAGACTCCTGATTATAGTGCAGCTCAAACATTTATTTGGTTTAGGAAAATAGTACAGTACTAAACTTTTTTGGTAGAACAGAAATCACAAATATGTACAAACTTCAGCATTCATGCATTTATTAAGATTTGAGATATCCTGTGCTTAACCAACCATCTAGTGGTTGTAAACGTCTAAACTTTAGCTACATGAAGAGCTCTCTTTCCTTGCTGGTAATAGTCCCAGTGTATATCGGCATAATCTTTAACTTTTCTGAAAAGTCTTGGTCTTTCCTTATTGATAAGTTCCTCTTCTGGTCCAATTTCTTTGTTGGGTTCAGGAGTATAGAAGACAACCACAGAAATCCTCTCCTTCTCTGAGTTTGTCAGGACCCTATGCACTGGGCTCTTGAACATTCCATTAGTCATTATCTGCAACAATGCAATTAGTAGAGGAGAATGAGTAGTGTTTATACATTCGATCCCCATATACAAACATTGCAAGAAGGAAACATACCTCCATCTGATCACCCATAAGTATGAAAAGAGCATCAGAAATTGTAGGAACTGTGATCCACTTGTCTTTAAGAACTTGAAGACCTGGGACATTGTCTTGCAGGATAACGGTGTACCCTGTTCCGTCTGCATGTGCTTTCAGACCAAGAACAAGATCAGGCCTTTGACAGGTTGGATAGTAGTTGAATCTCGCTACTAGTGTACCCTGTTCACCAAACTGATTTAAGAAGCAATTCTTTTCTAGATTTAATGACTCTGCCATGGCTCTTGAAACAAGCTCAGTTAATGTCTTCGTCTTAGTGGTGTAGTCCTCCAAAACTTCTCTGCAGTCTCAATTTTGAAAAGCTATAAAGAAAGATTTTTGTTACACATGCATGTTTCAACACTAAGTATCCGCAAACCTGAAAGATTTTGGATTTTCTGGCCAAAATTTGAGCTTTCTTCGATCTTCTGGGTATATGTCAAGGACCAGGCGATCAGACCAGTCAAGCGACTGGCCCTCATACGGGACAGGGTCGCCTCCATAGCCCTCGAATTCCTTGACTCCTTTAGCGTGCTTTCCTTTCTCTTCCATTGGTTGTTCAAAGAATTCTCTTGCAACTTCACGAATCTTATCGAGAAATGGTTTTGAGATACCATGACCTGTTGCCTGCAATTAATTAAAATGGCCTTCTCAACTTCTTTTCTTTTAGTAAAAAGTTAAGGTTAGGAGTTTGGACCTGAAAGCAGCCCCAGGAACAAAGAGCTGATCTAAGTTTCTCCAGTTCTTCCTGTGCAGCACATGGTTGCTGGGAAGAGATGACGCTGAGATCAATAACAGGAATCGGAGGAGCCATATCAGGAAAACTGTCGTCATTTGAACAATCTTCTCTGCAAACATATGGTGGTTGTGGTTCTTCTCCATTTATGACCATTTGTTGGACACGTTTCGACAGCAATACCTCCGCAGGAAGAACCAAGCCGTCTGCCATATCCATCACTGAAGGATTGATTCAAGCTGTATGGATTATAGAGAATTGTTCAATCTTAGAACAAGTGGTGGTGATTAAGTGAATTTGATGGGATTTTACAGATGAAATTCCCTCTCCTTTTGCTGACTATAAGTGGTCCAATTAACTTTTTAATCCTTGGAGTAAAAGGTTGAATCTCCAACTTAAAGGGCCCCACATTTTGGCCTGACGAAGCAATTGGAAGGATGTAAATTAGGTACTCAGCTGTCTGCTAAGGGAGAGGTGAGCAATCCACAGGCCTATAAGGAGCTCACCCTCAAAACCCACAAGGGACTCAAAAATGTTGCTCCCACACTATAAATTTTGGAATTCAAACCTTACACCTTGGAGCAAATCAGCCCCTCCAAAATCAACTGAGTTATACTTTGCGGCCAAATAGGACCTGCTCATTCGTAGAGAATGACTGATGTGTACTCTGTTCCCTAATGACATAATGCCTGTCTTATTCATGGACTTGTCAACTATTAAAAGTGCAAGTGATTGAAAATGTAATCCAATAGGGATTAAGACTAAGGAGTTGCTTGATTGGGGCAACTGGAAAAAATATATGGGTATAAAATGAAAACTCTTGTTTAGTACTTTTATTCTTAATTTTTAGCAATATTTTATATTTGTAAATAGAAATAAAATTCATTGTTGGCTATACTTCATTCTCATTTTTTACTATATTTATTTTTATTCTTATTCTCATTATCTTATATGAACCTAGCGTCCTTAATTATTGAAAAAGTTGTGTACATCAACTTCGTTACTATTCACTAACGAATTGTCACTGTTGCGTGGGGTTTTAACTTTAAACATATCCATTCCCTTTCCCATCAAAAATTAAATGCAAATGCAGTGTTTTCGTAAGGAATACAGTGATTATCCTCATTGTATAATATAACATCTTATATTAAAAAATGTGGAAATACATATAAATATATGGAAA
The DNA here is from genome assembly GCA_027564395.1 of Erythroxylum ulei. Classification (NCBI taxonomy): domain Eukaryota; kingdom Viridiplantae; phylum Streptophyta; class Magnoliopsida; order Malpighiales; family Erythroxylaceae; genus Erythroxylum; species Erythroxylum ulei. The sequence continues at coordinate 8,686,967 of JANITX010000005.1, forward strand.
ATAATTATTAATAACTCTTATTTAATGATTATTGAAATTATATATCTATAAATTTTGAATTGAGTTTTTTATTATATGAATCTTAGATTATTATAAATGGTATAAAATTGACTTTCACCAATATGATCTCGTAGTGAAAGGGTTCCAATGTGATTTTATAAATAAATATATTTTATTTTATAATCTTTTTTATTAACAACTTTTTTCAATTATATTTTAAATTTTTTAATTTTATTCAAATTTTAGCTTTAAAAAAATATAATATTTTATGAAAGTCTGAAGAGAGAGAGAGTCATCGATGTATGCAAGTTTTTCTTTGTATTTTTTATAAAAAAAAACTAATTTTGTGATTCGAACTTATAACTTTTACTAATTGCTTTAAAACCCTTTCATTATCATCAACATGTAATTAAAATTTAGGTCAGATTTCACATATCTCTTACTCTCATTTTCATTAATTTTAATACATTATTTTATAAAAAATGTAAACTATTAATTATGACGATACTGCAAATTTAGCGAGGTGGGATCATATTTTTTATTTCGATTATGATATTTTTATCTTATTTTATTTAATTTTATCCACATAAATATATGAATGAATACAATAGGGTTGCAATATAATATATAAGATAGTTAAATTTAATGATATAGGGTTGTAAGATAAAAGGTAGTACAAATTTGCAGACACATGTAAATCATGGGACAGGATCCTTTGTCTAATATTATAGTATCTTATTCTGTCTCATAAATTTCAACTATTTATTTATACGAGTCCTGCATTTATTTATGTAGGACTCATACAAAACTCACATAAATAAATAGCTGAAATTTACGGGACAAAAGAAAATATCATAATATTAAACAAAAAATATCTAAACTGGTAAATAATGGCTTACAATGCACCGGGGACCAGGAGCAGACTCTTTGTCAGTTCTGCAACTCCTCCAAATTGGGTGGGGCTTTTTAGATAACGATGATCAGAAAAATGTCTAACAAGTTTTTATTTTAGTTTGAATATTTAAAAGTTTTAACAAAATCATTTCAAAGATAAACCTTTACTATATTAGACAATAATGGAGTAAAAAATATAATTTTTCTAAAAAACTTTTAATTTTTTTAAGTATGGTAAGTTTTAAATTTTAATTTAAAATAGTGATAAAATATATAATATAAAAATTAAATATTATTTATATGATTAAATTAATTATATTTAACTCAAATTAATAGTTTATTATAATAAATTTGTACGGATTTTGGTGACATGGGAGTGGGACAGCGACAAAACCTACGTCAGTTTGGGACAGGCATTAGTGGAGTTCCCACCTTTTGTTATATAAGCCCCCGTACGCTTCCTATCTTTATTCCATAATCCATACGTATCCACATCACTTCAAAACATTCAGACATTGAATTTTCCTGTTTCTGTATCTTATCTTTTTGGTTGAGGTAAGTGCCCTCATCAGTTAGTTTTGGATTTGGCTTTTATGTCTTTATGTGTTCACTGCAGTTCGATCATTTCAATTTGTTGTCTATTCAATTTCCTGGGGTTTCATGATTTCATTAACTTTTTACTCTGAAATTTTGTTTCTTTTTCATTTTTGATCGATGGGTATTTTGGCGGCAGATTGACTGTTGTTTCAGTTTCTTAAAGTTCTGTACTTTACACTTTTTAGGATAACAATGGGGAACGCGTCATCAATGCTAACCCAATATGATATAGAAGATGTTCAAGAACACTGCCATAATCTGGGTAAGTTATATCTAACTTTTGTTTATTTTAATTAGTCTTAGTTCTGTATTTTTGTCTTTCTGCTGCTTTTTATGTTTGCCTTTTTACTTTGGTTATTCATATACAGTTAATACTTGTTCTGGTTCTCAATATGATGATTTTCGGGTTTCAAACTCAGTTTCTCAGCAAGAAATAGTGTCACTGTATCAGAGGTTTTGCCAACTAGACCGAAATGCAAAAGGATTCGTCTCGGCTGATGAATTCTTATCGGTACCTGAATTTGCAATGAATCCACTTTCTCAGGTTATCTTTTGAGAAGCTTTTGTTGATATGAAGTGGAGTACAGATTGAGTGTGAAAACTTCATAGCTTTTTGGTTCTTGCAGAGACTGCTGAAAATGGTGGATGGCTTAAATTTTAAGGACTTCGTGGCCTTCCTCTCTACTTTTAGTGCAAAAGCAACTGCAGAGCAGAAAATAGGACGTAAGTCATAGACGTTTGTTTTGTTTGTTAGAGTTGGATATCTTGATTTGATCTGACTCCAAATATCTCATAATTCTTGTGTTCGGCGGCTGTTGACTCAACATGATGCGTTGTCTTTTCTTGTGTTTATTTTGTTTCCAGTAATTTTCAAAGTATATGACTCAGATGGTAATGGAAAAGTGTCTTTCAATGACATCTTAGAAGTGCTTGAGGACTTATCTGGTTCTTTCATGACTGCTGAACAAAGAGAGGTATCTATAAAGTATCTTGTGTCTTGTATGAGTGAAATCTAATTGTTTGAGATATGATCTATCTTTGTGGAGATTGGATTAAGTTGATCCACAGATTGTTTCTGTACTGACTTCAGTGTGGATTAATGATTTCATTTCACTTCCTTTTCTTCCCCTTTGCAGGAAGCGTTGAGCCAAGTTTTGAAGGAAGCACGTTACTCCAGGGCATCTTACTTAATGCTAAATGACTTCAAAAAGGTTTTTTTTTGGTCTTTCTCTTCTTCCAAAACCATTACCTACTAATTGCCACTGAAGTGGATCCTTAAGGGCAGATTTAATTGACAATTGTGGTTCAATATTTTGCCATTATGGGCCTGTTTTGAAGATTTAACCATCCTTATTGTTGCAATCAATGAGATTTTTGCTTCAATCTATGGTTACAGAAACTGTCAAGAATCAATTACAAAGATATTCAAGAGTTTATAATAGTGTACAAACCTCCCCTTCTTGAGCTAGTTTTTGGGGGTGAGTTAGGCACTTTCTAACAGAAACCATGGAGGCATTTCTTAGTCTTTGAGTCCTCTTTCATTTCTGTCTTTTGGCCATGCTTCTTAAAGTGAATATGCTATCAATTAGTTTATGTTCTCTGTGGAATTTATGAAAGATCCAAGTAGATGTTGGATAGGAAATGATCTTGTGGCGGTGAGGGTTACATGTCTTTGCCTAAATCAAGTTCTTATGCATTTTGAATAAACTGAGGACACAGTGCATATGGTCGCCATATCGAACATATAGAAAAGTGAAATTAGCGTCCTACGGAAGTTAAGTCATGGACTGATTGATTTTCATGTTTTGCAGGTTTTTGGAAATTCTACCCTAAAAATGGAAGTTGAAGTTCCAGTAGACTAGGTTAAAGCCCAGAAGAACTGGAGAGTCCTTGTTAGAGAAAGAGCCCTTAAAACAATCATAATGCACAGAGCCGTTACAGTGAAATTAGAACATAACAGCCTGTCCGACATTTCCGATCCCATGTAAATAGTATTAAGAACAAGGTCAAGCTTTCTCTGAATAGTACATATCCAATGTTAAGAGTATCTGAGAGTTTTAACAAGTTTTCGTGCAAGGCCTGTCTCTTTTCTTTTCGATGCAACATAGTACATGACAAATGAAGCTTGCATGCAAATGGTATTAATGCTAAACCTACTGGAGAAACAAGTACTTCTGATAAATTTGGACAGAGGCAGGATTGGTCTTGCAGCATAATCGTAACCAGCTATGAAATATGTGATTTGTAACAGGTTTTCATGGATCCCTTGTATATAAATTGATTATCCCATGTATATAAATATACAAAGAGGAATTACATTCACTTGATAAGTTACAAATTACTAATTATAAATCAAAATTAATCCACAATAATTAAAGATGATTATTTTATTAATAAATTTAATTATTTTATAATTTCTATATATTAAATATCTATGATGTAAAATTATACATTTAATTCTCCTACATCAACATATGGTTAATTATTAATAAACTTTGTTTATTTTGAAATTTCTATTGAGAAATCAAAATCAACTCACAAATGTTAAAGATGATTAATCATTAAACTTATATATGTAATGAATTATTTGATTTTTTTATTGTTCTTACAAAGAAGCAAAGAAGATATGAGATTCAATGATTGTTAAGTACATGACGGAAAAATTTTAGCGAGATGACAGATGATAAAGAAATAAAGGCATGCTAATCAGCTAATTATATTAGTTGTTAATTAATTTTATTAGTAATTAGTTGATAATAACTTAATCGATGGATAATATTAACTATTTATTAATAATGTTTGATAAAATTAATTATTTAATATTAATTATTTATGTGTAAAAAAATTTATGAGTGCATGATTTACAAAAATTATAAGGACATAAATATTACATATTAATATTTTTTAAATATTATCATCAGAATTTAAATTTCAAATATTTAATTTTTCAAATTTTAATTTTATAAATCTATTAAAAATATAGAACATAATAAGAATAAGAATAAGAATGATAAGAATAAAAATAACCAGAATAGGAATAAAAATAATAATAACAATAAAAAGAAAAAAAAAAGAATGAGAAAAGTACTTTTTTGATCATTTCTCAATCTTAAATTAATGATTGATATTTAATATAGTTCCAATATTAATAATTATTTTTTAAAAAAAGAAAACTTCAGCTCCCAATAATTACATGAAAGTTGGATGTAGCTTATGGCACAATGAACGAAATAGTAACGCAAGTGGGGGCTTTTTTGGGATTAGGAAGTTTCAGATTGAGAAACTTTGGCTTCAACTTAAAGGGTATAATTGTCATTTTGTTTATCAAATTTTGGGCTCCAATCAAAATGCTATATAAAGTCAGCTGATTATCAAATATATCCATCAGCTATTCGACATGGTCAGATAATTAAAACGTTTTAATTAGTTAAAAAAATGATAAATTATTTACCAAGCAAGACCCAAATTTCAAATTAATAAATACCGTAAACTTTTGGAGGATCTTATAACTGAAAACTAATGTTTTGAAATTCGGACCGAACATCGAACCGGAGGCTTTATCGGTCATCGGTTTGACCGTTTCGATTAGTTCAACCACTGGTCGAACTAGTGTGACGTTATAATTATACAATAATTATATTTAATTATATATAATATTAATAATATTAAAAAATATAAAAATATACCAAATAATATAAAAAGTAAAAAATTTATTAAACCAGTGATCGGACCGATCAAACCGGACCGGTTCAACCGGTCAATTGACCAATTTTGAGCGGTTCTCACTGGTTCAATTGAGAACCGATTTTTAAGAGTGAACTGGATCAGATAACCTACCGGTCACCGATCGAACTAGCCGATCCGATCCAATTTTCAAAACATGGCTGAAAACATCAATTTATGAGAATAATTTGTTGCAAACTTATTGATTGAAAAGCTGCCTGCATTTCTAAATGACTACAAATAACAACTAAAGTCAGTGCTTTGAAACCTGAACCGGAGGTCTTACTGGTCACCGATTTGACCGGTTCAACCACCGGTTGAACTGGTGTGACGTCATAATTATGCAATAATTAAATTTAATTATATATAATATTAAAAATATTTAAAAAATATACCAAAAAATAAATAAAAATAAAAAATTAATTGTCGGACTTGTCGGACCGGACCGGTTCGACCGGTCAATTGACTGGTTTTGACCGGTTCAGACTGGGTCAATTAAAAACTAAATTTTTAAGTTGAATCGGACTGGATGACCGACCGGTCACCGATCGAGCCGGTTGAACCGGCCAGTCTGATCCGGTTTCCAAAATAGAGACTAAAGCACAATCATTGACAATTGTCACTGCCAAATTTGATTGTGCATATAATTATTGAAGAAACAAATTGTGAGTGAGTTCCAAGAAGCTAAAACAAAGGAGATATCTTCAAAAGCTATCCTTTCATAGTAACTCGAATTCCTATAATAACAAAAGGTATGCAAACAAAAATAAGAATAATAGTCATAGAACTAATTTTAAACCTAAACAATCCCAACTTAAAAAAAAGAAGACTCTTGATTATGAAAAGTCAGGTCATCATGCACCTCAATGTTAGGAAACGAGTCATAAATGGCAATCATGTTAAACCAAATAAAAATTTAGTTAAAGTAGATGATAATGGAATTACAGCTACTGTTATTTCTCAAGTTAATGTTGAGGTCAATGTCAATGATTGGTGCTACGAGGAAGAAGCAGAAGAAATAGTTTTATCTAGGAGTTGAAATTCACAAACGACAAGACCTTGACATTTAATGAAGTGCTTTATGTACCAACTATTAGAGTTAATCTAATTTTTGTAGCCTTGTTGGAAAAAGTTGGGGTTAGAGTGATATTTTAATATGATAATATTGTTATGACAAAAAAATGATATATTTATAAAAAAAGATTACTGTAATCATAATCAGGGATTATTTGTTAATTGTTTATGAGATTATCAATGAAAATAATGCATGTTTTTCTACTTACTTCATTGATTCTTTTGATTTATGGCATGCTAGATTAGTTTATGTTAAGTTTTCTTATCTTAAGGATATGAAATCTTTTGGCTTATTTATGCTAATGCTAATGCATGTATAGATATATGTGGTACGTGTGCTTCAACAAAAATAACTAAAATCTTGTGCATTTGTTAATAGAGAATCTAAATTATTAATTTTAATTTGTACTAAGCTTAGTGATCTAAAACAAACTTTATCTATAAGTGGTAAGAAATATTACATAACATTTATAGATGAAATTTTTAGATATAGTAAAGTATATTTGGTAAAAATAAATAAATACAGGGCTTTTAGTATATTTTTATTAGACTAAGCTAAGATAGAAAACTGTTAAATAGGAAAATAAAAGGAGTTCGATCAAATAGAAGAGATCATATATTTTGTTTGATGACTATTGTGAAAAAGAAGGAATAATCCATAAAATTACATTCCTTATTCTCCCTTAATCAAATTGTGTAACAGAAAGGACAAATAGAACTTTAAAAGAAATAATGAATGCTTTGCTTGTTAATTATCCCGCTCCTAATAATTTGTGGGATGAAGCTATTTTGTCTATTTGTCATCTATGAAATAGAATTCCTTATAAGAGAACTAGTAAGACACTGTATAAGCTATGGAGAGGTTACCCTCCAAATTTAAAATATTTATAAGGGTGACTTGCTATTGTGATGTTTCCTTATCACAAGAGAAGGAAAATAGGCTCAAAAACTTTTGATTGCATATTTATTAGTTATGCTAATAATAGTGTTGCTTATAGATTTTTGTTTTAAAAAGTGATGTCCTTGATAGTAACAATATCATTAAGACAAAAAATGTTGAATTTTTTGAACATAGTTTTTCATTTTTTAAAGAAAACTTCTTATCAGTGTTCTGAAACCCGGACCGGTCATCGAACCGAAGGCCTTACTGGTCACCGGTTCGACCGGTTCAACCACTGGTCGAACCGGTGTGATGTCATAATTATGCAATAATTATATTTAATTATAAATAATATTTAAAATATTTAAAAATACAAAAAATTTAAAAAACAAAAAAACAAAAAAAATTGATTGAACCAGTGGTCGGACCGATCAGACCGGTCAATTGACCGGTTTTGACCGGTTCATATTGGTTCAATTGCATACCGATTTTTATAGTTAAACCGAACCGGATAGCCGACCGGTCACCGGTCGAACCGGTCGGACCGGCCGGTCCGGTTTTTAAAACCATGCTTCTTATGTTCCATTTGTTAATATTGATTGTGAAAACTCTAAGTTGTTGAGAAGGAGCAAAAGACCAAGAAAAGAATTATCATTCGGAAACGATTTTTACACTTATCTTGTAAAAAATGACCCTTTATTATTTTTCAATGCAATTTCTTCTTTTGACACACCATTTTTAGAAAGAAGCCACTAAAAATGAGATTTACCATTAGGTGCACGCTAAACCTATTGGTTGCAAATGAATTTTCAAAAGGAAATTTAAACATGACGATTTTATTGATAAATATAACTCAATAACATAATATTGATTATTTTGATACTTATGCTCATGTAACTAGAATTTTATCAATTTGTATTTTGAATGCTTTAACTTCTATCCATAATTTATTTATTTATCAAATGATTGTCAAAATAACATTTTTAAATAGTGATTTAAAGAAAGAAATTTGCGTGATACATTTTGAAAGTTATGTTTTGCCTAAGTTCGAAACAAAGTTTATAGATTGTGAAAATCTTTGTACGGTCTTAAACAAGCTCCTAAACAATGACATGAAAATTTTGATTTTGATCGAGTTCTAGTAAGTGAAGGTTTCTCTTCTATTGAAGTGGATGTATTTGTGTATACTAAAGTTATTGATAGAGAATGTGTGATCATTAGTTAGTTTATATGTGGATGATTTGCTTATTTTTGGTACCAATATTAATGTTGTATATAGTACTCAACTTTTTTGCTTCACATTTCGATACGAAAGATATGAGAGAAGCAAGTGTCATTTTGGGTGTTAAAATTATAAGGAATAAATATGATATAATGTTATCATAAGAACATTATGTTGAGAAAAAAGTTCAATTATTTTAATGTGAAACTAGTTTGTACTCTTTATAATACTAACGCTCATTTGGTAAAAAATAAAAGTGACCCTATGGCTCAGTTTGAGCATGCTTAGATTATTGAGAGTATGATGCATTTAATGAATTTACACGATCCGATATAACTTATGTCGTGTTTATATTGAGTAGGTATACTCATAATCATATTCGTGATCATTGGGATACTTTTGTCAGACTAATGAAATATTTGAAAGGTACTATAAATTATGTTATTTTGTCTAGGCGATTTTTCACTGTATGAGAAGGATACAGTGATGCTAATTGGATCTCTAATCTAGTTGAGATAAAATCTACTAGTGGATATGTATTTACTTTTGGTGAAGGTGCAATAACTTGGAAATTAGTAAAACATACTATTATTGCTAAATTGACAATGGAATCATATTTTGTGGCTCTAGAGTTGGCTAAAAATGAGGTTAAATGATTATAAAATTTCTTAGAAATTATTCCTTTAGGAATAAAACCAACATCTTCCGTATCTATGCATTGTGATTGCAAGTTTGCAATAGTCATTGCAGAAAATTAAACTTTTAATGGAAAAAATAGTCACGTTCGTTTAAGACATGAAGGTTTAAAGCATCTTCTTAAAGATGGAATCATTTCCATTGATTATCTAAAGTCAGAAATGAATTTAACTGATCCTCTGACTAAACTATTGGGAAAGAAACAAATATTTAAAACAACAATAAGAATGGGACTAAGCCAATACAAAATATCAACAGTGATAGTAATTGAACCTATGGGATTGGCGATCCCATTAATTAGACTTATACGGGTAATAACAAAGTCATTAATTGATTTTGAACGGCACTGTCAAGTATTTATGTCCCTCTTATGATGTGTGATTAGTGCTAAACTACACCTTAAGTGAGGATGAGTTGAGCTAATAATGAATTCCATATCCCTTATAGGTGTTGTTTTTTTATTAAAGTATACACTTGAAGGGGTCACTTATATGAGTGTAGAATTGGGTTGTTCTTATAAGAATTTTCCTAATTTTTAAAGCACTCATAAATAATCAAGGGAGCGAATGACCTGTTAGCACAAACACACGACGAACATTAGATACGATGGGAGTGTAATATAACTAATAAGAATTAACAGTTACAATATAGAGTGTTGACATTATAAATTTATAGTTTATCTTTTTAAGGTTATCGTCTTCGATTGGTGAAATCATGGATAAGAGGAAGAATATATTTGTATGCCTCAAGCGCACTTTGTTCTCTTATTTTTATTTTATGGCACATCATTCTTTTTCATTCTTAAGAGTGTAACTTTTCCAAAAGCACTTTCAATTTCACGGCAACATAATATGCCATCAAGTCAAGAACAGTACAATTTATGTTATCCATATCCTATTATCTGTTTAGCTAGCTTTATCTTGTCATCTTCTCAACACATCAACACCAACTTCTCACATGAATGTCCAACTATCACAATTTTATAACAATAAAATTAAAAAATATTCAATGGTTACTTGGTACTGAATCGGCTACACCTAAGAAATACAAAAGGAAAGGGATATTTCAACGGAACTTTCTTTGCCAGCCATTGTAATAATTTAGAATAACTCGGCTGTAGTGTCTATTGTCCAAATTTAGGATAGACCTTGAATATGCAAGTTAATTTCACTTCATCAAGTTCACATGCATGTCCAAGATTGAGTTCTTTCGTACCATTTGTCTGAAATCATGATACATTGAAGCATATTGAGGGAGAAATACTTCATATTTGAAGCTTTCACAGCAGAGCTGTAACGAATTTGACCTAACGGATTATAGGGTGTTATGCTAGTTCCTTTTCAATAAATTTACAGGAATCTCTCTTTCTTTCCAGGGACATACTAGCACTTTTATGAAACTTTCATGGTGTTGAGGACATTCGAGTCAAAGATAAGCACAATATCAATGACAATCTAACTGATGCCGCCTATATATACTTTCTGGTTTCAAACAGGTTGAAGGTTTACGAAGTGGACTATCAGAAGTTCTACAACAAGATTCATGCACGTTCACGCATCATGACAAGCCACAACATTGGTACTACAGGAAGCTGATGAAGCAACGTGCTCGAGTTGAATGCTCAAATTGTAGTATTGTAATTCTTTGAGGATTGTAATGAAACCTCTTTTGGTATGGAATTTTAATTGCAATCCCCATTCTCCAAGCGCTGTTTATCGATTAGTGACTATTTTGACAAAACATTCACAAATAGCGAACTTAGTTTAGTGAGACTAGTATTGAAGACCTAGAATTTTGCAAAAAATGAGTTCAAAGCTATTGATCAAATTCACTAATATGGACTAGAATCTGAGAAAGTTAGAAGTTCCCTCGAACTAAATATCACAGAAATTATTTCATTAGAGGTAAAGCAAGAATTTCCTCCATATTTATAAAAATTAAGTTTTTTACAAGCTCGTTTATACCTTATATGCAGGATGTTTGGACAATAGTAGCAACTTCTGAGAAAGTCTTTAATCTAAGCTTCCTGGATGAGCTTCTCAAAGAGAGATGGTTTGCTTCCTTTGAACCTAACAACAACTCTTTGACGTTGAAGTCTTCTCCTTTAAGTTCTGATTATTGGCATTGGATTCTCAGGATGTCTCACTCGATGCCATTGATAAGATAGAGGCACCTAAGGTGGTACTACAAATCGAGGTTACCTACATTAAATTTGTGGCTTGTTGCTAAAAGATAGTTTATGATCTTCAATTTCCTCTTGACATCCAACATAAGTCGAAAATCAAACTCAATTGCATTAATAGTTGCAACTGGTAGAAATGAATCTTCATCTTTCAACATTATCTTATCAGTTTCAACAAACAATAGAATTCTCTTATTGATTCGATCCTGAATCTCCAACATAAATTCCTAGGTTGACTTTATGAATTATGGTACTTATAATAGTCCTTCTCTCGAATCTCTTCCTTTGTAGATATTCAATATTGTAGCTGCAAAGTAATAAACTTCTCTTGCAACAATAAATCAAAAAATCCCTCCATTTTAAAGATATCAAAAGTGTATTGCATCCGAGCAGTTGGTGTTTGTACTTTTCTTTTGACTTTGAGTAATTTTTGTTCTAGAGTACAGAAACACGAGTTCCAGGATACTAATCTTAGCCACTATCAAATCATATTGACTTGCTTAATCTTATATAAAATAAGTACCAATCGAACTCTTTTTTCTGGTGCCTTTATTCTCTAAAAAGCTCTTCATACTCAAAACACTTTTGCTGTCAATCCACAAAAATCATAGAATTTTATACCTTAAATTGTTTTTAAAAGTTTAATATCAAGCGCCCTCTGAGCCAATTTCACATATTTATCCTTGGGAGTGTAATTTGACATTGATTCCTCATTCTCCTAATTTGAGCCATAAACATATTTGTGTTCTCTCCACTTTTTTGAATAACTCTGGACAATTTGACTATAGTAACTTCAGGTTCAGTATGACAAAACTGAGTATGAAATAGTCTTTCCATCTCTACCCCATGAAAAGATAGGATTCCCGAGTAACAAATCATATCAGGATAAAGTTGCACCTGTCAAAGAATTTAGAAACAACCTAAGCTTGAAATTGTTGAAATTTTTGTAATTAGCCAATTCGCCACACTGAAAAGTGAATGTGGCAATGTGCTCAATGGTTGACTGATCATCTTCACTTGAAAACAAAGTAAACTCAGGAATTTTGTAACCATGGGAACAAGGATTCTGGTGGTCAATGTGCTTCTCATAAGACTTATAGAATTATGGGCTACTAATTTGTCTCAAGCCAAACCCTTATAATTTCTTAAACAACTTCTCTAACTACTCTCAAATCAACTTGATGTCTCATATGTGGTGGATCAATAACAGGAACATGATTACAATTTATAGCCAAACCATTTCCCCTAATTCGTAATTCAACCTATATATTAGCTTTAACTTTAAAACCAAATCTATCTTTCAGGAGCTTAAAGCCTAACAATCTATCGAACGTTTCCAGAATTAGTGCGCAAAGGCTTAACAGGAATATCCTCTCTTTAATGAGAAGGAACATATCTTTCTTTCACAAAGGAAGAAATTAGAAGTCGATTACACTTATTAACTTCCATTGCATTTGGTACAAGTTGCTCCTCGGGCTTTTAAAAATGTCTAACTAGAGGAGGAGAATTATGCCCAATGACTTATACCAAAGCGGCATAAAGCTTTTCCATCTTCTCTGTGATCATCTTGATTACTTCAACTGTAGAGGCCGAATTGAACTTTAACTCTAAAATATCTTTTGCATAAACTACGTCATTTCTTGTTGATGGCTGATGTACAAAACTTTCGTTCCTTACTACAGTAGGGACTTCTTTCTATAAAGTGGAGGCACAATAACTTCTTTTCTATTCTTTGCATGCGGCATCATTAACCCACTAAGTGTGCTAAATTATTAATCGCTTTTTATGACCAACTTAACATTCTAGCGAGCTAAGGAAGAATTCTCTAAAACATATGTTTGACATTTAAACAACCATATAAGTAGGCTTTGAAAAACAAAGAAAAATATTTTAGTTATCAAGTAACTAAATGTAAAAAAGTGTTGAAGCTTAAAATTTAAAAGGTTAATTACTAAAAAAAAAAACCAAACTTTCGTCAATTTTTTAATTATAGTTCGAACTTTAAAAAGTATCGATAAAATGTCCAAACTTTGAATTTTCTTCAATTATAGTTCGGCGTTATCTATTGCTCTCTCAATGCCCTCAACCCTCAGCCCTTTGTTTTATGGTTGTTTTTTTGACATCTCAAACTACTCACATTATAGCATACTATACTATTAAGCTCTTCGTTTTTAGGTAGTTCTCTTGATGTCCTTAGTATAAAGATGTCGGGACTGTATAATTTGAAAATTGAAAGATGAGGACGTTGAGAGAACAGACAAAACATTAAGGGAAAAACTGAAATCAAAACGTAAGGTCGTTGGAATTGCGTAATCTGATTTTTGTTATTTTTAAATAACGACATCATTTTAATTATGTGATTAAATGATATCGTTTCATTAATCTTTATTTGTTGTGTTAATTTTAGCTAATATGTATTAATAGTTAAGATTTTTAAAACACTAGTGTCTGGCTAAAATTAAAAAAATTGAATGTTTGAGTATTTTATTGTTATTTTAGAAATTCAGATGAGAATTGAAAAAAACTGAAAATTTGAATATTTAATTGCTAATTTTTAAAATTCGGGCTATAATTGAAAAATTAAAGAAAATTTAAGTTTTTTTAATAATTAACCCAAATTTAAATTAAAAAGATTTAAGTAAAAAATGTAAAGAAAGCTGAAACAATTATAGGTTTTGTCAGTTTGGGTAGTCTGTACATGAATTCGAAGTCCTCAGTATTACGATGATGGTGCATTTATATAATTCTCTCAAATTCAACCACCTTAAACAATTTTCATATAACCATTCAACCTTCAACTATCCTCCAATCATGATCACTAGATTACCACCTAGCGGATACAAAAGCAGAAAAGTAAGCATCTTTGTCCTTGGCTTTTCTCATTCACCAAACAGAGCCATGGAAATTGAAGTGAAACTTCGCCTTCCAGACTTACAATCCCACCAAAAACTCTCTTCTCTACTCTCTGCTTTTCACGTCAAAACCCATGTCCAAGAAAACTTCTTCTTCGACACCAAAACCTCACAACTCGCCACACGCCTCGCAGCCCTCCGTATCCGATTCTACAACCTCGACTCACGCTGTGTCCTCTCACTCAAAGCCAAGCCTTTAATGTCCGATGGCATTAGTCGCGTGGAAGAGCAGGAGGAGCCCATCGACCCTCAAATGGGGCGCACGTGCGTGGCAGAGCCTTCGAGCTTGGGGTTGTTGGAGCCGTCAAAGATTATGGATAGAGTTCGAGAGGAGTTTGGAGTTAAAGACATTGATGGGTTTGTGTGCTTGGGTGGTTTCAGGAATATTAGACAGGTTTTTGATTGGAAAAACCTGAACTTGGAGCTTGATGAGACGATATATGATTTTGGAACGAGTTATGAGATTGAATGTGAGAGTAAAGACCCCGAAAAAGATAAGAAATTGATTGAAGGATTGTTAAATGATAATGGGATTCAGTTTTCTTACTCAGATGTTAATAAATTTGCCGTCTTTCGATCAAGAAAGTTGCCCCAGTGAGTGCAGAGGAGGAACTGGACTAGATTTTACTCGGTAATCTTGGTTAAGAGCTCGTTATTGGTGGTCTGAATTGAGGTTGTATTAGAATTATCTATTTATCTGTTTTTCACTTTTGTGACATGATCGCTTACTAAACATTCATGAGGTGAATGTCACAAAGAGTAATGTTCGATAACCTAATCTCGAAATCGTGATCTCTAAATTAAAGACTATCTTGAAGACTCACCTCCACAGCAGGCAAGTTGGATCCCCCCTAAGGGGCCAGGAACTTTCATTTGTGAGTTTCACTAGTTGTACTGTTTGTATGGATGATGGTTAAATTCGGATCTGGTTAGTATAAGGTAATGTAGGTTCCTGTTACCAGCTTTCCTGATCTGACTTGCTAGCCGAAGATGCAAAAGTACCTTTTTTTTCAATCTTCTATAAGCAGAAATGAAGCATCTTACTAAGATTTTCTTAGTATCTATAGCAATTATGAGCTTATGGACATAAAAGTTAAAAAGAAAAGATGCCCTCTTTTATTCAAGTACACTCGTTCTCTCCATCTGCCAAAGATTTTAGTTTCATACTTTGTCAGCCTTCATGCTTGATACTTTGTTTTTGTATTAAAAAGAAAAGATGCCCTGTTATGAGATGGGATTAAAATGGCTATAAAACAAGTGCAGCTTTCGACTTCTACCACAATTTCTGGTCTACAGTTCAGAGAATAAGAAAAAACCACTATAGAGCGACTCACAAAATTGGCTTTTTCTTGTGTTAAAGCTATTGGTTCCCGATTCA
Source organism: Erythroxylum ulei (assembly GCA_027564395.1). Classification (NCBI taxonomy): domain Eukaryota; kingdom Viridiplantae; phylum Streptophyta; class Magnoliopsida; order Malpighiales; family Erythroxylaceae; genus Erythroxylum; species Erythroxylum ulei. The sequence continues at coordinate 8,702,525 of JANITX010000005.1, forward strand.
TCAATTTTGCTTGTGGACAAGTCATTTGACTCGTCAACTTATGATGCATTTTGAAACCGTCGTTAGACAACATTGTTTCTCTACAGACATCAAAAACTGTATATGTTTGACCCACCTCCTACTTTCTTATCTCAAAACCATTTTTTCAAACGTATTCTTATGAACTTAATGTGTGTGTGTGTGTGTGTAATATAAAGTGTTCATAATTATCTTTAAATCCCATCATATATTGGTCTAATGGTACTTACTTTTTAACCAAATTCTAGTCAAAGTTTGAAAGTAGTGATGTATCTGATCACTCTTTAACAAATGGCATAAGATGATGAGAGGTGCATCGGATAATGACATATAATTGCGTAATATTTGACCAGATTGATGTTAAAATAATGTTCGATTGCTCGAGTAGCAATATTTTTTTACAAGATGCCAATGGCCCAAAACTTGGGAAAAGCTTCCTGTTGGTAATCACAATAAACAAGCTCTGAACCCTTTTTCTATTTCCTTTTGATCCAAGTTCTTGCCTATAAACACCATTTTGTTGATTCTGGGTTCATCCAGACCCCATAACCGATCAGGTGATCCTTGAAATATGTCATGAACACCCTGCAAAACAACAAACCAGAGTGTGTGTCAAGTTAGAACCCAAATTATCAAAACCGACCCTTGAGACTTGAGTACCACTGTCTTAAATCAGCGACACCAGAAAAATAAACAAAAACCTTATCCCTAGACTGAGTACACGTTGCTACATGCCCGCAAACTATCCTTATTGCATGGAAGCATACCAGTAACTTTCTTATTCCAGAAAGTTGGCAACTATGGAATTCTGCTTCTTACCTGAAACACAAATCTCTCATCCATTCCTTGAACAGATAAAAGACCTTTCATCCGATATATGTCCTCACTGCGTTCGTATAATAAAGTACCTAGCCACATGTTAGCCTGAGAAAAAGACAAGAACACCATTCCTTTGCCATCAGTAGTACGCATTTTCTGATAAATTAAGCAAAATATGATGATAAATCGGTAAAACTCCATAAATGCTCCAAATACTCGAATCACTTAGTAAAACGCACCTTCTCTAGGTCCAGGTTTCCTTCACAAACAATACTAACAGAAGAAACACCAGGATCATGAGTGTGATCATGTGAATGGTGATGTTCTGTAAACCAAAATTCGCAACTTTGATAATAGTTTATAGAATCACCACAAGAAAAATGCAAAAACGTATTCACAAATGTACATCAAATTTCCGATAAGCACGTTCTAGATAACAAAATGCAAGCCCACATATACCTACTTAACAAACCACCAACAATTCGTTGGTATTTATGTTGACATGTGTCCATCTTCGATAAACCTACGAAAATCTACGATAAATTTCTGTGAGCTAAACAATCAACATCGTGGAGGCTTCTTTCATATCTGACAACTTAATAATTGAAAGAGAGCAACATGAAAACGCCAAAGAACATCTTCCTTAATAGTAAGGCATTTTGCTATATAACGTCTTAGGTTCCATCATATAAATATATATATTTCCTCATATATATATTAAAGTAGATATAATGATATGATGAGAAAAAATATCTATACATTGGCTACATAGGATTCACATTTTAGCATAGTTTCAATCAAAATCTTTTGGTTAAACATAATTATGGAAGAATATTTATTGCCGAATAAAACTTACAAATACATTACATAATTATATTTTCAAGACTATATATTACATCATTGTTTAAATTAGTTAATAACCTTTTTGTCTTTAAATTCCTTAATTAACTTACTATAGTCAAACTTACACATTAAAGGATTAAATTTATTGGTAACCTTTAAATTCTTTAATGAGCTTTCTTTCCAAACGTGTAGTCTAATGTTTGCATGCATATGCAACACAAATGATCTTTACAATGCCTTATTCATATCTACAATATAAGCTCTTCAAGAGTTGGGATGTGATTTCTTTAGCTATTTATAAAATTTTACTACACAAAAGGCAGTCACAGCACCAATCTCTTTACTATTTGCATCCTCTCCACTACAAAACTTTGGTATTCATAATCTTTTCACCGCAAGTATAGTAATCACGGTGAGATGGCTGGATTCAGGAAAAAAAATTATTTTAATTCTTTTCAAATTTTATTTGGTTTATGATTTTTTATCAATCTTTATTTATATGAACTGTAATTATAGAATCCTTATGCCAACTAGTTTTACAATATATAGTTATATAGTAAGTTTTGCCTTCCAATTTTATACACAGATTATTTTGAATATGAAAATTAACTGTAGCTATATACCTTCAGCTGAAACTGGTTATCTGGTGTCACGGAACTTTTCTCTCAAATTGTGAAGACTCAAGTAACAAGTCATCAAAGCAAAGATAGTCTTGTAAGAAATCACTGCAATTGAAAATACACTAGAAATATCATGCTGGTGGTCATGATCATGACGATGGTCAAGCTCATGATCATGGTCGTGGTCATGAACAGGATCATGGTCATGACCATGATCTTCCTTTTTGGCATCTGGCATCTGCACCATCAGCCCTCTCAATCTCTCTGTATAATTTTATACACAGAAAGATTCTTTTGTAAAATAAAATTACCTTATTTTGTATGTGAAAAAGTTTTCCACACGTAGTGTGGGAACACGACTAGTATATGGCGAGATATATCTTCAATTGAAACTCATTACTTGGTGTAACAAAGCTTTTTTCTCACAATGCAAAGACGTCAGATAACAAGTCATCAAAGCAAAGATAGTCTTATAAAACACTAGAAATACTGTGCTGGATGTGATGATCATGATAATGGTCAAGCTCATGATCGTGGTTGTGGTCATGACCATCATCTTCCTTTTCGGCATCTGCACCAACAGCACTCTCAATCCTTCTCTGTATAATTTTATACAGAGAGAGAATCTTTCGCAAATGAAAATTACCTTATTTTGCATGCGAAGGTTTCCACATGTAGTGTGGGAACACGACTAGTATATAGGGATATATATCTTCAGCAGAAACTCATTATTGAGTTTCACAGAACTTTTTTCTAACATTGTACAGAACTCAATTAGCAAGTTATCAACGCAAGGACAGTATTATAAGCAGTCACTGCAATCGAAGAAACACTAGACATACCGTGTTGGTGGTCATGATCATGATGATGGCCATGCTCATGATTGTGGTTGTGATCATGAACATGATCATGGTTATGACCATGATCTCCCTTTTCGGCATCTGCTCCAACGGCACTCTCAATCCTTGGAAAGAATCAGTTCAAGTTAGCAACTACATCCAATTATTGTCATTTACTATCAGTATTTACGACAAAAGCATCTACTCCAACCAAAGTATTCAAAAAGAAAAGAGAAAAGATAGAAAGGTAAACATCAGGCAGATGATAAATCATTCAACAGCATTTCTTTGCAACCGACCACATTAACAAGCTCTGCAGGAAACAATAATTAGAGTAATTAACTCACAACTAAGTAAATAAAAAAAGACAGCAACAAAAGCCTCCTATAACTACCAATCTACATTATGAATCCTATGCATGTTTGAGCATGATCCATTTCCTCAAATTGCTATCCCAAAATCTGGCTTAAGGGCTCCAACTCTACAGGATATCTGACTCTAGTCACCGAATAAATGCCTTACAGCATCCAATTGAAGGTCCCTGTCCTTCAACATGCCAATCCCATCCTCTAAACAGAGGATATAAAAGAACAAAGGGACCCGTGGAGAACAATGTTGCAAATATAGAATGAGCAAAAAACTGTGCAAGCAACAAGCAGGAAAATGGTTTGATCAGAAAAGAAGTAAACTTCCATGGAGCAGATATCCTACTTTGACATTGAATACTATCCTATCTGACCATGGCTAAAATTAAGAAATTAAATGCAGTATCAAGGAAAGAAAAAAAAGTAAACAAACCTTTCCAAATCAAAGCCTCCAATACCAAGTACATAGTCTAAGTCAACTTTTCCATATTGTGTCCGCTTCAAATGAGCCATGCGATTGATGTTCTGGCATTAGAGACAAATGCAAATTGAATTCAAATCCTCAAAGACAAAGAATAAAGGCAATAGATGGGCTTAAAACAAAACTAGGACACCAACCCTTATTCGCTGCACCAAAGAAGCAATGTCTTGCTCACCAACAAGATCCGTCTAATAACACACAAGAAGTTGATAGTCAGGAACAAATAGAATTCAACAATGCAATCAGCATCTTTACTCACAAACGGATTATAAGATATACGAGTTAATGAGTTCAATGATCCCAGATGCAACATGGCCATAAATCTAACTTGATTTTTCTTTATACAATAAATTGGAAATGAAAAGTACCTTATTTACTATAACCCTATCAGCATACGCAATTTGCTCAACAGCCTCATTTACTACTCCCTTAGGTTTAACCTCATCTAGGTGAAAAGTAGCATGCTTTGCATCAACCAAGGTGACAACACCATCCAATTTCACATCATTGAAAATACTATCCTCGGCATAAAAGGTCTGAATTATTGGTGCTGGATTTGCCAAACCTAAAATTTTAAAACTTGGAATGTGTTAGAACAACAGTTGCAAACAAGGTCCAATATGTGCATGAAATCTGCTTCATATCCAGAGAACTATGTTGACCAGCAACTATGAAAAAAGATGCTCTTCAGTTACAAAAGCTAGGGTGAGAGGACAAGAAATAAGTAATAAAGAGTCTTTCCAATTGACAACCATAATGTGAACCTTATTGTCAGATTACTTCCATACCAGTAGTCTCTATAACAATATGGTCAAACTTCCCTCTCTTTCTCTCAACCAGTTCTGAGATCATCCTTACAAGATCACCCCTCACTGTACAGCAGAGACAACCATTGTTCAGCATCATAATGTCTTCGGCCCCAGTTTTTTTTGCAGCAATCAGAGAACCATCAATGTCAACTTCACCAAACTGCATGTTAAACAATTATCCAACATGTATTATTAATGTCTCTCAAGAAATCATATTTTCACCAGCGAGTCAGTCTCAACTGCCATGTAAAACCCCTCATCAAAACAGCTGAGGTTACAACCCAAAGTGACCACCCCCTTAAAGAAAAAGAATATCAGGTAGCAGAGAAAAATCAAAATGAAATAACGCTAAAGCAATAACAAGCTCATTTAAACTTCAATACTAAACCTCATTCTCAATCACAGCTATGCGCTTTCCATGCTCTGCCGTCAAGATATGGTTGAGCAATGTTGTCTGTTGATAACAACACATCATGACACCACAAGCAAACGAAAAATAAATGAGCAAACAACCATCGCAAAACAAACTCTAAATCCAAATAACAAACACAGAAAGGATAATCATGCAGCCACTGCCCTTTTCATTAGACATTGAGCTGCATATTTCACAATAATCATTTGCTAAAATTCCTACTTCAAAAATGGAAATTTTGGTTAGCTCAAACTTCTGAAGGACCGGTCTTTAACTCTCAGAAGGTTATTTTGATGCCATCACGTGTTCACAGTTGGATTAAAAAAAAGAAAAAGAGTAGCAAAAGAAAATTGTGATATACATGCGTACTTTGATCATAGACTGATCTTTGGCAAAAGACCACAAGCTAAGCATCATTTGGAAAGGGTTCCCATTTCCAAACGACGTAATTACTCTAAATTAAATATCTAAAAATATAAAATTTGGAAAGATTAAAAGAAAGATCGTACCTTTCCAGACCCCAAAAACCCAGTGATGATGGTGGCGGGAATGCGATTATCGGGAGGAATTTTGGTAGCCAAGTCGGAGTCCTCGCTCAGCGAGGTAGAAGTGGTTGTGGCACTGCAGAACCTCCGGCGGAGAGTGGAAGAAGGGTTGTTGGAGAAACGAAGAGAATTAAACGAACGCTCCGCCCTAACCGAGAGCGACCAGTGAGGTGTCTGCGTCTTACATAGAAGAAAAGGAAGAACGGTGGCGTGTAGTCGGGAGTCCAGCGCCTGGTTGTAGCGGCGGCGGCAGGTGAAGGAGAGGAAAGTGGTGGCTATGTCTACCGAGAGTGAAGAAGCCATTGTAACGGAGAAGATTGTAGAAGACAGGAGAAGCCTTGTGGAGGCTTTGGGGGGTTTAGACTTTTTACTGCGTAGTGTGGATTTTTAGATTGGAAATATTAAATACTTTTTTATTATAAGAAATGTATTTTTTCAAATTAATTAAAAACTTTTGTAATATTAATTAATTAAAATCATATAAAAATCATTAAATTATTTTTTATTAAGTATTATTATTATCATTTGTATTTTTATCATAATATTATTTGCATTTAATTATTTATTCTTTTTCATATTATTTAGTTTTTATTATTTATTTCGGCGTCTTCTTCTTCTTCGATGTCCAGATACTATTATCATTTAGGTTAATAAGAAAGGATGAACTTTTGGCAAGGCCATGAACTAAACTAATTTTGCACATTCTAATAAGCATGAAGAATGCATAAGAAGAGCAGTTTTAGCAAATTGGGCTTGGCAAAGTACAAACATTCAACTTGAAAGAGTGAAGAATGACCATGCCAGGCCATGCCTAGGAAGCTTATATACAATTTCTTAGCTTCACATTAAGCGTTGATACTCCTTAAGCCTCCCATAACCAACCCTTCAAGTCTTTTAAGTATTATGTACAATTCCAGACAAGTCTAAATGTTTCGTCTCAGCTCCTCCTGCACAAGGAGTTATTTACAATATGTACGATTATACGGCCTCCATCCACCAACTACTCCGGCCGGAAGCTAACCAAATTCGGGAGATCAGTTGATTGAAGCTTCCTGATGTCACTGGCAGTAACCTTGCAAGACTCCAAGGTCAAAGACCTCAGGTTTTTCAGTGGCTTCAGATGTCGTAAACCTGCACTGGTTATACGAGAATTTGTAACGTTCAAGGAGACCAATCCCGTCAACCCTGCACATTTGTAGAAGAAACATGTAATATGATGCTTGCATAGTACAAGAGATTTTAAACAAATCTTAACATTATGTGATTGTGGCTGTTTCAAGGTAACTTTGCAATAGCTCTTTAAAATTCTGTAGCATCGTAACATTCAATGACACTAGAGCAATCAATAGATGATTTTGAAGAATCTCAAACATGAGTTTTTCTTCTTCAGGGTTTGCTCTCCGGTTTGTTGATCTTTGTTTTTCGCACATTTTGATAATCATAATGATCATAAGTAAATATAGAGCAACGTGCTGAACAAACCAGATAAAAATTCCAAGGTTTTATCTGTCAGGTTGCAGTTCTGGGATATATTCAGTAGCGACAGGGAAGAAAGATCTTTGATGTTCTTGATGCCAGCATCAGTCAATCCTCCACCACATATTTCCAAGGACTGCAGATTCTTGAAATCTACACCAAAAGCAAACAACTTCAAGTCAAAAATAAACACAAACAGTAATAGGCAAGGACATCCAGGAAACACACATTTGCTCTTGAATTCAAAAGTTGGAATCAAAAGAAATGAATTATGCAGCACAAGAAATAATTTAACATTTCTTCTACTGGATTGCATCATTATATCACATACTTCGCAAATAGTGTGTGCCAGAATCTGTGATACGAGCTCCAAAAAGATCCAGATGTATCAACCCAGTCAAACCTGTATAAAGAAAGCCAGATATTACAAAAAGTGTGTCAAAAACATTTAGTAATCATACCGATGAATTACAGGACTGCAGTTCAGGAACTTAGCTTGAGAAAGAAAAATGCAATGATCATTGTTAGAAGATTTAAGAAAGCAAAAAAAGAAATCTAAAAAGCACTTAGAAGTTACAATATTGACATGAGAAGAAAGGAGAGCTTGACGCGCTTCAGAAAACAAAAGCAATCAGAGGCAGACCTCCAAAAATTACAGTTCAAGCTGCAAAAACTTGACAAGTATTTCACTGCAGGTTCAATTGTCTTTATTCTAGACAATATTAATTTAATTTCGATTGCCCCTTTCCTCAATCCAATAAGTAGATTCTGCCCTCAGGATTTGACCTCAAAAACATTTCCCAAGAAAAAAGATTATCAAATGCAATTCATAAGAACTAATAACAGAAAAGCTGCTGCAATTCACTATGTTAAGGCTTCATTGTGTAAACAGATGCATAGATATAGACATGCAGAGGAAAAGTAACAAGGGAACTTTAGGTGGGGCTATTTACAACTAGCCAATTTAAGAATTTTCAGATGTACTGTGCTATTAAAGTGCATCAAAGATGAAGTCATCGATTCTCCCAAAAGGCCACAATTACCACGAGCAAACATATTAATGACAGGCAACATATTCAATCCAGAGGTTTTAGGCATCAAATATCTCATAGATGAAGAAATTAGAACCATTTGAGCAAATTAAATTCAAGGGATTGAAAAATCAAAAGAATCCGAATGCACCATAAACCTATACACACACTTACTTGTAAGGGCTGCAAGACCTGTATCTGTAACTTGTCGAGCATCCAAATTAAGAGACTTAAGAGAAGACAATCCAGATAATTTTCTTAAACCACCATCAGTTACCATAGTGAACGACAGATTTATGCTTTCGAGGCCAGTCAAACCTGAAAATAAAAAACAAGCAAAAGAGTATATTAATGTTAAGCATACCAGTACCATGACCAACCAAGGATTAATGGCAAACAGATCGATACAAAACAGAACATAAAAGTATGTGTAAAGCAACTAACATCATGAAAATCACTTGTTTCCCTCAAAAAGAATTGATCACCTACTTCAATTTTCATTAATATCAACACGACTATCCTTGCACCTTCAATCATATACAAAAAAGCTTAAAGAAGACACAAGAGTTCCAGTATTTTAACCCCAAATAAGCCTACAGTGAAGAGCTGTTTTGGTATGACAGATGATTCATGGCAGTCATTGAGAAAACATACAACCCACACTAGTGTTGCAATCAAATTGCACAGGTGTAATCCCTTCTCTCACAGTGTTAAAGGGAAATTCACTGTGCCTTACGACACTAATAAGAATAAACTAACATCAGAACAACATTTATAATTCTGCCAACTCACATGATTCTGTTTACTAAAATCAGCTTTCTCAAAGTCAAATCTAAAAGCAACAAAGTGAACCAAATGGAATGAATGGATCTACAATTCTGTGCTAATCAAAGAGCAAAAACTAACTGTTTATTGATTTACCATCCTATGAACAAAAAGTGTGATTTCTTACCAGAAAGGTGGCGGAGACCACTACTCCCAACATCAGTATCCGACAACACCAAACACTTCAAACGCTTAAGACCTATAGTACCAAACAGCATATGCAAAATTATAACTACCAGTAATAAACAAAGAATATGAGCATGCAAGAAAAGAATGCAGCAAAGAAGTGCAAAAGCTTTATGGCATTGTAAGTGACATCAGAAAATTGATGAATGTAACGGACACCGAAAATAAACAACAGATGAGGAAGTAAGTTAAATGTTCAGATCATTCAGACAGGAAACTGTCATCACAGTCCAGAGACCATACACGAACTGCGTGAGATGATACATCTACAACTGCAGGAAAATTCAATTGTTTAATGATTCTTAGCAGTCAGTCTGACAAGTGAAGAGACTTATGACATAAAATCAACTTCCAGGACCTGCATGGTGAATAGCTAAATTTTGATATATAGATGCTCTATATAATCATGCACATTAAGGCAGCCTATTTACCTTGAGCAAAAGCAATCAGAAAGAGATATAGTAATGCAATCGAAGAAAAAGAAAATGTTATCTTATTTATATGCAAAATAGATACGGGGAATTTTTTAATTTAACCTGTTAAATTCCCCAGCCCCTCATCACCAATCCGACAAGAATCCAAGTTCAAGCTTTCCAAATTTGTCAAACCTGCTTACAAGATATAAGAGAAGATCAATTTGTAAATTATTTTGATCATCAACTGTCATAGCAGCATCAAATTCAGATTAACTAAGACAAATATTGTTGTCCCAGGTCTTCTCCCCTCGTATGTTATGCTTGACTAAGTTGCAGAAATATGGAACCATAGGAAGGACGACATGTACTACAAAAAGATTGGCAAGCATCACCAGTTTATAGGCCTTTGAGAGAAATATTATGGGCACAAGATGGTTCATAAGTATTAGTAAAGTTCAGTGGTTAAGCCATGGACAACAGTTGGTCACCGTAGTATTTAATATGTAGATATTGAGGCAAGGAATTCTTTACATTTGTTTTTAATGAACTACATAAAATGTAAGCTGACTAACAGTACCAGGGAATTCAAATCCTGAAGAAATCTTGGACCTGTCTCCAGTCAAGGGAATTTCTAAATTAGGGTTGAAATTTGTCAGTCCAATTTTATTCTTAGGCTTTAAGATGTTATAATTGGAAAAATCTTTCTATCAAAGGCCAGTAAGACTTGTCCTTTCAATTTTTTTCTCCACCCTAAAATTTTTATCGGAAGTCTTTGACATGTTTCAATCTTTAAGTAAGGAACAAAAATCTGATATAAAACTAATATAAAAAGTACCTTTCAGGTGCACCAAACAGGAATCAGTGATGTCATTGAAGGCTAGGCTTAGTACTTTCAGTTTTTTGAATTCTGGAAAAAAAGGCCAAGGAATTTAATAAGGACATAATACTTATCAAGGTTTAGCAAATAAGCGGCTAGAACTACGTAAATGCAATAAACTTACTGGAAAATTTCTCACACCCATCATCAGAAAGTTGGCATCTGTTAAGGTTCAGATATAACAGAGAAGCAAGAGCTGCACAGAAAAGGTCAGAAAATAGATTAAGATAATCAAGTCCACCATCATCAAAGAAGTGCCTCAGATACCAAGGAAAAATGAAGTACCTTAAAATTCACAAGTTCTGTAAAAGTTAATGTACATGAGAAATAAATTTAGACTTATGCATAAGTGACCACACAATATGCACTGATTAAAATAAGTATCATTGATCACAAAACAGCTGCATAGTTGAGTCAAAATTAAACCTGAAAGAGAATCCAAGCACACAGCTGTCACAGGGCACCCCTCTAGGTTCAATAGGCTAAGCATATTCAAACCTGCAATTTACAGAAATGATTTAACCACTGAACTTTCTAGGCATATTAAGTAAACAGAGGAAGGAATGCAAGCTACTGATTCAGAGATGGTTTATAAGAAATAATATGTCCCACTCAATCTGGAAGATAGAGGACTAGAATACATCAAATGCAACTGAACATAAATAATATCGCTCACTGAAAAATAGATTGACAGCTACATAGGATGTTAATGCTATTTGATACAAGTGACTGATCAAGAGAATATCAGGATCAAGCTGTTTGAGAATGTATCAATGATATCTCCAGAATTATTTAACAGAAGCACACACACACACACACATGACAATATATAAACCAAGTACCTTTCAAGTATGAGATGCCCATATCTGTAACCTTACTGCAGGAAACTTGTAATTCTTTCAAGTTTGTCAATCCTGAAGAAGAAAAAGAAGTTAACCATTAATCTGCATAGCTAAAAAGATGGAAAATTCAGCTACAGAATAATGGACAAACAACAACAGCAGATCATAATTTCCACATTAGCTTTCCTGTATTTTGTATTCCATTAACCTAATTCTCAAACCATGTGGCTTAAATATTCTCTTAAAGACAACTGTTGGACTGAAATATAGAAGCATTTCTATAATTCTTAGACCACTTAGGGCCCATCTCAAAAGTATGTTAAAGCAATTATTGGACCTTGGGGGTGTTTGGCGCAGTTAGGAAGCAGCAGATGCAGTGACAAAGAGAGAGAAGCACATTACCAGCGAGATGCTTCATATCGGCATCTGTTGTGCAGTTACACCATTTAATATTAAGTGATTCCAACTTTGAAAAACCTGTTAAATCATAAACAAAATAAATCAACCAATGCATTACTGAAACATCAGCTATTGTGTTATCCCAGTACTGCATTGGAAATAGTCCAACTACATAAACAGTCTAGCTTTATTATCCCATAATAATTGGGTCTCGTGTGGAAGTTACTTATCAGTAACTTTACAGCACTTCCTAAAGAGAAAAATTACCCTTCAGATGAACTAGTCCACCACCTATACCAGGACATCTCTCAAGATCCAACTTAACCAAGTTAACTAATCCAGCCAATGAACTCATCCCTTTTGCTGTTATCAAATTGTTTCTTCGAAAACTCAAATTTGTCAAGTTTGAGAAGTCTGCAAGGCACAAAACAAAATCTACATTAGACACTATGAAATGGGGCGGTTGATGGTGCTCAAATGGCTAATTTACAGGAAAAGGGATAAAAAGACACAGTTTTTGAGCATAGAATCCCATCTCTGGTACCATACAGTCATTCACTCTCCTTTCTCAACATTGTCAACCTTGATAACAATATAGTTGATGGTGGGCCAAGACTAATTAGACTGCCATTTTGTGCCAACTAATATTAAGACAATCTCTGCATTTCTAAAGCCGCTAGTTAAGAGAAATTAAATGATTCTGAACACAGAATGACACAGCCATTCCTGTTGTCTCAGGTTTACAGTGTTGTACCACACTCCAAGGCCTTTATTACTCCTTTTCTTACTGACTTTGCTGTTCCCTTTCTTCCTAATCCATTTCCATATTTCTCTTTTTACGAGGGGGAAGAGGCCAGTGATCTTTTTGAACATGAAAATTACTTTACTATGAATAAAAATGAAAAAGGAGAACAGGTCAGATAAAAGTTTACCACTGATGTGAGTAAGGCCCATATCTGAAATACATTCACAATAATCCAAATTCAAGGCTTCAAGATTTTTGCATTCCTTGAGATGAATCAATCCAGCGTCGGTGACATCGGAACCAGAAAGATCAACAGAAAGCGCAGAAGTTCCCTGTGAAGAGATGACATCCATCCAACTGTCATTAACTCCAGAGCAACCCCCCAGATGAAGATCCTGTCGTAACTCCCCCAAAACCGTTCAGGTCAGCAAGGAAAAAAAAACGTAACTGTTTATAAGAGATATCGTGAGAAACGTTTTTTGAGATCAAAAAGGCATGAACTTTCCAAAAATCAAGCACAGTCTTACCTCGAGAGCACAATCTCGAAAGCACTTAAGATAAGTATCAGTCATACGTTGAGAACACACCAACTCGTTAAAGATTTGCTGAGTAATGTCCTTTGGCAGCATGGAAAAGTTACTATGATTGTCTATATCCTGTAAAAAGAGCCAAATATCAGCCATTCATGACATTTTCCACGTTCTGAAACAACCAGCAAGTAGGAAAGAGAGTACCTTGCATATATTTTTAACACACAATTCCATAAGGGACGGACATTTCCCACGTCCCCTTTGTAAATCACTATAACATCTAGAAAATGATGTTGCCAACCACTTAGAGCTCGAACTTTTACTGTATCTTCTAGAAATACCACCCTGTAAATTATCTTCGTTCTCCAATTGATCTCGCTTCCTAGAACAAGCTCCCCCCATCGAGGAAATATCTCGTGATCAATCAAATGTCAAAAAACTGGGGCTGGCAATAACTAATCGATTCAATTACACATAATTAAGACGCGGCCTATTGCACCCTGCAGACATAAAAAAGATGCAGCAGGATAAGTAGTCACTCCACATTACGATAAAGATCGCTTCTTTATGGAAAAGAATAACCAATAATTTCTTCTTGTGAAGAAACACCATGTCTTCAAAAAGAAGATTATGCAGCAGGACCTAGTGAACTCCTGCTAAGCCCAAAAAAGGCTTTAAACTTGGGATTTGCTTTAAATGAAAAACAAGCATTATCCAACTAAACCCATATTTGTTGCTGACGCAAAAATTACCATATTGCCATGTTTTCATTGTTTTGACACATACCCAGAATCAAATAGAAGCAAAGATCATCCAGAAGTAAAATTTACTCCCAAGAAACGTCAAAAGTTATTTAAAAAAAAAAGAAAAGAAAAGAACCCAACTTCATAAAACAGTACATACGAATACACAGAATCAAAGACAACATAGCAAGAACAAAGGAAAATAATTGGGTGAAGAAAAGAACATCTAATGCTTCCAAGAATGCTTTTTCATGAAATGAAACCGTTTTACCCGGAAACAAACACCCCAAAAAAGATCAAAAAGAAAAGAAAAACCACGAGAGTAATAATCTCTCACCTCTTTTTTATTTTTTTTGGTCGAAATCTCTCACCTCTTTCGCGATCAATAAAGGAATCAAACAAACACTCTTGATATTTTGAAAAAAAAGCTTGAGATAAAGAGAGGCCAGCGAGCGAGAGAGAGAGAGAAAGTGAGAACAAAAACATACATGAGAAGTGTTTAGAGCCCAACTAAAACGACGACAGCGAACGAGGGGGCTGTGACCGAACCAGACACTGGACCAACTGACATCCGACACGTGGACGTTAATCAGTTGAAGTGGAAAGAGTGTAGTGCTGAGAGTTAGGTGCAGTTGAGGTGTGGATAAGAAGAAGAAGGCGGGGAATGTGGGTCCCACTTGTTGTTTTTATTTAACTACATTCCTTTTCTTTTCTACGCGGCTCCGTCTGTTTTTTTTTTTTTACATTAGGTATCCTGGTTGATCACAAGTACATGCACATTTTTCTTTTTTAGGGTTCAGATTCTCTGTCCAATTTTATGGTGTTTTATTGTGTTCAGTAAATTTCAGCCATTTATTTATACGAGCCCTACATTTATTTATGTGAAACCCACGTAGAACTGGCATTAAATAAATGGCTGAGATTTACTGGACACGATAAGACACTATAAAATTGGACAAAAGATCTGATCCCCTTCTTTAACGTGAGTCGAATTCAAAACTTTCTTTTTAGGAAAAAACCTTAATTGAAAAATCTAGACCAAATGATCCACCTTCGTTGTCTTTCCACGCAGCCCCGTTTTTATTCTTGGTCGCTCCTGCCTTTAGTAGCTTTCATCCACTTTTTTTTTTATTTTGTATTTTTTATTTTGGGGGAATAATAATAATACACGCAATGTTCTTAATGACCACACCCACTTCATGTTTAAGATTAAGATAATCAATCACTAATCATCACCACACATGGAAGCTAACCATTCTTTCCCTTTAAGTATCTTAGGATGTGATGATAAGTTGATTAATTTTAAAGGAAGCGATAAAGAATCTCTCTTATATTTTTACTCCTCTTAACAAAAACTCCTATTATTTTCAAATATTTTTATCCAATTATTTTAACAAAAATTATCGTTAAAATTAAAAATAATAATAATATTGTCTTAAGCAAAATTACTTATATGTATTAATTAATAATTCAATTTATTAAATATTAGTTTTTAACAATAATAATTTTAAAATTTTCAGTTAAAGCGTAGAGAGATTAAAAGAACC
>JANITX010000005.1:8772648-8791345 GCA_027564395.1 Erythroxylum ulei
CTAAATAACTAATTTTATCAAGTATCTTTAATAAATAGCTAATATTATCTACTAATTAAATCAATTATTAACTAACCGCCGATAAAATTAGCTAACAATTAATCTTAATACGATTCGCTGATCGTCAAACATAACAAATATATTTTATAGTTGGGACTTTGGAAGACGTGGTGAAGATGAGGAGATAAAGAGTCGGTGGTGCGAATCCACTGGCCTGTCAAAGTCATCGTATGGTTCAATTCTAAGTGATGGAAACGAGCGGTGAGTAATGATTCACAAGTTCGAACGTTGACGTGTTTGAATATTAGTAGTGAGTGCTGATTATAACAAATAGGTCTTATTATTTTGTGTTTATCTATTTAATAAATGACTCTTGACTAAAACATACGGTACTTCTTAAATTAATAAGATATATTTGACGTAATATTTAGAAGAAAAAAAGGGAATTCCAGTATCTATTCTATATTTAATTTATGATAATAACCACTTTACTGTTGGGGAAAGAAAAAAGTACGAGAAAAAGGGTTTGGTAGACATAATGACTTTGCACTTCCTGTGGTGGTCCATGTCACGTATGCTTCTTGGCATCTGCCATTCATTACTCAGAAAATACTTATTTTCCAATAAATAAATTTAAATAAGCACCGCCATCCTGTGCGGCATTTGAATTTAGATTAGTTAGCATTTTTTAATGATGTTTTAAACCTAATTTTTATCCAAAATGAGCAAAAACATAGTTAAAATAGGGTATGAAACAGAGGATGTGATGCACATGAAAGGAGAGATTAACGTCAATTTACGATGACTTCAACAACCCTACTTATGCAGGACACAGAGAAATGGTAATTAAGTCAGATTAAGACGAGAAAGAAACGAAAGACATATATGTATTTTCAATAAGGTTGTACTTGTACTTGATGAAGACATTAACCAGAAAAACGAAAAAAAAGAATTCGGTGTTTTCAATAAATAGAAAAGGCCGCATTATTGAAAGGTATGGACCACTGATTGGACTTTTCAACCTCTCCTGTGCTTCATGTATGTCCCTTTCTGAATTATGACATGAAGTTGATGTTCAAGATTGTGATGTCATGTAAGGAGAAACACATGGATTCTAGGTACGGCCTGTTCCTGATTAAGATTTTCTTTGATTTTAATCTTATAATTTATAAAAGAAAAAATTCAACGTGACAATAAGAATATTACATGCAAATTATTTTTATATAGAAATCCTAATTTTAATCTTCAAATATACTTTTAATAAAAATTACATAAATCTGTTAATCGTAAGTCAATTAATGAGTAAATTCCAGCAAAAAGCGCATCCGTATTGAATGGCAAGAAGTCTATATAGGACTTTCTAAAAGGTCCCTTCCCGAAGATTTCAAGTTCTGAAATTGAGGACCTAACATTTAGTGGGCTTAGAAATGTGGGGCCGGATTGAAATTTTTACAGCCCGAGTCCTAATTTTTTTATTTTATTAAATAAAATTAAAAAAGACGTCATTTTATTTAACCAAGTTGTTATTGTAGGATTTTTTAAGTTTCAAATCAAGTTGGGTTCCGATAGTTCAAGTTTGAGTTCAATTGGAACCTTTATAAATAGACTTAGATATATTAACTTCGAGTCTAACTTAGATTAACTACCACTTATACGTTTTAGAAATAACAAATTTAAAAGTATTTAATATTTTGATTTTTTTAATTTAGTATCATTTTTTAAGTTTTGACTAACTTTTTAACGCTTATATAAATTAAATTATTTTTTTTATGCGATGCGTTATTAAATGTCATGCCTATTTATCAATAATATAGATATGTATTTATTAATTATATCAATAAAAATAATTTTTTTGACTTAATTTATATAAATTTTAAAAACTAATTATTAAATTAAATTTTTAGAAAATTTAACAATAAGCTAAAAATAAAACAATTTTAAATACACTATATCGACACTTTAAATAAAAATTGCATCTATTGTGATAATATATGTCATGAAATTAATACTGTCGGCATTGACTTTGTGGTTGACATGGCATGATGGCTTTTATGACCTAATTCTTTGGGGACCATTCAGCAATACAACTTAATAGAAGCAATGGATGGAGTAGGACTCAAGGCAAATACAAAAAGTAGTCATTTTCGGCTTGTACTAGTCTATATGTGACCTTTAGCATTTAGTGTGATTGTTTAAATGTGTAAAATGAGCATTCTATTTATTATGTTCTCAACTGTATAACAGCAACAACCTAATATAAATCTCATTAAAATATAGAAACCTTATAATATGCAGCTTTATCCTAAGTGATAGAAAGGTTGTTTTTGATAAATCACATGACGAATAATATATATACTTAGGATGCGGCACGATACCTATCCACTTGAATGTTTTTACATAATTTAAGTTATTACAAAATCATTGATAGATCACGTGACGAAGAATATATATACTTAGGATGCGACACGATACCCATCCACTTGAATGTTTTTACACAATTTAAGTTATTACATAATCATTTATTTGAGAATTTGTAATTTTTAATGGTTTTTGAAATATTAAAAGAATTAAAATCTCAAGAGTTTGAAATATGAAACTCGTCAAAAAAAAAACAAAATTAATTAATACACATTATATAATCCATACCCATTGTCCATGCATATAAGATTGGCAAATTCAAGATCTCTAGTCAACTATGAACTTATAATTATCAAATTTCCAAGAAAATGTAACGTTAGATATTTAATTTAATTCATTATTGTATTGTGTGACTTTATGGAAGAAACGGACTTTTTCGTATTTAACACAAGGATAGGCCCAATTGTGAAGGGAGAATGCCTCTTAATTGAGACTGGCCCAATCTATGTATGTTGGGCTTAAGTTTCGACTTAGAAAATGCCATTTATACCAAGAGCATAATGTATCAAATTTGTGTAAGAAAATAGAAGGAGCTGAAGCACATCATGCACCCTTCATATAAGGCATAAAAACATAAAGGTATGATAAAAAAAATTATGAAAAATAATCCTAAGTAGTCCTTTGGTTTCACTTTTACTATTCTTTTGTAGTTTTTATTTTTCATTTTTTACTTTCAGTTTATGTTACATATTAGATAAAACTTAAAATATTAAATATTTTTAATTAAACAAATTTAATTTAATCTCTTATATAATATTTATTAATAAATTATTTTATTATATCAAAATAAATCATTTTAAAATGAACTTTTTACTTGAAAATGATATTTATTTTAATTATTAAATGCATATATTTTGAAGATATTTTAAATTTAATTATATTTATTAATAATTATTAATTAAAATTATCTACTTTAACTACAAAATTTAAATAAAATTATTAAGTAACATTAAATTATTCATAATTCATATTAATAATTAATTTCTGTTAATTAAATATAGAATATTAAATTAGATTATTCACAGTTCTTATTAATAATTAATATATTAAATATTTTAATAATATGAATAATCAAATTTAACCTTTTTAAATTAGTGGCTATTCTTGCATTCTCACAAAAGCGTTCTTTAACAAAATTTAATTTTTTCAATTACTAAAAAAAAGGAAATGGGTTGTCTTATATATATTTTTTATATTCAGACCTCATAATTGAAACTTTTTAATAGCTATCTCCTGCCAATAGAAAGAAAGGTTTAAATAGAGTAAAGTTTTGTTAAGACGATTTATGAAAAAAATACATTTGTTACAACGAATGAATTAAGAACATCTACTGATGGTCAGTTCATATCTTATTTTAATTATATTTAAGTTAAAATTATAGTGTATTACAAGTTTACAATGGAGAATAATTTTATACATTACTAATTTATAATTTATTTTAATGCAGTAGGAGAAGTTGATGCAAATACTTTAGTTGAAAGCATAGTTTACGAATCTTTAAATAACGTTGAAAAATTTGAAGCTTTTGACAATAATGAGATACAACCTGCTTCAGAAATACAATTTTGATTTTATTGTTATTTTAATATTTATATTAGACTCCTATTTATTTATTATTAATTAATTATATAATAATAGACATTGATGTATTTTTATTTCAATAAAATATTTTATTTTTACTTATTCTTATAAAATTTTCTCTTATTTCTTATATTCTAATTTTATAACGGTTCACTATCGGTTAAACCTCTCAACCTAATAACAGTTGCTATAAGTAACTAAAGTATATATACAAAGCCTCAAGTTAGTTGTTTTGAATGCAAAAAAACCAAAAATTTCAAGTTAAAAATGCAAAATTAATTTAACTGGCTTCAGATTAAAGCTATTATAAGGAACCAAACAAAGTCTTGGATTTTCCTACATAAGCTAAACTCAAGTCATCGTAATGTACTACCAATAGCAGGCTCCTTATCTCTCTCGCTCTCTTCATCTTATTCTCTCTGCCTGCATAGGGTACAACCTTTTGGGGTTGGGATTCAACCTTTTGGAGCAAGAAAAAAGAGAGAACAGAGGTTGACCTTGACCCTCAAATCCATATCACGAGAATGCCCATTATTCCCGTGTAATTTTTCGTATTCATCTTCCTTTTTACGCGTTCTTTACACATAGTTTTGCGGGAGTTTTTGTTGTTTGTATGTAATGGGCAGCAAGTACACGCCCATTCCCAAGAACTCGTACGTGGAGCTACAAACACGCAATGACGTTCATAACCCAGAAAAATCGCATCTCAAGTTGCTTCCTTTTGGTGATGTAGAGAGCTTTGTAGATCCCGAGACTGCAGATTTAGGAACTTTGACGCATGATGCGGGTGATGAAAGTGATGGTCTTGATATTGATGATTATGCGTTAGTTGGTTCTGAACATGGCAATGGTTCTGGCATTCATGGAGCTGTTTTTAATCTTGCGACAACGATTATTGGGGCTGGGATCATGGCCTTGCCCGCTACGATGAAGGTTCTTGGACTGGTTTTAGGGGTTTTATTAATTATCTTGATGGGTATTTTGTCTGAGATTAGTGTTGAGATCTTAGTTAGATTTTCAGTGCTTTGCAAGGCTTCTTCTTACGGTGAAGTTGTTCAATGTGCTTTAGGGAGAAACGCGAAGATTTTGTCCGAAATTTGTATAATTGTGAACAATGCTGGTGTTTTGATTGTGTATTTGATAATTATGGGGGATGTTATGTCAGGATCGCTCCATCATTTGGGAGTTTTTGATCAATGGCTTGGACATGGGGTGTGGGATCACAGGAAATTGCTTATTTTGGTGGTTGTGATATTTTTTCTTGCACCTCTTTGTGCATTGGAGAAGATTGATTCTTTGAGCTTGACTTCAGCTGCCTCAGTGGCTTTGGCTATTGTCTTTGTTATTGTGTGTTTCGTTGTTGCTTTTATTAAGCTGATTGAAGGAAAGATTGAGGCTCCGAGGATGACTCCTGATTTTAGTTCAAAAAGGGCTATTTTGGATTTGCTTGTGGTGATTCCAATCATGTCCAATGCTTATGTATGCCACTTCAATGTACAGCCTATCTATAATGAGCTCGAAGGGCGGTCACCGCAAAAGATGAACCGGGTAGGGAGGCTCACGACTTTGCTTTGCATTGGTGTTTACATGGCCACTGCCATATCAGGTTACTTACTCTTTGGTAAGGATACTGAATCTGATATCTTGACCAATTTTGACAAGGATCTTGGAATTCCTTTTAGCTCTGCCTTGAATTACATTGTTAGGGTAGGCTACATTTTTCATTTGGTTCTTGTTTTTCCTGTTGTTCATTTCTCCTTAAGGCAAACTGTTGATGCCTTAGTGTTTGAGCGATCAGCTCCACTTTCAGAGAGTAGGAAGAGATCTTTGAGTTTAACAGCAGTTCTACTGGTGCTTATTTACTTTGGCTCTACTGTGATTCCGAATATCTGGACAGCTTTCAAGTTTACAGGAGCCACAACAGCAGTTTCTTTAGGTTTTACATTCCCATCTCTTATTGCATTGAGCTTAAGCCGACAAGGGCAGAGTTTAACTGACGGAGAGAAACTTCTCTCATGGTTGATGTTAATCTTGGCTGTGATTGTCAGCATTGTTGGAGTGATTGGCAATATTTATGGCCTCAAAAGCCAGACCAAGTGACTTTCTCCAAGGTGATTAAAAGGTGATCTATGGGTTCAATTCAGAAATGATGGTGGGTGAGAACTTCACCCTTTTCAGGTTGCCCTGGATCCATAGATTGAACCTGTTGGTGATTACATCAGAAGATACTCAAAAAGGAGCATAGAAAACCTCAAGACATGCACACTTCTAGGGCTGTTTACTACTACTCCGGCAACTATGACAAGCTTGGCGACTCTGCTTCTTAAACGCCAAAAATGTGAAAGTTGATTTAATATTTACACTATTCAACACCCTGTAAGTAACATATCTTATTTTTGCTCCCTTGAAATAGGTATTGATTATAAAGTGCAACTTCAGCAATAGTTTTGAAATAACATTATGCATTCTTCTTTAAACCCCTTTTGGTTGTCTTTGTGTCTTCGTCTTCAAACCATTCCCCTTAGCTGACTTTTTGCATCGAGCTTTAGCAACGCACTGGTTGACATAGTTGTTGAGAATCAAACGAATCTTAGTCTATAATTTATAATTGATTTTATGATTCCAAACACATGGTTCATAAAACCAAAAATAAATTCTATTAGATTTTATGAAATTCAACGGTCATAAAACGACTCTCAAACAAGTCAATGGTTACAAAAGAATCAAGTCCCTCAGGGTGTGCTCAAAATCAGTGAACCCTGTGGTACATGTTTAAATATAAAGGCTAACCAATTTGCTGATTTCTTCTGTTTCCTATACAGATGAACTAAGTGCATCGCAAAAATTTTGCTATGCACTTGATCAGGACACCTCAAACTTAATCCTGTCCCTCATAAGTCATAAGAATATTGGTAGCTAAGCCTAAGGTGTTTTGCCCGACAAAAGATCATGAATTCTACGATTACCACATTAAAATGAACAGCTAAGGCTGGTGATTCACAACTTTGGCTACATGAACCACCTTTTGGAGGCATCTGCAAACATATGATAGTAATAGTAATAAAGTTTGGCTGCCCATATTCTTCACCAATAATCATTACAAGAACATGAACCATCCTGGATATGGTGAAAGCGGCTCCTGTCTCGAATAATAATCTCACGTTGAGTAGCCTTTGACACAAATTTCATAAAAGAATGGCAGTCAATACAAATGCGGAGATTCTTCACAATGTGAATAGGTGAACCATTTGGTGTTCTCAAAACTGCATAAGCGACAGCAAGTTTCTCACTATGGTAAAGAAGTTCATTCTCTCTTTCCCCCTCCTCAACATCATGGTGTGCGAAGTTTACGTCTGGGACATAGTCCGATGCTTTAAAACGTTCACAAAATTCCTTTAGTGCCAAGCGTATCTCTTCAATATCCTCATGCTTCTTGTCCCCAGTAAGGAATCTGTGCAGCTTGTTTTTGATCTGAATCCAGCTTACTCCTTTTTCTCTTGTCACTCCCCTGTATCTCATTAATTCTCTTATTTCAGCTACTTTACCCCACAAGCCTTGAGAGGCATAGACATTTGATAATACGATATAAGTCCCAGAATTTTTGGTACCTATCTGAAAAAGCCTTTCAGCCACTCTTTCAGAAAGTTCAATGTGCTTATGGATCCTAGAAGCAGCAAGAAGCACTTCCCAAATCACACAATCTGCTTCTATGGGCATGTTTCTAATGAGTGCTTCAGCTTCTAAAAGCTGTCCAGCTCTCCCAAGGAGATCAACCATGCAAGTGTAGTGATGAATTGAGGGGATAATCCCATGGTCTTGACTCATCGAAATGAAATAGGCCCACCCTTCATCCACCAATTCTCCATGACTACAGGCACATAACACACCGGTAAAGGTTATTTCATTTGGTTGATATCCTGCTGTTTCCATTTGTTTGAAAATCTTAATGGCTTCTCTGCCAAGTCCATTTTGTGCAGCTCCAACTAAAACTGCATTCCATGAGATTATATCTCTTTCAGGCATCTCTTCAAAGACACAAAGACCACACAAACTGCCGCATTTGAAGTACATGGTAATAAGAGCATTACAAACACTTAAACACGAACTCAGCCCAAGTTTCAATATCAAGGAATGGATTTGTTCTCCGACTTTGATTACACCCATACTGCCACATGCGCTTAGCAGGCTAGCAACTACACAGGCTTCTGGTTTAACTCCAGTAGACAACATGTCAAAGAACAGTTGCAAGGCTATCTCTTCATTGCCAGCTTGCACATGTGCAGATATGATGATTGTCCAAGACATGAGATCATGAACTGACATCTTGTCAAAAATATTATGTGCTTCATTCAACAACTGATTGTCTGATAGCCCTGACATTAATGAGCTCCATGTATCAGCATGCTTGATTCTCATTGCGTTGAGAACTTGACAAGCATCTCCCATCTCCTGGCACTTAGCATACATGTAAAGTAAACTATTTGCAACATAAGAATTCCATTGACATCTCATCTTAATTATCAATGAGTGTATTTGCTTACCCATTTGAACTTCTCTAATTTTGGCACAAGCAGATAAAGCACTTGCATAACTCGAATGACTTGGAATTATTCCGGTCTTCTGAATCTCAGAAAACAATCTCAGACCCTCTTCATCATTTCCATTTTGCACAAAACCAGCAACCATGGCTGCCCAGGAAGCAGCATTTTTGACTGGCATCTGGAGAAATATACGATAAGCCTCTTCAAGCATTCCATTCTGCACATATCCAGAAACCATAGCATTCCACGTGATTATATTTGGGTTAACAAGCTCACTAAACATACGTTTAGCATCATCGGTCCTTGCCCAATCCATATATGCTGTTATCATCGTAGTCCTGAGAGCAACACCTTTTTCCGTATCCATCTCATACAATGCAATTGCATCATCCAATCTCCCACACCTAGAAAAGGCAGCAATCATCGTAGTCCATGCATATTCATTCCTCACTGTCATTGCCTCGAAAAACTTAATTGCACTTTCCAAGCTCCCATTCCTTGCATAAGCATTAAGAATAGCAGTCCCCACCACTACGTCCTTGTCGTAACTTGTTTTAATGGCTAAAGTCCTTAGACTCTTGGCTAAATCTAAATTATTCAAACCCATTGTTGTTGACAATCCAACCGCCAAAATAGCTTGATCAGGCCTCGTTCCACTTCTCATCATCATCAAGAAAACGCCCCACGCTTCTCCAAACTCGTATATCTCAACATACCCAGAAATCATCAGCATCCAAGAAACGCAATTCCGCACTCTCATTCTATCAAACAACTCCCTAGCTTCTTTCATCAATCCACCTCGTGAATACCCTGTTATCAATGAATTCCACGAAGAAACATTTCTCTCGGGCATTTCTTCGAACAACTTCCTAGCCTTCCTTATATCACCGTTCTGCACATACCCGCTTAACATTGCATTCCAACTCACAACATTACGTTCCGGCATTGCTCGAAACATACCCTCGGCTTCTTCCAAAAAGCCAGCTTTCGCGTACCCAGAAAGCAAAATTGTCCAAGTTCTAACATTTTTGTGCTCAAAAGCGTCGAAGAGCAGTTTAGCATCTTGAATGCAGTTATTTTGGACATAAGAGGAAATCATCGAATTCCACGAGACAGTGTCTGTATGAGACATTGTGTCCAACAGTTGGCGTGCTTCCTCGATTCGACCCAGTTGACCTAGTTCTCGAATCCTTTTGTTGCATTGAAACAAGATATTCTGTGGGAAAGGAATAGAGCAGAAGCAGCGGAGGTTGCGGGGGCAACGGCGGATCATTGGTGATGGGAACTGCTGATCTTTGCATGGTTGTTGAAGAGAGACAAGAGCATAGCAGAGCAAGAGTTTTCCTATTTCCAGAAAGGGAAACAGATATAAAGCTTAAGGTGAAGAGTACCATACTGAGATTTCCAATTCGACACCATTTAGTTTAGACCCAGTTATTAAAGGCTTTTGGTTTAGTTATTGAGCCCAAAATAATACTGAGGTTGTTTCTTCTAATTCACTCTTCTTAGGTTTTGAGCATTGCCATGCAGTGATTGGTTCCACTAATATGTGAACTTTATAATGTCAACATATATTATGGTTTAAGAAAATTAGTTTAAGTCACGGAAATAATTTCTTTATAAAATAACAAAAAAAATGTTGCGTACATTATGACCTCTCCAAACTCTCGCAAAATGAGAAGCTTTGTGTACTAAGTACGTTGACTTTCTTAAGAAAATTAGTTCAAGTGGTCATGTACACGGGGGATAAATGGGCATTTGTCTTTTTCTTTGAAATTGTTAGAAAGATGTTGTATTAAATAGATAAGCTACTAGGACAAGCTCTATCAATTACTTTTTTTTTCCCCAATTAATGCTTAGGAAGCTCCAACCATGAAAGGCTATATATGTGGAATGCCAATTGAACTATACATGATCATTGACTTAATTCATATCACATTAAGATGATCTAGAATTATTCATTTTGTTCTTCATGATCTATGTTTGAATTTATAGCTTTTATATTTTAATAACTCAATGCTCTCAAATAAAATAAAACTTACCTCAACATATTACAAAGGAGACCTATGCATAACTTTGGAGTCATTTGGTACTAATGAAAAGGTTAATTGCAAGGATAAGAAATGATGGAAGATAAAAATAGAAAAACTCAAACCACACGTACAAAATATAGTGTTAAATTATAGAAACTCACACCAAAGTTCCCTAAACTACTTAACCAATGATTTGTCCCAAAACGTTCATGTCATGTCATTTAGACTTTCACCAAGCTTAGAAGCCATCATCCTCCTCCTACTCTACAAAACAAATCAGTCATGCACACATTGTATTTCTTAAGTAATCAATTCACTCAAAATCCTTTCAAAGCTACCCAAAGTTGCTCTTTGGGTGCGCATGCAAATACATATATAGAAATAGGATGAACAGAAGCACAACATCATCACTCGCTCAACAACTTTATGTACACTTTTTATACATTTAGGTGAGCAAAAGCAAGATTAGGTAGTGGCAAAGATGATTTGACTGTTTAATTTAAACTCCTAAACCTAATTATATCGGTCACGAATATCATACCATGTGTGACCTAGCTAGCTAGATTAGCTCACTTAAAGTTTGAAACTTTGAAAACGAAATGTGTATAATAAATTAGTATATATACATACACATGTATATGTAGTTCTTAACTTCTAACACCCAACTCTTATTCCAACTTCCAAGTGTTTTCTGTTCATGGATTTAGAATCCTATTATTTCTTATTGGTTGATACATAATAGAACCCACACTGAAGCCCATGTCATAGACTAGAATATCCTTTGTAATCTACTAATTAGATTAAGCCAGCTGTATAGATTTGTAACGGTATACATTGCTTTAGTCTAGGCACTTACATAGGCACTTAATTAGCTAAGTCTTTCCTTACAGTTCTGTATAAATTCAAAGCTCACAATATAATAAAATACAACTTCAATTCACAAGTCTTATATGGTATCAGAGCTATAGACACACGTCAAACACTTTTTTTTTTCCCTCTCTTCTTTCTTCATCATGTCTAGCTCATCTGCTTCTACCCCCAACATGTCTGCCAATCTCATTACAATCAATGCGACACAACTCAGCTCAAACCCGGTGTTTCATTCACGAATGAAACACTTAGCCATCGATTTCCACTTTGTCCGCGAACAAGTCCAGTATGGCGCCCTCCGAGTGTCTCATGTCTCCGCCGATGACCAAACAACTGATACCCTAATTAAGTCTCTTCCCAAATCGAGATTTTTGGAGCTCAAAATCAAGCTTAGGCTACGTAGACGTCCACCAGCTTGAGGGGGCATAATAGAGCCCACAATGAAGCTCATGTCATAGACTAGAATATCCTTTGTAATCTCCTAATTAGATTAAGCCAGCTGTATAGATTTGTAACGGTATACATTGCTTTAGTCTAGACACTTAATTAGCTAAGTCTTTCCTTACAGTTTTGTATAAATTCAAAACTCACAATACAATAAAATCCAACCTCAATTCACAAGTCTTATAATACAGAACTACTATGATATTGAAACAATCCTCCCTAGTTAAGACATGCACTAGCTAGAACTATTAATAATTATCAATGTCAGAGCTATTAAAACAATTTACTATAGGATATGTTACATAACACTGTGCCATAACAAGAATGAAGAAAAGGGTTTCACTTTAAATTGCAGACATTTACGAACATGAAAGTGACATGGGACTCCATAATTCAGTAACATGGATGCTCTCAAAATTTGACACATTCATGTGTGTGGTGACGAATAATCTTTCGAAAAATTTTGTTCGCATCAGATATTCCAAAGTAATCTAAGAGGGACATTTCGCCATCAACCTCAAGTGATCTGAAGCTGAGAATGTATCAGTACTCACGTGGCAACAACTGCAATAGCACCCCACACAGGCCCGTGAACCAGTGTGTTTCCTAAGTTCAAAAGGGTAAATGATGAGAAGTTTCGCACATAATGTCTTTTTAGGACAAAATGGAATACGGACACTAGTTGAAGTCCGGTTGGTAATCTCCATTTTTCCGACAAAACTTGGTGTTGGAGCCATTTAACCGAATGTTGCACGTGACAGGTTATGGTTAACGACAACGGGAGGCCATATCTAATGGCCCCTACTTCTTTGTTTTTATGTTCATCGGATGCAGAATTAATCTTCGCTGTACGTAGTTGCACACAATTGGAAACAAGTATGTCCAAAGGTCTGTGATAATTTGTGTCTCCCCCGATATCATGATGATGGTTAGTTTATCCTATTTATATTTGTAAGATGTCCTTTTTCCATGCGTTTAATCTAGACTTTATCCATAATACGACACTTAAACTTGCATGCTAGCTTTAACTTTTATCAAAGATGGTCAAGCATGTCTGCCAGTTGCTTCATGGACAAAAGATACGATTTTTACCATGCTTGAGAGGGCATGTTGTAGTTAGCGTTTGTGGAGACACATTTATGGTTTTAATCTGCTTAAAATTGGGATGAGGAGGTATGAACACCTCATCAGTTTGAATACACCAAAAAATAATTTATATAATGAAATTTACTGAGGTAATATTATTATATATAGAATGTCATCATTTCAAACATGTTCATGTCTAACCTTGACATACAGATACAATTGTCTATAATACTTTTTAAAAGGTGATTATTCAATTAATATAGAGTTTTAAATTATGTTTATTATTTAATTTTAAATTATTAATTTATCTATTATTATGCATAGCTAGCAATTTAGTCAAGACATACGAAATGATTGTGATTTTATCTCATTTGCATAAATCACGTATAGATAATCAGTCAACTGTATAAACTAATCATGCAACCTAATCCTAAATTATTTTGGTCATACGTATTTGCTGATGAGATAATGTAAAGTAAAAGGAGTAATTAGTTAGTGATGGCAGACCACAACTATTACCATTTAATTAAACAACACAACTATTATCATGGACTACGTGGAGTGGATTGCCAGAGCTCGGATGATGGAATAGTGTGTGTTTCCCGCTCAGGGCTTCCCGGTGGGTTCCTTGGTGGGGTGGAGGAAGCCTGCCGAGGGGTGGGTGAAAGTCAACTCCGATGGCGCTATGAACCCCGAAATTTCCATGACTTCCTTCGGGGGTCTGATTTGGGATTGCACAGGGGCGTGGCGAGGCGGATTCCAACGTAATCTCGGTAGGGGTTCGTCGTTGTCTGCGGAGTTATGGGGGGTGCTCTCGGGTCTCAATCTCGCCTGGGACCTGGGCTATCGCCGAGTCGAGCTGGAAGTCGACTCCCTAGAGGTGATTAACATTCTTTCTGATCCTTCCGTGGTTCTGACTGAGGTTTCTGTTTTGATTACAGGTATCCATCAACTGTTGCGCCAGGAGTGGACGGTGCGGATGCAGCATGTGTTCAGGGAAGGCAACTAGTGCGCGGACAGCCTCGCTCGCCTCGCTGGGTTGGGCAGACCAGGCCTTTCGTTCCTCCCAGCAGCCCCTTTTGGAGTTTAGGAGCTTCTTCGTTGTGATGCGCAAGGTGCTCAGTTCCCCCGAGCTTTAATTTTGTGTAGTCGTGTTCCTTTTGTAATAAAAAAAAAAAAACAACACAAACCAATATCAAATGTCAGTCCAAAACATCAATTGCCAAGTAGTCTAGTATTCGTGACTGTTTAGATGGGCTTTTGAGAAGTCAATAAGTACTTTTTTCACTACAAAAGTTTTTTTAAATGAGTGTTTGACTGTAAAATAAAAAATCACATCTTTAATAAATACGACTTTTTTGGTAGCCAAAATACGACTTTTTAAAAAGCTTAAATTTGAAACTTTTCAAAAAAGCCTCTCAAATGACTTTTTTTTTTCAGGTAAATTTTTTAGATCAATGAATGAACCTATTTTTAGTCCCTTTTGTCTTTATGTTTTACATATAATTTTCACAATATTTGCAAACTCATCTTCACATTTATATTGCAAACCTATTATTTAGCTTTTTTTTATATATATTTTAGTATTTATTTTTGATATTAGTTTTACTTATGATATAATCCATCTAAAAGATTTGGTTAGATAAACTTTCATTTATGTTTCATATGGTTTAAAATTATATAATAATTAATATACTGTGCATTGCATATTGTTTAATATACTTTAAATAATATTTAAATTCATAAATAATTTTTATTACAAAATAAAATATAGTTAAAATTAAAAGTGTCTTTTATTTTTATGTTGTCAAATAATATGAAGCTCTTTCAGAAAAATTCTTTTTTAAATGACAATCGACTTCTTAAAAAAGTTCTTATGAGGAAAAATATACAGAAAAAAGTTCTACTGACAAAAGCTTAACCAAATAGAAGAGTAATTAGTTACACATTATTACAACATAATGCACGTATTATGTAGCACCCCACTTCTGCAATGACCCGAACTCGACATCGTAAGTGATATCCGAGTCTATGCTCCGCGAGAATAGCGTGCTAAAGCACTCAATCAGTCAGAAATCAATATATTTTTTTAAAAAACCACAAACATTATGCGGAAATCGATACTCAAATTGGGCCCACAACTACGCATAAACATTTTTAATTAACACAATTTTCAATAGCCATTTGGGCTCTTTCACAAATACAAAACACTCAAATCATCTTAGAATACAAATTTATACAAAAGTTGTGGAATATACGATTTAATACAAAAAAGAGAAATGCAATGCAGACGCGAACTGATCCCGACCTCTATTATTCACTTGAAAGCTGTAGGTATACTTTCATTAGCCTAACAAGATATTCTTCTGATCCTGAAAAATATTTGCAAATTTTGGGTGAGTTTTGCAAACTCAGTGAGTGACCATCATCAATGGCTCACTCATCACATAATACATACAATTCACATAATTTACATCATTTCATTAACAATCATATTGAATCACTTACACTTGATCAGTTATTTCACATATTACATTCAGAAATCATTCAAATCATTATCATTCACATCATGCAGATGCAGTGCACATGAGACTCTTGTTCATTCTTATTGTTGTGACTGAGTGTCAATCACTTACACAAACACTGGCCCATAGGGCTTAGTCAAAACAGAGTTCACGGAGCATAGCTTTACGTGCAGAATCAGAGTTTAAGGAGTAAAGCTCTACGTGCGGAATCAGAGTTCACGGAGCAAAGCTCTACGTGCAGAATCAGAGTTCACGGAGCAAAACTCTACGTGGAAGCGCTTCAAGCTGGCTACTCAAGTCACAACGCCTTTATCTGAGCATGCATTTTATGAAATGCATCACATACTAATCATGTCATATCACATATGATGTGAAATTAGCAACTCGCATTCATCGGACCTGAGTCTAACATTTAATTTTCGTGAGAATACACATAACATATAGAATTTCACAACAGCTCAAAATACTTCCAATACATGCCCAACTATTATACTCCTCGGACTTCAAGTCCGGGATTTAGAATCAAATCACAAACATTTCAATAGTATGGAAGTTTAAACAAATCAAAACCATTCAGAACAAATCAATTCTAGAAAATCATCTAGGTTGACTCACAAGTTACTCTCAAAGCTAATGCCTGGAAGATCCGGCAATGTCTGGAAGTTGACGTTCCAGTTGCTCCTTTATAACAAATAATGTACACAATATCACAATTTGCACAATCATAAATATCAATAATGCACATGTATGAAATGAATTATGCACAATGCGTATTCATGATAATCCCGGAAAATTTCCATTATAAAATCGATCTCATATCAAACTAATCTAAGTGTATTTTATACTTAGGTTTATGCCTCACTAGAATCATTGAAATCACAATTCATTATTCACTGGCTTACTTTCAGATTTTTCAAAACACCCCTTTCGAGTCTACTATTCACATACAATCAAAAGGTGAAAATGAAGTAATTTGGTCAAACTCTCTTCTAGAAAAGTGTTCCTCAATGTCTCATCTTTCCATTGACACCAAAATCACTCAATTAGGTTCAGTGAGTCAAAAGATATACTTCAAACATTTTTGGACTGCTCTTGTCCTAAAACAGTATACTATGCACAACTTCTATTTGAAATTTACACATCTTAGAGACTGAATTAGATTCCAATTTCTTCATACCATTTGTATATCCATGTCTCTAGTTTACTACAAATCAAAAATCATCTCATTTGGATCAGTAGAGGTCCAAAAATCATCAAAATACCGAAGTATGTTCAATGGAATAACACCAGTTCATATTACTTAAGAGCACACTCACTGTACCCGTCCCCATTTTTTCACTCAATCTTTCTCACTTCATTTCAAATGGCTAAGATTTTTTGTGGAGAATTAGAGCAACGTCTTGCAAATCCAATGGTTCAAGAATCAGGTCATTTGGAGGTCTAGTGAAGAACTTATGGTCAAAAGAAGCAAGCATGTTTATGACCTCAATCAAAATGAGCCTATTTTGGCGCGATTTTCATAACTTTCACAAACAATGTCGGATTGATCTCATTTTTTGACTTTTGGAAAGAGTACTTCGAGATCTACAACTTTCATGAAGACATAAAAGCAAGATTCGGCCTCTAAAAGGTGTTAAAGATGGAACAGAAGAAGGAAGCAAAAGGTCAAACTAAGACGATGTTGAAGTCAAACTAAGATGATGATGACGTCATACTAAGATAATGATGATGTCATTTAATATCCCATCCCCAAATTAAGGGTGAGGACCTGAAATTTCAGTACATGGGAGATCAAAGAGAGATTAAAGAAATGCATTTTCTTGCTCATGCATCATGTTAGCATATATGCACACAAATATTGAATGTTTGCATATAAAAAAGCGGTACATGCATTCATTGACAACTTCCGGGTATAATTGATGTTAAATGTGAATTTATTAAAAATGGTAAGTGGAGGGAGTAGAAAGAGTGATCTTGGTATGAGTTGTGAGAAGAAAGAGTTAGAAACCAAATTGGCAGTGATCTGGAAAATGTTCCCTTAGTGTGCTTCGGTCTGTTAGCCATAACGTCTTCTTTAGTTATCCAAACGAGATGATTCTAGATTTGGATTAAACTAGACACATATGGCTACATTTCTTATGAAGACATTAAATTTCAATTCTGTCTCTAAGAATCTCAAAAATTTCCATGGAGTTAAGAATTGGGTGCAGTACGTTGGTGTATGAATGGAAAATTCATCTTCAGACTTTAGGGGAAAATTTGGGATTCATATAAATAGATTTTAGTAAAATTGCCTTCTGTAAAGTTGTAGATCTTTTTTTAATCTTTCCAACGGTATATAGTATGAAATTTGTGGACATCTGAGTCAAAAGTTATATCCTTTTTATTGTTCCATCTTAGTATGATTGTCTTAGTATGACGTCATCATCATCGTCATCATCATCTTAGAATGACATCATCATCGTCTTAGTATGATGTCATCATCGTCTTAGAATGATCGTCTTAGTATGACTTTATCATCGTCTTATTATGGCGTCATCATCGTCTTAGAATGATCATCTTAGTATGACGTCATCATCGTCTTAGAATGATCATCTTAGTATGACACCATCATCGTCTTAGTATGATGTCATCATCATCTTAGTATGATCGTCTTAGTATGACATCATCATCGTCTTAGTATGACGTCATCATCGTCTTAGAATGATCGTCTTAGTATGACGTCAGTATCGTCTTAGTATGACGTCAGCATCGTCTTAGTTTGATTTCAGTATCGTCTCAGTTTAACCTTTTACTTCCTTCTTCTATTCCATTTTAAACCCTTTTGGAAGCTGAATCTCACTTTGAGGTCTTCATGAGAGTTGTAGCTCTTGAAGTCTTCTTTCTAGTAGTTTAAAAATGAGATCAATCTGACATTGTTTGTGAAAGGTATGGAAATCGCGCCAAGATAGGTTCAAATTGATTGAGGTCATAAACATGGTTGCTTCTTTTGACCATAACTTCCTCTCTAGACCCCCAAATGACCTGATTCTTGAACCATTGGATTTGTAAGACGTTTATCTACATCTCCACCAAAATCTAAGCTATTTGAAATTAAGTGAGAAAGATTGAGTGAAAAGCATGGGACGGGTACAGTGAGTGTGTTCTTAAATAATATGAACTGGTGTTATCCCACTGAACATACTTCAGTATTTTGATG
>JANITX010000005.1:8832930-8847710 GCA_027564395.1 Erythroxylum ulei
TATTTTATACTCTTAATAAAACCTTATTTTTTATTTAATTTTGATATAAAAATTTGTGAAATTTATATTTTATTTGGACCCCCCATATTTCCGTCCTTAGCTCCGTCACTGTTCACAGTTAACAGCTATATCTCAAAAACACTCATGGGATAGCCTTTGTTAAAAATATTGCTTTGAAAATGCATGTTGAGGCTATATCCCGATCATCGTTGGCTTCGCATGGCCTAGACAATGTTCAGATATGCTAGATGATTTATATTGAAGTTAGTTTGAGACACTGTCAAAATGCACTCGTAGATGAAATACATGCCATCAAATAACGTAGATGCTGATTTTCTTTTTCAGCCCACCATTCAACAAATAATTCAGTAAGGAATACATGAATACGTGACAACGTTATTATTGGTTGTCAAAGTGTAAATACCCCATTTTTAATGTTAATAATACACCATAGTAACTCATTATTCTTTGTGCGGTTAGTCAGACAAATAGTAGAACCCATCTTCGGAAAGAGAGGCTCTTTTTCTATTTAAATGAGAATAAGACACGTGAGAAGATTGAGAAGGGAAAAACCAGAATGTTAAAAAAATATAAGAAATTAAGGAAGTAGGGATTGACTTTACATGATATGATATGAACTAGCAGATATATCCTGCACAAATGTGCAGTAATATAATGCCCAGTTAATTCAATTCTAACATGTTATATTATTATATATTTTTTAATGTATAAATAAATATGGGTAATTTAAAATTTTGTAATCAAATTATAAATATTTAAAATTTGAAATGAATATTTTATTAAACAGGTTAATAATTGTTATATTAAAAATATATAAGTTAGAATATAATAAATGAATAAGAAAATTAGTCAGTAAAAATTTGGGATGAAAAATTTAAAAATTAAGAAAATATATAGTGTAATATATTTGTTATAAATGTATAAAATATACAAACTAAATTAAAAACTCAAACAAAATAAGTTTCAAATAAATAAATAAATATTGTGTAATTTAAAATTTTGTGATAAGATTATTAATATTTAAATATTTAAGTGTAAGAAGGTGAGTTACTATCTTTTTTCCTTAATCACCTTCCTCTCTTCTGCTTCTTCCACTTCACGAACAAAGACTTTCTTAGCTTCTTCAAACTCAATGTTTGTTCTTATCTGTTCTTTGTCCTTTTGTTCTTTAGAAGATTCAAATACATCAATTATCTTGAATGAGTTACTCTTTTTCAAATTCTTTAATACATCAATCATGTTGAATATCACTTGGTCATCATTAATCGGAAAGATAGGGTTCTTTTCATGAACATCTACCCAAGATTCTTCGATGTTCAAATATGGTATATCAAGAACTGGTGACTAAAAAGGAGGGTTGACATTCTTTTTTTCATCCTCTTTCTTCGTCCCTTAGTCTTCAATAAGGTGGGGTTCAACTTGATATTCCACTTATTCTTTTACCTCTTCCTCTTTCTTAAGTGTAATAGCCTCATATTGCTCTCGTTGATGTCATTCCATATTTCTCAGAGAGTCTTCCACACTTCTGTTACAAAATTCACGGGAAAGATGTCTTACTTGAATCTCCAGATTGTGAATAGAAGCGGCATGATTTTCCGTTACTTAATCAAATTGGTCTTCCAGTCTTTTCTGATTCTCTTCCATGTCTGTGAGCTTATCCATATATAATTTTGTCCAATTTGAAATCCCATAAACTGGACTCATCTTGTTGAAATTCAAATAGGTCTTGATGTCCCATGTGGGTACTTGCATTGTTGGACCAATAGAAATCTGGGTGGTTCTGTCACCCCGTAGTGTACATGTTTCAATAAGGATCGTTACTTTCCCAACCATACTGTGATTCATTGTAATTCACAAAAGTTCCTTACTCCCTACAATATCTATCTTCCATCATCGTTCTTTCCATTTCTTCTTGGCATTTAGCTTTTTAGATGACTCACTTTCACTCTAAGATGTCTTGATGTGTCTCTACTTTATGTCCCAAACTTCTTCTTCTTTTTTTTTATTACTTAAAATGAAAGATAATGAAAAAAAACTTAGACTAAAGAACTAAATTAATCCTCTTTCTGGCAGCGGTGCCAAAAACTTAATCGCGGTTTTCTAATATGAGTAAGTTTTAATGTTTAACATCGATATTTCGCAAGTGCACGAGTCGTTCACGTAGTACCTAAGGTGTCGATCCCACGAGGAGGGTTAATCTAATCCTAAAATCTAAGGCTAAACCAATCGCAGAAATTTCAATTCAACTAAACTAGAACAATGATGCAATTCAATCAATCGATTTAATCAAATAACTCAATTCAAGAATTAATCGCGAAATATTAACAAATCAGCAAATTGCAATGCACAAATCAAGAATCAACCTAAGAAAGTACCAATAGAGAGAAAGGAGAAATTTTTACCTATTTTTAACACTAACCTAATTAATTATGCAATGTCGGATTATTGGTCCTAGACTATCCTAGAATGATTATTCTCTCTCGAGTTATAATCAATAACTCTAAATTATAAACCTTAATCAGATTATGAAAAATTGCAATTTCTCAATTCATAATTTATCCAACTCTTAGTTAGATCTGAAGTTTTCCAATAGACTACTGGGAACTTATGTGAGATCTCTTTTCACATAATTACCGATTTGATTGATTT
The DNA here is from genome assembly GCA_027564395.1 of Erythroxylum ulei. Lineage (NCBI taxonomy): Eukaryota > Viridiplantae > Streptophyta > Magnoliopsida > Malpighiales > Erythroxylaceae > Erythroxylum > Erythroxylum ulei. The sequence goes on from JANITX010000005.1 coordinate 8,835,601, forward strand.
TTCGTTCTTATTAAATCACCTAACTCTCGTTAGTCCACTTTAATTATTTTTTATTTAATTGACCCTCTCAGTCTATCACCGAATTATGCAAATGCAGAAATCAATCACAATGAATCCAAATAACATAAACAATTAGATTTTTATTGAATCAAAGAAAAAAACAATCCGAAGGTAAGTTTAGACATTCCTCAACATTCTTAAAATCCTATCTCAATAATTATCCCAATTTTATACATAAATAAAATTGAAATACACCGAAAACCATATCTAAACAGATGACGGAGACAGCAACGTTAGAAAACCTCCAGTTACAGGAAGTACTTCGCGTTGGCTTCTTCTCCACGTCTTTGTTCCTTCGTCTCTTTCTCAATCTCTTAAAGAACTCTCTCCAGGGTTTTGTGATGGTAGCTAATGCAAAAGCTCTTCATCTCTTTTGTCTTATTCTTTATATACTTGATGTGTTTTGAGCAACCTTAGGGTTTTTTCGGGATTGAAGGTCCGAAAAATCTCTCAAAACTCGACTTTTCTATGTGTCTGCTCGTCTGTTCGACGCAGGTCACGATCGTGGCCCAGTAGGCCATGATTGTGGGCCACATGTAAGCTCTCTGTCACGATCGTGGCAGGGGCCAAGTCTGATGGTTATGTCATGATCGTGGCAATTGTGTTGTCTCCCTCACTTCTGTCATGATCGTGACTGATGGGCTGTAACACCCCACTTCCGTAAGACCTGAACCCAATATCGATGGTGATATCCGAGTCCGTGGCTGCGAAGGTGGCGTGCTAAAGCACTCAATTAGACCAAACTCAATACAAAATGTTTTTTTAAGCACAATCACAAACATAATATGCGGAAATCAGTGATCAATTTAGGGCCCACTTTCATTCATAAACATCTTCAATCAATACATCATTGGCAAAGTTCAAATTGAGGATTTGGAACTTGGGAACCCGATCGGGGAATTGAAAACGGATCCAACCATCGAGTAAATGATATTTATGATTGGATTAAGAAGTATGTATAATACCTGATAAAGAGACTGTTAAAGAACATACAAGAAACAATCGAAGCTATATGTCCTAGTAAGAATACAGCGAAAGAGCAATTGATGACTAAGAATGGAAACCGAGTGATTATACGTTTGAGTTACCAATAGTCTTGACTAGTGGAGACATGGGTAAAGCTTATAGTTGGGGAGTTCATAGGAACACGAGATTAATGTACAGTTCAAATTGACTGCAGACATGTCAATCTTTATATTGGTGATACCATTAGAATACTGTATGCGGTGTCATACGACAAAAAGGGAGTCGTTCGCCCCTACATTGGAATGAAGAGGGCCTAAAAATGGTTGAAGGCCAGAAGTAATTTGAGATACTACTGATGAGCCAAATGAATCTGTAATTGGGGTTAAGTGATTCAAAATAGTGACGAATGAGTTAAGTGGATCAACATTGAAATTATGGAATATCGTGAGATAGATATAAGAGCCAAGTGTTCTGACACTAAAGAGATGTAAATCAGTGCGCGAAAGATGAAATACTTCGAAGAGTATCACCTCTGCTAAGTTGCACTGAGATGGAGATAAAGGTGTAAATAAGGCAAACTAAATTTGACATAAATTGGTCAATATGAAACTATAGTGAGAATAGGACTATGGATTTACGAGACAGTATGAATCATAAAAGATGTTTCGGATTCACACAGTCTTACATGGATATGGTTAAGAAGTATTGTTAGGATCCGATATATGTGTTATTGAGACTGGAAGTGAAAGATTTTAGTAATTTGAAACTAATCAAGGAAATAATTAAGAAAAAGTGATACCTAAACAAGGGATTGAGAGACCTTTTGAATTTGAGTGGTGAAATTATATGGAAACGGAGGAGCATAGGAGATAATAGCACCCCTGCCTTATTGCTAAATCAAATATTAATTTTGAGGACGAAATTTCTTTAAGGAGAGGAGAGTTGTAACATCCCATTACCTGCGGGAAGGGTAGAACAGTAAATATAAGTGTACAGTGAGAGTTTAGAAATGCAATTGCATGCTCATGCATAATGTGTCATACACATACATGTGAATATTGACATTTTTGCACATGAAAATAATTGTACATGCATTCATTGGCATTCCGGGTATAATTGTGAATAAATGTGATTGTTATTGCGAATTTTGGTTTTTCTGTATTTGAAAATTTATTTGGAGAGAGAAATTGTTGTTTTAGAATTTTTGGAGAATTTTAGGAAATTTTTCGGGGTAATTTTTGGACTAGGAAAAATGCCACCAAGTGACAGACCAATTGATAAATGGTAGTAGAATTTACTGTTAAATCGCATTGGATGTTTGGACACTTGGCTTTAGGAATTATTGACAAGTGTCATTCATTGGAAATTGGATTTGAATGGATTAATTAATAAGAGAAGTAAAGTGGAAGGCTTAGAAATTGGACATGTGGCAAGTGACAAGTGTCACTTGCCAAGCCATGTCTTTTACCCTTCAATTGTTTACATTTTTCAAGCTCTTTTTCTTGTATCTCACGATGCTCTCTTTTGGAAGCCCATCTAGTGTTTTATTTTGGCTCTCTTCCTTCTCTTCGTGGGTTTTGCTCTCTTCTTCCTCATGTTATTTTGTGCCAATCTCCTCCAACACTAAACCTAGCTCTCTCATCTCTTATTTGCTTCCTTTTCACTTTGCTCTCTCTTTCCTTCTCACCATAAAAACCTATCTCTATCACTTTGGAGGATGATGATCATGGGTTGTGTGGAGAGTTAGGGTTTTTGGTATTCTTGAAGCTTGTGAAGAAATTGAAGCTTAACTAAGTAAGTTTTGCTTTACAAGTCATGGGTATGGTTAGTTTAAGCTAAAATGATGAGTAACTTGCGTTTTGATGATTTGATTTTTGCAAGGCTTGTGTATGTGTCTTGAGTGATGCAAATTTATGTTCATGTCTTGTTTTTGGATGCGTAAGATGAGTAAGAATTCATATAAGGGTATAGAGAGGTTTGGAGATTGAATGAGTTTCAAAGGGGTGATTGGATGAGTGAAGAACATTGATTATGAATAGATATATATGTATATGCTCTGTTTTTGGTTAATGCTAAATTATAGATCATGATTTGTTTGTGAGTGGTTTATTGAGTTGAATTAGGTAGAGAATGATGAGGAAATGTAATGGAGGAGATGATCTAAGTATAAGATGGTATAAGATGAGTTTGATGTAAAGATGGAAAGTTTGAAAATCTGGAAAATTTTGTGCTAGAAGAGATGAATTTGAGAAGATTATGGGTGTATTTGATGATAGAATGAGTGTAGGAATCTTGGTACAGGCTTTGGAGGGAGTTTTTGGTGACATATGTCCGTTAAACTGACATTAGGTCCGTTTAACGGACCTTCTCGGGTATAAAAATACCCCCAAGTTAATCAATGTCCGTTAAACGGACATGGGAGTCCGTTTAACGGACCTTCTCGGGTGAATTGGTGCACTTTGGCCCGTCAATGTCCGTTTAACGGACATCCACTGGACAGCTGCAGTACATTGCATTTTTGACTCCCGTAGAGGCCGAATCTCGCTTTGAGGTCTTCATGAAAGTTGTAGATCTCCAAGTACTCTTTCCAATGGTCTAAAAATGAAAGCAATCCCAAATTTTTAGCATGCGTTATGGAAATCGCGCCAAACTAGGTTCAATTTGATTGAGGTCATAAACTTGGTTGCTTCTTTTGACCATAACTCCTTCTCTAGACCTCCAAATGACTTGGTTCTTGAAGCAATAAGTTCCTAACACATTTTCCTATATCTCCATGAAAATTGGTATTAATTGGTGTTGAATTGAGAAAGATTGATCAAAGGAAAGTGTGGGAGTCTGTTGGGACAATGTAAATGGGATTAGTTTTACTGAACATACTTCAATGTTTTGATTATATTTGGACCTATAGGATTCCAAATGAGATGATTTTTAATCTGGAGTAAACTAGAGAAATAGGAATACAAAATTATATGAGAATTGGAATATTGATTCAGTCTCTAAGATATTGAATTTCTAGATTGGAATTGGGTATAGTACATTGTTTTTGGATAAGAACAATCCGAAAATGCTTGAGGCATATCTTCCTATTTACTGAACCAAATTGAGTGATTTTGGTGTCAATAGAGTCATAAGACATAGAGAAACACTTTTCCAGAAGAGACTATGACCAAATTACATCAGTTTCATTTTTTAATTGAATGTGAATAGAGACCCGAAAGTGTGATTTGGAAAATCTCTAAAGTGAGACAATGAGAAAGGAATGGAGATTGTAATGGGTCTAGTGAGGCATAAACCTAAGTATAGCAACATAGCGTCTAGGATCTAAACCACCTACGGACTACTTCATGAAAGACTTGCAGGAGTTTTGTATAACCATGGGTCTTGATGATGGCCCTTACAAAGGAGAGGTGTTCACATGGCAGAAAAATCACGTATGGGCGAAATTGGATCGGGTGCTTGTTAATAATGTTTGGGAAGTCAACGATTGGTACTGCATGGCTCAGTTTCTTTCAATGAGAATCAACTCGGATCATTGTCCAACCATTGTAAAACTTTGGCAGCAAGAGCTTCAGGGTAATCGACTGTTTAAATTCTTCAATTTCTGGCTTCTTCACCCCCAATTCTCGGGTATTGTTGCCTCTACTTGGGGTTCTTCTACGAATGGAACTGCCCAATTCCTCCTTGCTTCTAAGATGAAGGCATTGAAAATTCCCTTGAAGAATTTGAATAAATTGGCCTATGGGCACATTTCAAGCAAGGCCAAGGCAGCATAAGAGGATTTCCAGCTAGCATACCAAGACTCCCTCACTCATCCTACGAATGAAGACCTTGTTGGTTTGCTGAAATCTAAACGTAAGTATGCCTTGTTTCTAAAGCAGGCTGAACGTTTGTTCTTTCAACAAAAAGCAAAGAGCCGACACTTGATGGAAGCAGACGGCAACACTCGCTATTTCTCGGGTTTGGTAAAGAAAAGGAACCAATTGAATTCCATTACTCACCTCCTTAAAGCTGATGGCTCTGAAACCACTTCACTGGAGGAAGTTGCAACTTGCTTAGTCTCTTATTACCAAGAGATCCTTGGTTCTTCTAGTTCACGGGAAAGGGTGGATCCAATGACTGTTAATCATGGTGCAATTCTCAACTCGGATATGTGTGCTCGGTTGCTTGCCCCTATTGAAGATGATGACATTCGACGGGCTATGTTTGATATTAGGAATGAGAAAGCTCCAGGGCCGGATGGGTTTACTTTGGCCTTCTTCAAACATCAATGGGATTGGATTGGAGATGACATAAGGGCGGTGGTTCATGAATTTTTTGAGAGTGGGCGCTTGTTAAAACAATTCAAACATACTATTCTCACTCTCATCCCTAAAACTAAGAATACACCGAAAGTTTCTGACTTTCGGCCCATAGCCTGTTTGAATGTTGTCTATAAAGTCATCTCGAAGATCTTGACCGAGCGCCTGACAGAGGTTGTGGATGTCATAGTACACAGCCCAATCAGCTTTTGTGCCTGGGAGGAAAATGATGGATAATATCTTTCTTGCACAAGAATTAGCACGAGGATATAGTCGAAAACGCATTTCACTTCGCTGTATGCTCAAAGTTGATATGTCTAAAGCCTATGATACAGTCTCCTGGGCTTTTCTGGAGGAAATGATGCAAGGGCTGGGGTTCCCTACTCGGTTTGTTGCTTGGATTATTGAATGCATCACTACGACTTCCCTCTCGATCTCGATCAATGGAAATCTTCATGGTATGTTTAAAGGTAGACGGGGTCTGCGGCAAGAAGACCCGATGTCCCCTATCTTGTTCCTTTTCTGCTTGGAATACCTCTCACGAGTGCTTAATTTGCGAACTGTGGATTCCTCTTTTAATTATCACCCTAAATGCAAACAACTTAGGATCACCCACTTGGCGTTTACAGATGTCCTTATGCTATTCTCCCGTGGTGACCCAATGTCTGTTCGGATTTTACTTGATGGGCTGTGTGAACTTAATCGAGTGGCGGGTTTGTGGGTGTGAACTTAATCGAGTGGCGGGTTTACAGGTGAATCCCACTAAGTCCAACATTTTTCTTGGGGGTGTTTGGAACCGTGAGAGGGAAGATATCCTACAGATGACAGAGTATAGCCTAGGTGAATTTCTTGTTCGATACCTGGGTGTACCCTTGCCCCAATGAAGGTGTCAGTGGCTCAATTTTCTAGTCTGATAGAAACGGTTGAATCCTATATCAATTCTTGGAACGGGAAAAGCCTTTCTTATGCAGGCCGGGTAGTCTTAATAAACTAAGTCATTTAAGGCGTTCTCTCCTTCTGGCTTCAGGCCTTTCCCCTCCCGGTGGTGATCCTTGATAAAGTTGCTTCTATTTGTCGGCTTTTCCTTTGGGGCAGTAAGCATTACCGGGTTGCTTGGGATGACATTTGCATCTCTAAAGAGGAAGGGGGACTAGGGCTGAAGAATTGAAAAACATGGAACATGGCCTTATTAGCGAAAATGATTTGGAATATCCACGTTGAAGCCAATTCACTTTGGGTGAAATGGATCCATACTATCTATTTTAGGGGTGTATCTATTTGGGATTAGGTGCCCCATCCTCACGACTCCCCCTTATTGAAAAAACTAGCAGTGATCCGTGACGGGTTGATAATGAAACTTGGGGGACGTGGTGTTGTGGAAAATGAACTGCCAAAATTATGTATCAATGGTGGCCTCTCGTCCTACAAACTTTATGACCCCCTAAGGACTAAGCATACCAAGAGGCCATGGATGTCCTTCATTTGGAAAGCTTACATACCACCCAAATTTTCCTTTATAACCTGGTTGAGCTTGCGGAACTTCCTTTCTACCAAAGACAACCTCTCTTTTCTTGATTTGAATCCTCTGTGTGTTTTGTGTGGCTTTGAAGCTGAATCTGTCAGCCACCTATTCTTCACTTGTAATTTCAGTAGAGTGGTGTGGCAGGCAATTCGACATTGGCTGGGTATCCAACGTGAAATGGGAACTTTATTACGGGCTATTAAATGGATCCGATTAGAAGCAAAGGGTGCTCTCCTGAGATGCAAAGCCATCCGCTTGGCACTTCTTTGTACAATTTACACTCTTTGGCGAGTTCGCAATGCTGTCCAGCTTGAGGGTACGTCTTTTTCAAGCCTGGATGTTATCTCTAAAACCAAGTTGGCCATTTATAAGATTTTGTATCAACTCTACCCCGCTGAACTCATTACTTTCTAAGCATTGTTACATCTTGCTCTTCCCCTCTTTCCAAATGGTGTTTTTGGCTCTTATGTTAGGTATAGGAGTGTAGTTTGTTGTATTGAGTAGGTGTAGTGCTGTGGTAGGTGGCGCAAGAACCGTGCACCTATCTCCCTTGATTTTGCGGGCTTCTATCTTTTAGGTGTTTCTTAGAGTCTCCCCGTTTGTTAGGCCTTTGGGTGTTTTGTGTTTCTCTTTATTTTTGGGCCTTTCTTCGGAACTATTGCATTTTTGGAACTAGTCATTCTTGTAATCTTGACTGGGGTATGCCCCTATGTAGCTGTACATACCTTCTTTGATGAATTTACAATTTTACCTTTCATAAAAAAAACAAAGAGTATTTCTTGTCACATGATGTAGTGTTCTATGAGACAAACTTTCCTTTAAGGGAGCTCATATGGGATGAAATACAAAAAGAGATAGTGTGTTACCTTTTTAAATGGAGGTCATGACAGTGAGATACTGCGAGATTTTTTTTTACGAGGAAAAAAAACTAAAAGCCAAGATAAGCTAACTATCGCAGGGATTTACAGTACAAAGCTCCTTGTTTATTTCGATGCATGAGCTCCATAATAGTCCACAGAGGTTCCTAGAGAAAATATAATCCTGGACTGGCTAAGGCTGCGACTAAGGCCAGATTGTCTGCGCATTGGTTCTCTTCGCGATGGACGTGTTGAAGATGCACCTCCCATTCTTGTTGGGGTAATCCACGAATACCTGTCACTAAAAAGTTATCATTAGTTAAAGTTGTAGTGGAAGAAAACAGGATGTTTATAACTTCGAGGGAGTCCACTTCTACTATGATTCGACAATAACCCAGTGTCCAAGCCAGAGTGAGTCCTGAGTGAACTTCCCATAGTTCTGCAATTAGCGGCGAGCTTCGACCAATACACTGAAAGAACCCTCCGCACCACTGACCGTAGCAATCTCTAAGAAATCCCCCAGTAGAAGTAGCGTTTATCCCTTGTTTTACTGCTTCATCAGTATTTAACTTGACCCAGTCTTCTGGCGGTTTTATCCATCCAATTTAGGCTCCCCATGGGTAAGCCCAATGAAGGCAGCACACAACTTTCCATTGTCCTTGCCCATGTTATCTAGTCTACGTTCTCCAGAACCGTTTGATTGCCTGCTGCTGGCCAGGTGAAGTCAGATTCAAAAATACTTTTGTTGCACCAGTGTCATAAAAACCAACAAGCTACTCCAAAAATAGATGCCCAGTCTATCTGTCCCGTCTGGGCATGCGTCATGAGGTTGGATTTCACCCACAACTCCTTATCTTGTAGGAAGAAATCCATATCAATTAGAGTTGGGGAGAAATTTTCCCAGAAAGCTTTTACTCTTGAGCAATCCCTAATGACATGGAGTGTGGATTCTTCTTGGCCACAGATGTGGCAGCTACTGTCTGTAGTGAAGTGGCATGCCAGTCTTTGTTGATTGGTCAGCAGTTTTCTTTTAGCCATTAACCACAGAAAAACCCTAATTCGTTGAGATTTTGAATGGGAACATAAAAGTGCATCCAACGTGGAAGTGAGGGGGAGTGACATAAGCTAAACAAAGCTGAGTGGTATGGAAGTTAGGGGGGGACATTACCACTAGTGAAGAAAGAGAGGTGTAAATGAGTATACAAAATTAAGTACCACTCAGATGGGATTGTAAAGCGGCATAAGGCTTTATTGGTCATATTGGGAAATCGCCAAGTCGAGGGAGTGGACTATAATGAAAGTTTTGCTCTGATTGGTAAAATGGTGATGGTCTGAACAGTTCTGGCAATAACATTTATTCAAAAGTGAGAACTTCACTAAATAGATGTGCACGATGCATTTTTGCATGGCAACTTGAATGAGGAGGTCTACGTGAAATTATCCCGAGATTTATCAGCACCCAAAGATAAGGTATGCAAATTGAAAAAGTCCTTTTATGGGTTGAGACGAGCATTGAGAGGATGGTTTTCTAAACTTATGTCTCAAAGATAGTGTTGATTCACTCAGTCACGTTCAGATTATTCCTTGTTTGTTTACAGTAGAAATAACATATCTTCTAGCTCGATTGACTCATGTACACACTCTTTACGGTGGCTGAATTAGAAACTTACATTTTTATTGGTCTGTGTCGGTTACGCTCTTTAGTTTATTACAAGATAAAAACAAGCGCCTCTCTTCTAGGTTTTTCTGATATGGTCATAAGTTTAAAGAATTATTTGGCCATTGGAAAGCAAAACAGTAAATGGGAAATCAGGAAAAGAACAACGCATTACCTTTGTTACTCAAAAAGGTACAAACTCTAACTATCGAATATCTTTTTATCTATTTGGTCATAACATCCACATAAATATTTTCATATAAATTGTCCTCTAAAGACCATTACTTTCTACACATGTTAACTCTTTCAAAACTGGCAATACGATGCAGGCCTTGACAAAAGAGGATTAGACTATATTGGTAAAGACATTTAGCCAACTCCAATGTTTTTGTGTTCATCAACAATGAATCTAAACTTGGAACTTTTGGCAGCAAATGGAAGGCCATGTGGAGTAAGCTGGAAAACCAACAGATACTGCTTGCTTTTCCTACTGATAATTTGCTTATATCAAAAGTTCATTCCAACCTTGGGCGCTTCTGGTGTGTTTCTCTCATCCAATCAAGACATTCCTCTGCAGTCCCTGTGGGATTGGCAAGCTGCCATGCAAGCAATTTTTGTTGCTGCAAGCAACAAACAACACAGAATGTGAGCTTTCTAACACCAGCAGCCTTAAGTATTATCATCTAGGAAATGATTCTACAAACATGTTAAGAGTGCAGGAAAGAAACCACTTACCCACTCCCTAACAATTGGTCCTCCAGATTTGAGCTGCAAAACATTCATAATGTCTCTCCCAGAAACTAGGGGCTTCACATCCCAAACTTTCTCGAGACCTGTATTTCAGAAAATAGCACTTCAATTGTAGAAACTGTGTATGAAAGTTTGTTTTAATGAATGAACCTCAATCACAGCATTTGATGCCAAGACATTTCAATCACCAGCTCAATCATCACAATCTACTGCAGGTTATGGTAATTTCACATCTTTTTCTCGCTTACAAGTAGGAAAATAAGAATTCTTATTCTTTGGAGACAAGCTTTTACAGGGGAGGATACAGTGTATACCCATATTAAGTATAGCTTGCTCAGCTGCCTCAAACAAATCTCTTCTCTTCTCCAGTTGAAACTGATTTTCTAAAAATTCTGAAGTAGAGTCAATATCAGGGGGATATAATATGGATGAAATTAGCAAAGCAACTCGCCAGAAGTCTTTCATTTCTCGCAGCAGAAATCCTGAATAGATAATGAAATAGATGTTACAATAAGGCCGTAACCAAAAGGATTTTCATCCAAGGATCTGCTTCTATACAAATAAATTGTGAAATATTCAATCCTGGAAGTGTCTTAGAAAAGAGTTTGTAACGTATATATAGTGATAGAAAAGCAAGCTAAGCATAAAGGGGATAATTTACACAAGAAACCAGACAAATCTAAGAAATCTAATTAATCCAACAGGCTCAAGCTTGGCAGGCCCATTGCCATGCCTAGTTCAAACCTATTATCGTTTTGGGTAAACTTTCTAAAATAACGCCATTTTGATCTTAAAATTCTGAAGCTTACAAACCAAAACAACATTGTTTTGGGAGGTGATCGGGCCACAGGCCAGGCCTCAAGCCGGCCCGTTTAGGCCTAAGTGCAGCCCAAAACCCAGTCAAACCCAGGCCGAGCCGGGCCAAAATTGCCACCTCTGTTTTGAATCATGTGTCCAACCCGATTAATGAACCATTCACGGAAACATTTTTTTAATATTATTTCAGCACAGAGCAGATAGTTGACGACGACGCTGAAAAATAGCACAAGACCTCTGCATACTAATCCCATAAGCATACAAGTTGATACAATACACTATCACATAATTAATGAAAGTAGCAACTAGAACAAGATCCTGACAATGTTGTTCTACAATTCGACATGTAAGATATAGACTTAGGCTCTAGATAGCAAAAAGGTTTTTCAAATTGAAATTGGAAGCATCATATCTTTAGATGCATGTCATCACCCTGCCACCCAAAATGCATTCTACTAAAAACCAGAAAGATGAGACACCAGTGCTAAACAGTGAAGTTGTAATGCTACCCTAAAATAGCTTGATTCTCCATTCAACGGTCACTGAACTGTCCATGAGGATACCAATTTATTTGATTCCTTTTAGGCCCTGTTTGGTTGGCGAGAAAGTAAAGTGAATTTAGAATATGATTCTTCGGAAAATAAATCTATAGAAAGTAAAGATATTCACATGTTTGGATACTTATAAGAATTCTAATAAGAAAGTTAGTTGGATTCTTATTATAGTGTTTGGTATGCAACACTATTTCATAGAATCTAACTTAATTTTGACTTGAGTTTCCAATTATATCCCTACAAACCGAATAAAAATTGAAATCGTTAAATAAGGAAAAATATGAACCTGAAGATTGTTGATTGAAACTTCTAAGCAAAAATATTCAAAATCCTACTAATGGAAGAACAATAAGAATAGTTGACGTCAGTTTTATGAATACCGGTACGTATTGGACCAAAATCAGTACGAAATAAATGGTAGGTCATACCTGGTTTAAATACCGATCAGTACCGGCCGGTATTCCCATATTTTTTAAAATTTCCGGTATCGGCAGGTATTTGGCAGGTATTCATTTTAAAAAATATAGAGACTTTTTGCAAAATTTTCAAAAAATTTTAAAATTTCCCTCCCTCCCTCTTATCTCTCCTTCCCCCTTTTTTTTCAAAGTTTTTTTAATTAGTTATTTTATT
>JANITX010000005.1:8853968-8868370 GCA_027564395.1 Erythroxylum ulei
CTCATAAATCAACCGAAATTCAATCCACAAAAATTAGCTAAAAGCTTCAACCCAACCTTGAAGCTTTAAGGAAACTAATCAATCATAATAAATTGAAGACCACATAAATTATGCTCAGCAAACAACATTAGTAGAAATTAAATAATAAAACAGAGAAGAAATAATCCCTTCTCTGCGTCACCCTTTATTTCTACTCATTGTGTGTGTTGCTGCGCCTCTACTTGCTCTGTGTTGTTTTGATGATCTGTAGCTCGCCTGCGTTGGTTGCTCCGCTCTTGCGTTATTTCTTTCTGGTGTAGCGTTATTGTTTGGTTTTTGGTGGGTCTCCCTTGTGTCCAAGCTTTCAACTCCTCCTTGTGTATTGTGTTTTCCTTCTCTTGCCCACAACACTTTAAATGTTTTGGTGTCCTAGAAAATTGAAAGCAGCGTTAGTGCTTGGTTGACGTGTATCATTGAGGGCTCAAAAAAAAAATATAAAGAGAGTGGAGAGTTATCAAGGAAGAGTGAATGCTGGAGCTTTTTCTGAGTGAAGAGCCCTCCTATTGGTGTAACGTTGAAGAGAAACCTCCAGGTGTACCTTGAGAGCTTCCTTCGATTGAGTGGAGTCTAGTGTATGCGTTCTCTTCTAAGCCACCTCCTGCTTACACTTGTTTTTTATGCCACCACTAGCACTAATTTAAAACCCCCAAACGTTACTCCTCAGTCCACGCACAACCCGCTCCAATTTTTTTGTAACCCCCCTTGTAGTTCACGCACCCTCTCTTCCTCTAATGTTCTCCAGCCCTTCCTTAGTTCATCTAGGCCCCTAGATTAACACACTCCCTTCAGCCAACGCACAACACTCTTGGTTTTTGTTGGTTCATGCACAACCCACTTCAGCTTCCATTTTTCCTCTCTTTTGTGGCTATTTTATTATCCAGCACCACACTCACTTTCCCTTACAATGTAATGCCCAGCTTTAGTTCGTTCTCCCCTTTCACGCTCAGCCCTTCTTGATGTCTTCTTTCCTTTTTCTGCTGTTGGTGTATCTCTAGTGTTTAACGTTGTCTCCATGAATCTTTCCAACAGCTGCCTCCTTGTTATTTCTTTTTGCTGTCCTTTTGTGCGTGAATGCTAAAATGTGGTGTAACATTGGTCTCTCCTTGGTGTATTTCTTTGCTGTCACGTTTCCTACTTTTGCCGCATGTCATGTGTTTTATTCTCCAAATGAAAAGCTTCCATGCTGAAATGTTTTCTGCCCTGCAAAACGTCACTCCCTTACTGCTTTTTGGGCCCTTCCCAGCTGCTATTTACTGTCTTTTTGCCTTTGCATTTTTGGCTGTCCCTGGGGCTGTCGTTTTCTCCTCCACTTGGATGTCTCCCTGTAGCATGATGTTTGGTGGGGTTCCTCTAGCTGTCACGTTGTTCTACTTGCCACCACCAGCTCCAATTATTTCTCCAGTCCTTTGCGTTCTTCCTGCTTCAACACGTATATAGAGAGTGTATGTGAGGGCTGTGTGTGAGTCTAAATCGTGGCCCCCTCCAGCTGGTGGGGTTGCTGTGCATGGCTTTTAATCTCCAGCTCTCTTTCTTCTGTTTTGGCATGTTGCGTCTGCTCCTTGTGTCTTCAATTAAAAGCTACTTTCCTTGTTTCTTCTCTTTTTCCCCCAGCAGTTCACGTTGTTTTCCTTGGTGGCTTCAGCTGTAGCGTGGATGCGTGGATTGATTGGTGTGCGTTCAGCCTCATGCGTCCCTCCTGTATTAAATTGTGGCTTCATGTCTTTGTTGCTTTTTACGCCCCTCACATTTTAATTTGTTCTCCTCTTGTAGTTAATTCATGGGACCCTCTAGTGGAGCCTCTTACGTTGATTTAATTTTTGGAGCAAAATCCCTTGGTCCACGTCTGTTGTATGGCTCCCCTTTTGCCTTTGCGTGGTCCCCTTTTATCTCAACCTACTGCTAACGTCTTCTAATATATGTCCACCAGCAGCTAGATGTCAAGCCCCGCATGCAACATTGTAAGTGGAGAATTTTTTAGTAAAAGTGCAATGTGAATGGAGAGGAGTATCCCCCAAATCAGTGTGGCTGTGCATGAGTGTATTATATTTTTTTCTTCTTTTCTCCAATGCTTCCCTCTGCGACAACGTTTCGCCTTGGACTGTTGTGGTCCTTTACAACTAAAACCAAGTGCAATTCCTACAAATTAAACATGAATAATTATAAATGCAAATTTTGGTAAACTAAACAATTTAGCAGGAAAAATATGTATGAAGTTCAATAATTAATCCAGAAATTAAGGGAAAAATGTCACTCATTCTAATGATAAATGCCTTCAACAGCCTCTTAGTCACATCAAGCTTTTTACCTTATCTCCCGGGGCCTGTCCCAACATTCCCACCACCAATTACAAAATTGAAACCAACGTGGGGCTCATTTGCAGGGCCCAAGTCGGCAAAGGCTGGTAGCCCTTCATCCACGGAATCCTCATCATTCAAAATCGTGTATCGATTAGTGGGTGGACGCTGGGTACTCAGACCAAAATTTTTGTGCCTATTGCGAGGGAATCGCTTGGATTTCTTGGCTGCTAGCATCCAGGACCCCAACCCGAGAGTATCACCAGGAATAATGTCGCCATCTTGAGGGCAAGGAAGTGGAGCAGCAAGCTCGGCCACCTGTATCGCACCAACTGCGTCGACGTGAGGGGGCACAGTAAGCTCAGTTTTATCGTTGCCAGAGGTCACTAAGGAACAAGAAAGATCAGTATGACCATATTTTCCACATTTGAAGCAAATGGTATGTAAGCCCTCATATTCTATATAGTATATTGTACCATCAACATCAACTTGCCCAATTAATGGTTTGTCCAAATCAATTTCAACACAAACTCTCGCGAAACGATCGTGGTTAGCGAGTGTTGTATTCTTGTCAACCTTATTAGGACGACCAATGCCAATCGCAAAAGCCATTAACAAATCCTCATCATAATACTGGACAGAAATATCAGGAAAGCGAACCCAAACCAAGGTAGAGTCAACAGTTGCGTGCTTCACCGAGAATCCTGGAGTCTATGGACGCACAATGAGATAGTGATAAAAAATAAGCCAAGGGCCACCCTCCATAGCCCTGTCGTAATCAGCACCATTATCAAATTTAACAAGAAAATAGTGATGCCCAATATCTAGAACATCGAAATCTCCTACTGGTTTCCACAATTGCTCAATTTTGACGAAAAATACCCTAAAAGATATAGGACAGCCGAGGAGTTTGACAAAAACTGCTTGTCTCCATGGCGCCTCTAGGGACTCCATATACACCGGGTCCACTCGAAATACAGGGAAGTTGCGATTGCCACCCTTGTAATCACGGTGGACTATTCCTTTCTCAATAAGATCGACAGGAAGCTTCTCCTTCGCATCATATGCCAGGGCCTTAGTTTTCTCACGGATCAGAACTTTGTCCTTCCATGAAATCCCTTTAGGGCCAGCAAAACCAGTACCATGAGCAGCGCTAGTAGCAATGGGTGTTGGGCGAGATTGGGCAGGCAGCGGCGGATCTGGTGGTTGCGTACGTTTGGATGGGCGAGAGGTAAAGAGGTGGAAATGTGCACAAGACATGGGTTGCTCTCTGTTGTGCGGGACTCAGATCTCGCACCGGCGGATCGGGTGTGTTGTCGCACCGGCGGCCAGATCCGCGTGAAGAAAATGGGTTTGAAGACTGCTTAATGAGAAGAAATAGACAGCGGAGAGAGAATGTGACCTCCTATGGAGGTGCCTAATTAATCCTTCACCCGTTTTTGAAGTGTAAATGGCTGCAGTTATTTCTTTCTGCGACAGTTGAGTCGGACTCGTGACTGCGGCTCACAAAATATTAACAAATCAGTAAATTGCAATGCACACACTAAGAATCAACCTAAGAAACTACTAATAGAGATAAACGGAAAATTTTACCTATTTTTAACACTAACCTAATCAATTATGCAATGTCAAATTATTGGTCTTGGACTATCCTAGGGATGATTATTCTCTTTTGAGTTATAATCAATAGCCTTAAATTATAAACCCTAATCAGATTATGAAAAATTGCAATTTCTCAATTGACAAATTATCCAACCCCTAATTAAATCTGAAGTTTTCCAATAGATTACCAGGAACTTATGTGAGATCTCTCTTCACACAATTACCAATTTGATTGATGTTTTGTTCTTATTAAATCACCTAACTCTCATTAGCCAAATTTAATTATTTTTCATTCAAGTCAATCTCTCAGTCTATCACTGAATTATGCAAATGCAGAAATCAATCACAGTGAATCCAAATAATATAAATAATCATATTTTTATTGAATCAAAGATAAAAACAACCCAAATGTGAGTTTAGAGATTCCTCAACATTCATAAAATCTTATCTTAACAGCTATCCCAGCTCTATACATAAATAAACTTGAAATACACTAGAAACTAGATTTGAATGAATGGCAGAGGCAGCAACATCGGGAAACCTCCTGCTTTGGGCAGTACTTCACATCAGCTTCTTCTCCACATCTTTCTTCCTTCGTCTCTTTCTCAATCTCTTGAAGAACTCTCTCCAAGGTTTTGTGATAGTGGCTGATGCAAAAGTTCCTCATCTCTTTTGTCTCATTCTTTATATACTTAATGTATTCTAGGCGGCCCTAGGGTTTTTTTCCGACGCCGAAAGGTCCAAAAAAATCTCTCAAAACTCAACTTTTGTGTGCGTCTACGTTTTTGTCCAATGATATATATTAGTTTTATTGTTACATCAATATCTTATTTCAATGAACCTATAATTCAAAATAATATAGGAATAATTTTAAATTAAATCTCATAATTATGATCTCAACATAATTTTAAGTACATATTAAGTATTATTATATGGATCCTTAGTTTCAAAATATCAAATATAATTAATAAAATACATAAGATAAAATATACCTTTATTACTTAAAGTAATAATGTCATATATTAAATTACAATCAATCAAATTTGTTGCAAGGACATATTTTGATATTAAAGAGAGAAAGAAAGATATTCAAGTAATATTTAATAGTTATTATACTAATCTAAACTACCATAACAAAATATGGTGCGAGATAATAGAAAAAACAATTTAATTGGGGCATTTTCTTACATATAATTATGTAGTTATTAACAATTTACATATGAAGATGGGAAATTAGACAGCAAAATTGGAAAAGCAATTCAAACTCGTTTTAGATACATATAAAGATTTAAAGATACAAAAGTTACTTAATTATACATGTTATAGGGATTGATCTATACATACATATATCAAGATATTTATGTATAATAATATTGATTTTTATTATATGTAAACTAATAATAAAAATAATGTATTAGCCCATTAAAAAAACTAGATTTATATCTTATACACATTAAAAAACTAGATTTATAATTTAAACAGGTAAAGATAAATTTAATTTAGTTTCAAATAAGAATTATTAAAATTATATTTTATTATAACTCATCTTAAACATTTAAATAAGATATCAATCAAGTTTATATTTTTTTAATCTCTTCTTCCTCCTTTATTCTTTGAACATTTAAAATTGGCAATCACATTCATGACTTTACTATTTAGATTTAAATTTAGGTGTTTAGATTCTATTAAAAATGAAATTTTAAATATTATAAATTTAAAAAATTAAAGCAACCTAATTTAAAATTTTTTGGATTTCAAGCGAGACACTCTAAAATCTTTTTTTTTTTTTTGCCACCATTACTTAAGTCCTTCGAGTTTAATGCTATAGACAATGTAAAAGCATTCTAGCCATTGCCATCCATACCATCCTCGACCTTATTTGTCTCCAATCCGATACTATAAAGAAATAAAAATTATTGACTCCATAAGGTATTGCGAGATTATCAAGAAACAGATATATTTACACTGAACACCATATGATTATAGTTTGTATATATATTAAGTGGATGTATGTTTGCCCTACTCCTTAAAAGGAAAAGGTCATAAAAATTTTATACTTTTAATTTTACTAAAGTTAAGTTCAATCCACCGAATTAATCTTTTATTAAACTTTAACCCAATTCAAAATTCACATCAAAATTTATTATTTGGATTGAATAAAAAAAATTATTTATGTTTGAATTTGACTCAAATTCAATTAAAATATAGTCTTATTTATTGATTTTTTGTTAAATTTTTATCAATTTTAAATAATAATTTTTATTCATTAAGAAAGTTTAATGATTACATCACATACTATGCATTGTCAAAATACCACTTCACTAACTCCACATATCCTATTAGTTAGTTCAGAAATAAAGGGACAACAAGCACGAATTATAAGTAACTTTGGGTTTTGGTTGACAGTCAAGGTCTAGGTCACTTAAAAAGATAAATTGCAACAAGTTTGGACGGTGAATTAAATTTCACTCTTATTACTTCTTATTAAGAACGAGTGAGGTTGGGCTAAGCCTGACTCTATAGTTTCTCTTAAGGCCCAGGTTCAGAAGAAGTTTGACTAGGCCTGAAGCAGCTAGGGTTGGTGCCAAGCTTGGATTTACAATTTTTGTTGGGGCTCAAGCCTAGTTGAGGTCCTACTAAGCTCGAAGTAATCGGGTTCGACCTGATCTATTTTTTATCTTTTAATTAAAATTTTGAAAAAGATTTGTTATACATGTTAGGTCTTAAGGTGACCCGATATTTTTGGAAAACTTGGGCTTGAGTCCAACTTGACGCTCAGTCATCTTGTATTTGGCCCAAATGTCATCTCTAAATATGGCAAGTAGAATTATATAAAAATTTGATTTATTAACATGTTGCACCTAGGATCTCCAGTTATCCGTTGATTTTGCAGGCATTCCTTCATAACAATTAACAAATGGCAATTATTATTTCTTAATTTTTTGATTAAATACAATTAACATCTTCCTTTTCTTAGTTATCAGGGTGAAATAACGTATTCATAATATAACCGCTTTCATTAAGCTATTAAAACGTAGAGGGATTTTTTTATTTTATTTTTGGTACAAGGGAAAAGAAACTGAAAAAATTACCCTGTCCTCCTAATTAACACAATGTCGGGGTGACAAAACGCCTTTTTGGTCCCGAGATAGGAGACCACGAATGGAAGGCGGGGGCGTCTGGAGAAAAAGAAGGCCTGGACTGACTCGAGCTGCAAGGGAGGCCAAAGCATCTGCACTTTGGTTGTCTTCGCGATACATGTGTTAAAGCTGCACTTTTCAGTGGCGGCGCAGTAGCCCACTAATACCTGCCACCAAGAAATAATAGTCAGTCTCAAGATGGTCAGAGGAGGAGAGAACATTGATGACCTTAACAGAATCTGTTTCTAGAATTATACGGTGATAGCTAAGGGTCCAAGTCAATTGGAGTTCTGATTGGACTTCCCAAAGCTCGGCTTGCAGAGGTGAGCCTCTCCCTATCTGGTGGAGAAAACCTCCACACTACTGACCACGACTATCTCAAATGAGTCCCCCGGCACGTGCAAAGTAATGTCCGGCCGTCGTGGCGCCTAGGGGCGGATCTAGAAATTTTTTGAATGGGAGCAAAATTTTAATAGAGATAAAATTTTATTTTTAATAGGGTAAAATTTTAGTAGAAATAAAATTTTATTTTTTTATGGAGACAAAACTTAAAAAAATATATTTTTTTAAAAGAAATCTATCACTTGCCTCCATTGTAAATCCGCCACTAATGACGTCATCAGTATTGAGCTTGACCCAATCCTCGAGCGATTTTATCCACCCAATGAGAAAGCCTGCAGATAACCCGAGGGCACCAAAGACGCTACTTTCCAGAGTTCGGGCCCCGTGGATCCATTTGGCGTACTCTATAACCACTCTGGTACCATCGGAGGGACAAGTAAAATCTGCGTCGAAAATGCTACGATTTGGTCACTGCCACAGAAACCAGCAAGCTAACGCCGAAAATGAGCACCCAAGGGAGTTGTGTCCTATAGCATCAAGTCACATCAATACTGAATTGGATTGTTCAATTATATGACAAGGATGAGTGACATTTTTTTTTTGAATGGAAGGATGAGTTACATAAATCATTGTGCCTTCCTCTAAGCTGTATATGTTCCCCAATCTATATATTTTAAAAATATTCACAATCTCTAAAAGTTATTTTCTTTTCAATTATCCAAAGTTCAGATGTAATATATGTTCAAAAAAAAAAAGAGATGTAATATGTTAATAATAAAAGTCAAACATCCTCAATTCAATGCCGAAAACATATGATTGAGTACATAATTTACAAGCCTAACATCTCCAAGATTTGTTCCAAGTTATTATGTTGATAAGTAATATGCACTATTGCCATTTAAAATTGAATAAAAAGGATAAATTTTTTTTAAAAAAATCTATTAGATAAGACGGCAAGAATAGGAGGCCAATTGCACTAACCAATACACTTGATCGCAATCTTGTTTAAAAGAACTATATTTGGTCACGATCATTTTGTCCGACGTGCCTAATTTGATATTAGAATTGGAATCTTAAACCTCACCTACCTCTTTTTTTTTTTTTAATCATGATGATTACTAGTCACATGGTTAAAGGAGAAAGTATTTGTTTTAGTGTTATATTACACTAAAATTAAATTAATTGATAAAGAGAAAATGACTTGTATGGGTTCCATTTGATAATAAGACATAGGTTAGGTTCCATACTCAATTTAAAATTAAATTAATCGTTCATTTTCTCTTTATCAATTAAATCTTGATGATTACCAGTCACATGATTAAAGGAGCAAGTATACAGTACATAAACTTCCTTTAAAGCAAAGCTTTAAAAGAAAGGATTAGTGTCAGTGTTATATTCCACTTAAATTAAAGATGATAATTGATTAAATATTTCATTCAAAATATGTATTTATATATTTAAATATTTACTCAATACACATTTAAATAGCAGTTCTTATAAATTGTTTTGTTACAAATGAAAGCCCATAAGAGAATTGAAAATTATTATAATTAAGTCACCAAACAATTTTACCATATAATAAATGGATTCACTCTTGTGACACTTTCTAAGATTAGAAGCTTTTTGGTTCTACTTTTGTTTTTCTGTTGTAATTTTCAGTTTCCGTTTTTTGTTTTTTGTTTCTGTTTTTCTTTTAAATAAAAACAAAAACCTGTTTAGTTGTTGATGTTAATATAGTTGTATTTTTATCACTAATATTAATTACATTTTAGATAAAACTTAAAGATACATTATTTTTAGTTAAATAAATTTATTAATCTCTTATATAATATTTAGTAACAAATTATTAATAAAATTATTTTATTTTAATAAAATAAATAATTTAAAATTTGAAAATTTATTTATAAACTAATATTTATTCGAAATATGTTTTAATTATTAAATCAAATTTTATTTGAATATTTATATACTTTAAATTTAATTATAAAAATTAAATAAAATTAAATTATTCATAATTTTATTGATAATTAATTTTAATTTATTAAATATATAAATATAATGGTGAATTAAATTATTCATAATTTTTATTATAATTAAATAATATGTATTTAAATGATAGCAAATCAAATTATGAAAAAAAACGAAAACAGGAAACAAAAACTACTTTTTATGGTTTTCATAATTTTTGAAAACTGAAAGAAACCAAAACCAAAAACAGAAACTAAAAACTCAAACAAACAAGATTTTTTATTGAATTTGAAAACCAAAACAGAAAACCAAAAATAAAAATGGAAACAAACACCCCCTTAGTTATGTAAAGTTAGGTTTTTTTTCTTCAACACACATCACTACCATGAATAAATGTTTTATATCACTTTACTGTTTAAGTATTTTCATTATTTTCATTCATCAAAAGGTATTAAGGATTTTGTTTTAATTAAAAAACCTTTTGATCTTACAAACATTCTTTAAGAACATTTTAAAATTTTCTTTAATCATAATTTCTTGAAACAAATTAATTTTTAAGCATTTGAAATTATTAAAATCATGTTTTTGAAGAAATTGGTTAACCAATATAGGCTAGTGGTCAACCAATGTAAGCTAGAAGTGTAATAAGTAAGTTTGTTGACACATTGGTTGCCTAATGCAGTGGCGTGGTCGAACAATATCCCCTTAAAAGACACAATGGCGAACCAATATGCTTAAGTGGTTAAACAATGTCTTAAAAACTAATAAATATATGCATTTAATGCATATTGTTTGACCAATATGCTATACTGGTTGACCAATGCTTAGCAACTAACTATAGTAACAACTAGTTTTTGCTCAAACAACTAATAGGGGTCTTGGAATCCTATAAATATATATTTTCTTATTAAGTTCTTACATCAAGAAGTATTTGGGTGTCTTTTAAATACATTTCTAAGTATTTTTCAATCATTTGAGCATTCATTGCCTCATTTTGAGTGAGTGAACCTTTTTTATATAATCAAAGTGATAACTAAGCTACTTTGAGTTGTAAGCTTCCATTAGGGTTCTTGGTTATTTTATTTAGGGTTGTCTAAAGTGACACTGAGGTTCCTCTCACCTTGAAAGAAGATTATAAAAGGATTCCTTTTTATCGAGTAAATATTGTATAAAAGCTTATTCTTTTCCTTGAAATAAGAATTATAATGAAAATCCAAGAAGAATCTTGAAAATAGAATAGGCAATGATTGTTTGTCGACCACTATAAATCAGTCTATATTTCTCTTACCTTATTTGCCTTATTATTTAAGTACATTATTACAATTCATTGTTTTATTTCATACTTTCATCATTTATAATTGTGTTCGTTAAATTTGAGTGAGTATCTTTCAATTAAAAATTTTATACCCCAAATTCACCGTAAGTAAGTTCTCAAGACTCTTTATGAGTTATGGTCATATGAAAACCCACATTACGTCACTTTCATATTTTGAGTTATAAAGAAGAAGTGAGATTTTATAATTTGCAATCAAAGAAACTTGATCATAAAACTGTTAATGATTATTTTATTGGTTATTGCGTGCGATTAAATGGTCTAAATTCTATTTTCCATAACATACCACCAAAATTATTGCATCAAATTAGGCTATCTCTTTTGAGGATGACAATGTTATAAGCCAAGGGCCTAGGAAAAATACTATTTGGAGAACACCTAGTCATTGTCCCTATACATATCACTTTACCTTTAATAGTTGACCAACATTTACTAAACATTTATGTAACACCCCAATCTCGCCTGACACATGTATGTGCGCCATACAGTCACACTTGCACATGCCCAACAGAATTGGTGTGTTAACTATTTCACCTTCACTGTATCATTGGCATCATAAACAAAATCAGATATAACACATTATCAAAAATACAAAATGTCCTCATTTCATTTCATAAACCATAATTTACAACATAGCATTAGATCCATCATTCATATTTATACATTGGCAACGATCAACGTTCACTATTCAGTCTACAAAATATGCTACATACATGAGGAAATAACAAAAAACCAAAAACTAGTCCTTCAATCCCAGCTGACCGACCTTTGTGCCATAACTTATATCCAAAAGTGGTACAAAATCTCTGTCTAGCAGCTAAGTCGTCGCTCTCTCAAACCTGAAATTGTCAACGTTGCAATTTTGGTATGCGAACTCAGTTGAGTAACCATCCTCGATGGTTCACTCTTGTCAAATAACACAACAATTAACATTATCATATAATTGACATCAACTTGATTATCATCAAGTAATATCACGAAAAACTTTGTTCACAATTGTCATATTTCAATCACCAAGTCATCATAACAAAGTAGACATTCAATAAATTCATGGTATATTTGAATGCAATATGTATGATACTCAATTCATTTATTACGTTATTGTGACCGTGTGCCTTTTTTACTGTCCTATATCTGTTGTGGATACCGGGCTCTTTCATACTACCCCTTATTCGTTAGAGATACAGGGCTCATTATACACATTGAGCCTTAGGATCTTTCCACAAATGTATAAGCTTTAAGTTCTTTTTCACTGGCGACATTAGTCACAACTGCCTTTATATTTCATGCATTGAAATGAAATGCATTTCACAAATTCAATCATTATGCTCATTCAGTCACATTCACATTCTTTCTCATTCATATTTGTCATCGGACTTTTAGTCCGACATTTAACATTTAAGTTGAGAAAAAAGTAGTCAATCACATTCACATTCAAATAGCACTTCTAATGTTTTATTCATATATCAAACTCCTCGGACATTTCATGTCCAGAATTCAGTACACATACATCACATATCAATTGAGAAACACTTATTTTGCCAAATTCACATAAAAGGAGCACTTCAATTATCCCATTCATAAATCAGAAATCACAGACCTTCATTGTCTGGAATTAGTACAATCAATTTCACACTCGAAACATAATTCAAAACAAACATAAAACAAGGTGAGACCATCTAGGTTACTCACAAATCACTCCTAAAAGCTATTGTCTTAAAGTCCCGGCGATTTCTGGATGGCGACGCTTTAAATGCTCCTCTAAATATGCAAAACACAATTACATATATCACAATTTTGTACAATTATATAAGTATTCATTTATGCACATCTATGTATATGAAATATGTATAATGCATGTTCAATGACAATCCTGGATATCTTATCATTATTCTTGTCACAATATCATTCATATGTCAAAATCTCATAAGTTAATTTGTACTAAGGGTTTATACCACAATAAAAAAAAATTGAAACTCATTTCATAACCCAATTGATCATTCCAATTTTTTTTGAAAAACATACTTTTGGGTCCACTTTGTATGATCATTCTGAGAAGGAAAATGGAGTAATTGGTAACGCTTTCTACTAGAAAATTGTTCTCCTATGTCTTAAGTTTCTAATGATACCAAGATCATACAATTTTGTTCATTATTCTATGAGTTATGCTCAAAATACTACAAACTAAGTACATTAGAAATTTTGGCTAGTGCATGACCATGCACTCAAAGTTGTACAACTCATATCTCTCAATTTCAATATCCAAAAATTATAAACTTTATACCAATTGAAAGATAAGAGAATAAGATACAACTTTTATGAAGACAACTATGTCTGATTTGGCCTACATCAATACAGTTTATTTGATAACAATAGGACATGATTTCTGCACTGGTAGTGCTATAGCCTAAGCCAAAATTCAATTTCAAGCTAAGTTTCAAAACCCTTAAGGATAGAATTCAAATTCAATTTCTTCTTAACAATTGTAGAAAAATGTCTCTAGTTCAATTTAAGTTAAGAATCATCCCATTAGGAAATCTACAAATCAAAATATAGCCAAAATATCAAAGTATGTTTAGTAAAAACATTCCAGTTATCAAATTCCAACACACCTAAACATTTTCATCCTAAACTCATCAATCAATCTTTTCCACATTACTTCAAATGGCTATAAATTTTGGTGAAGATAAAGAACAATGTGCTATGAGTTTGTTGGTTCAAATCCTATGTCATTTGGAGGTCGGAAGAAGAAGTTATAGTAAAAAGAATAAAAAATTATCCAGTTTTAAGAAAGCTTCAGTGTAATGATGGTGCACTCCATTTTTCTAGATTCACTGCAAAAAAAATTTCTTCTTCTTCCTCTCTTCTACTTAATCCATTATTTCTGTACACCATCTCTAACTTATACGCTCTGCATTTCTACTGCCATTCCAATTCAACTTACTCTAAAACAACTCAAAATTCCAAATTAAACACAAACATCAAAAATAAAACTCATGTACAGATTCTCTACATATTTTCTGCACTTCTCATTTTTCTGCATTTTTCATTTTCTGCACTTTTGCATCATTAAATTCAATATAATAGCATAACCTATTTCCAGTTTTCTGCACTTGTTTAATTATCATTAACCACAGATTCTCACGACCCTAAATACACTTTCTGCATAATATCAATTTCACATATTGTTCATATAACTCATCCATTACTCTCATCAACGAATTGCTTCTACCTTCACAACTCACGCATGCATTCAATTCCAACCATTAAAACTTCATCGAAAGTCATTTTACAGTATCCCAAAAATGTCACAATGTCACTTACTTATTTTCAGCAAAAATTTCTAATAGTAAGATTGAAGAACAGGTTTCGGTGGTTTCAAGAATAAAATCTCCAGTAGTGAGATTTCGGTGGAAGCAAAATAAAGAGAAACAAGCAGTTTCTAACCTGCCCAATATGTAACCATGAATAGCTATTTCGGTGATGGATGATCAAGAAGAGAAAGTCTTGGTGTTGATGATGTTCAGTGAAGAACACCGAGAGGGCTGGAAAAATTTTCAGCAGAACACGTGACTACGTGTGTCTATGAGTCATTGACACATGTCACCAAATCGCAGAAAGAGTTCTAATCTAAGACACTCGACCAGGAGCTTCTACGCGGATTAGACACCCACCTAGCCCACC
>JANITX010000005.1:8874807-8897368 GCA_027564395.1 Erythroxylum ulei
GCACAATGCCAATTTCGATTCCGCCTTATAAAATGGCTCCAACGGAATTGAAGGAGCTTAAGGAGCAATTAGAAGAATTGTTATAGAAAAGGTAAATTAAGCCCAGTTCTTCACCTTGGGGAGCTCCAGTCCTTTTTGTGAAGATGAAAGATGGATCGTTGAGGATGTGTGTGGATTGTAGGAAGCTCAATCATGTCATTATCAAGAATAGATATCCGCTTCCACGCATAGATGACTTATTTGATCAGTTGCAAGGGGCAAGAGTATTCTCCAAGATAGATTTGACTTCGGGTTATCACCAGTTGAGGATAAGGAGTCCGATGTCTCAAAGACTGCTTTTAAAACACGGTATGGTCACTTTCAAATTTTGGTCTTGCCTTTTGGGTTGACGAATGCACCTATAGCTTTCATGGATTTGATGAATAGAGTCTTCAAGCCTTTCTTAGACCAATTTATCATAGTCTTTATTGATGACATATTGGTTTATTCCAAGAGTGACAAGGAGCATGAGGAACATTTGAGGCTTGCCTTGAAGACAATGAGGAAGGAAGAGTTATATGCCAAATTTGATAAATGCGACTTCTGGTTAAGGGAAGTGGTGTTTCTTAAACAAGTGTTTTCAGAGCAAAGGGTATATGTGAATCTGAGGAAGATAGAAACGGTTGTGAAATGGAAGCATCTAGGGATGTAGCTGAAGTGACAAGCTTCTTGGGATTAGCCGAGCATTACAGAAGGTTTGTGGAGGGCTTTTCCAAGATAGTAGCTCCTCTTTCGAAATTGACAAGGAAGAATCAGAATTTTGTGTGGACAAATGAATGTCAAAAGTGCTTTAAAAAGCTTAAATACTAATTGACGACTGCATCGATTTTGACTCTACCTTCTGGTAGTGAGGGATACATAATATATAGTGATACCTCGAGGAAGGGATTAGGGTGTGTGTTGATGCATGGGGATAAAGTGATTGCCTATGCTTCAAGGCAATTAAAGCCTTATGAGATGAATTATCCTACGGGTAGAACTGTTTATGGTAGGGATTTGAGCCCATTGGATGCTCCTTTGATAGTGAGTACTCCAATCAGCCAGTGCATTATTATTTTTCAAGTCTATAGAGATTGTGAAGTATGTTTTGGCAAGGAACTATTAGTGGTGAACTTGATGCCATTGGAGATGGAGGCATTAGATGATATTTTGGGCAAACCTTAGAGAACTATAACGCCAACTTGGATTGCAAACGTAAGACAATAGAGTCCGAAATAAGGGACGGTAGAAAGGTGGTGTTTATGGGGGATAGCAAGGCAAGTCCATCTAAAGTTGTTTCGGCCATGACAACACAAAAAATGATGAGAAAAGGATGTGAGGAATTTTTGGCCTATGTGGTAGACACGAGGGCTGATAGAGGAAAGCTAGAAGATATACCTGTAGTCATGGAATTCCCGGATGTCTTTTCCGAGGAGTTACTAGGATTACCACCACCTAGGGAAATTGAATTTTCCATTGAGCTTCTTTCAGGCACAATGCCAATTTCGATTCCGCCTTATAAAATGGCTCCAACGGAATTGAAGGAGCTTAAGGAGCAATTAGAAGAACTATTAGAGAAAGGGTACATTAAGCCCAGTTCTTCACCTTGGGGAGCTCCGGTTCTTCTTGTGAAGATGAAAGATGGATCGTTGAGGATGTGTGTGGATTATAAGAAGCTCAATCATGTCACTATCAAGAATAGATATCCACTTCCACCCATAGATGACTTATTTGATCATTTGCAAAGGGCAAGAGTATTCTCTAAGATAGATTTGAGATCGGGTTATCACCAATTGAGGATAAAGGAGTCTGATGTCTCAATGACTGCTTTTAAAACACGGTATGGTCATTTTGAAATTTTGGTCATGCCTTTTGGGTTGACGAATGCACCTGCAGCTTTCATGGATTTGATGAATAGAGTCTTCAAGCCTTTCTTAGACCAATTTATCATAGTCTTTATTAATGAAATATTGGTTTATTCCAAGAGTGACAAGGAGCATGAGGAACATTTGAGGCCTGCTTTGAAGACATTGAGGAAGGAAGAGTTATATGCCAAATTTGATAAATACGAATTCTGGTTAAGGGAAGTGGTGTTTTTTAAATAAGTGATTTCAGAACAAGGGGTACATGTGGATCTGAGGAAGATAGAAGCGGTTGTGAAATGGGAAGCACCTAAGAATGTAGCTGAAGTGATAAGTTTCTTGGGATTAGTTGTATATTACAGAAGGTTTGTGGAGGGCTTTTCCATGATAGCAGTTCCTCTTTCCAAATTGACAAGGAAGAATCAGAAGTTTGTGTGGACAGATGAATGTCAAAAGATCTTTATGAAGCTTAAGAACTAATTGACGATTGTACCGATTTTGACTTTGCCTTCTGGTAGTGAGAGATACATAGTATATAGTGATGCCTCGAGGAAGGGATTAGGGTGTGTGTTGATGCAAGGGGATAAATTGATTACCTATGCTGCAAGGCAATTAAAGCCTTATGAGATGAATTATCCTACGGGTAGAACTGTGTATGGTAGGCATTTGAGCCCATTGGATGCTCCTTTGATAGTTAGTACTCTAATCAGCCAATGTATTATTATTAGTCAAGTATATAGAGATTGTGAAGTATGTTTTGGCAAGGAACTGTTAGTGGTGAACTTGATGCCATTGAAGATGGGGGCAATAGATGTTATTTTGGGTATACCTTAGAGAAGTATAACGCCAACTTGGATTGCAAACAGAAGATAGTAGAGTCCGAAATAAGGGATGGTAGAAAGGTGGTGTTTATGGGGGATAGCAAGGCAAGTCCACCTAGAGTTGTTTCGGCCATGACAACACAGAAAATGATGACGAAAGGATGTGAGGAATTTTTGGCCTATGTGGTAGACACGAGGGCTGATAGAGGAAAGCTAGAGGATATACTTGTGGTCATGGAATTCCTGGATGTATTTTCCGAGAAGTTACCAGGATTACCACCACCTAGGGAAATTGAATTTTCCGTTGAGCTTCTTCCAGGAACAATGCCAATTTCGATTCTGCCTTATAAAATGGCTCCGACAGAATTGAAGGAGCTTAAGGAGCAATTAGAATAATTGTTAGAGAAAGGGTACATTAGGCCGAGTTCTTCACCTTGGGGAGCTCTGGTCCTTTTTGTGAAGATGAAAGATGGATCGTTGAGGATTTGTGTCAATAGTAGAAAGCTCAATCATGTCACTATCAAGAATAGATATCTGTTTCCACGCATAGATGACTTATTTGATCAGTTACAAGGGGCAAGAGTATGCTCCAAGATAGATTTGACATCGGGTTATCACCAGTTGAGCATAAAGTAGTCCGATGTCTCAAAGACTGCTTTTAAAACACGGTATGGTCACTTTAAGTTTTTGGTCATGCCTTTTGGGTTGACGATTGCACCTTCATCTTTCATGGATTTGATGAATAGAATCTTCAAGCCTTTCTTAGACCAATTTATCATAGTCTTTGTTAATGACATATTGGTTTATTCCAAAAGTAACAAGGAGCATGAGGAACATTTGAGGCTTGCCTTGAAGACATTGAGGAAGGAAGAGTTATATGCCAAATTTGATAAATGCGAATTCTGGTTAAGGGAAGTGGTGTTTCTTGGACATTTGATTTCAGAGCAAGGGGTAAATGTGGATCCGAGGAAGATAGAAGCGGTTATGAAATGGGAAGCACTTAAGAATGTAGCTGAAGTGAGAAGTTTCTAGGGATTAGCCGGGTATTATAGAAGGTTTGTGGAGGGCTTTTCCATGATAGCAGCTCCACTTTCCAAATTTACAAGGAGAAATCAGAAGTTTGTGTGGACAGATGAATGTCAGAAGAAATTTGAGGAGCTTAAGTACTAATTGACAACTGCACCGATTTTGACTTTGCCTTCTGGTAGTGAGGGATACATAGTATATAGTAATGCCTTGAGGAAGGGATTAGGGTGTGTGTTGATGTAAGGGGATAAATTAATTGCATAGACGAAGTTACACCACTGGGCCCCTCAAGATTTATAAAATTAAATATTATTTATTTTTAATTAATATGTATGTATGTATGTATATATATATATATATAAGAACAGAGTTATTTAGAGTCCATTGGTGCACTGGGGCCCCCAAGATTTAAAAACTTAAATATTTGGACCCTCTTGCCTTAAATTTCTGGCTCCGTCACTGATTGATTGCCTATGCTTCAAGGTAATTAAAGCTTTATGAGATGAATTATCCTACACATGACATGGAGTTGGCTGCTATAATTTTTTCTTTGAAGATTTGGAGACATTGCTTATATAGAGTCACTACCAAGGTGTTTACATACCATAAAAGTTTTAAATATCTGATGAGCTAAAAGGAGTTGAATTTGAGACAAAGAAGGTGGTTAGAATTTTTAAAAGATTATGACTTGATGATAGACTACCACCTAGGGAAAGCTAATGTAATGGCGGATGCGCTGAGTATGAAATCCACTATGGCACCTGTGGAGACAATGTCCCTTCCTTTGTTGAAGGAATTAGCCAAACTTAATGTGATATTGAGGCAAGTTGAGTTTGATTGTGTATTGGCAAACTTTAGAGTGAGGCCCATATTGAATGAGAAGATTAAGGAATTACAGGAACAGGATGAGTATTTGAGTAGGCTCCGGGAAGAGATTAAAAGTAGTAGACCTTCTAAAATAGAGATCAGAGAAGACGGATTGATGGTGGTAGGTAACATATTGTGTATTCCAGACATGTTGGAGTTGAAAGATGAGATTCTTGATGAGGCACATAATGTGCCTTATGTTATGCACCTAGGTAGCACAAGAATGTATAGAGATTTGAAAGATCAGTTCTGGTGAAAAGGAATGAAGAAAGATATTACAAAATATGCTAAAAGATGCTTAGTGGGCCAACAACTCAAGACTAAATACTAGGCACCTTCTGGCAAGCTCAAACCTTTGTCGATTCCAAAATAGTA
This sequence comes from Erythroxylum ulei, assembly GCA_027564395.1. Taxonomy (NCBI): domain Eukaryota; kingdom Viridiplantae; phylum Streptophyta; class Magnoliopsida; order Malpighiales; family Erythroxylaceae; genus Erythroxylum; species Erythroxylum ulei. Next base: position 8,879,777 of record JANITX010000005.1, read on the forward strand.
GTGGGAAAAGATTACGATGGATTTCTTGACGGGGTTGTCAAGGATTAGTAGGAAACATAATGCAATATGGGTGATTGTGGACAGGCTAACCAAGTCAGCACATTTCTTGTCAATTAAGCATACATATTCCTTGAATGCTTTGGCTAAGAAATATGTGGATGAAATAATCAGACTTTTTGGGATTACAAGCTCTATAGTCTCAGATAGAGATCCTAGGTTCACCTCTAGATTCTAGGAAAGCTTATAGGAGGCTTTGGGAACCAAGTAGCACTTTAGTACAGCTTTCCATCCACAAATGGATGGTCAATTAGAAAGGACAATACAGACATTGGAGGCAATGTTAAAAGCTTGTGTTATGGATTTTAAAGCCTCATGGAATTATCATTTGCCTTTAATCGAATTTACTTACAATAATTCTTATCACACGGGAATTCAGATGGCATCTTGTGAACTTTTATATGGTAGGAAGTGCAGAACTCCTACTTATTGGGATGAGGAACGTGAGAGAAGGCTTTTAGGGCCTGAATTGGTGCAAGTTATAGTCGATAAGATTAAATTGGTGAAAGAGAAACTCAAAGCGGTTCAAGATAGGATGAAGAGCTATACAGATGACCATAGAAGGGAGATGAATTTGAAATTGGAGACAAAGTGCTTCTTGGAGCTTCTCCATGGAAATGGGTTTTGAGGTTCGATAAGAAGGGCAAGCTTAGTCCAAGATATATAGGCCCTTATGAGATCATTGAGAAGATTGGGCCTTTAGCTTATAAGTTAGCTTTGCCACTGGAGTTGTCTAAGATTCACAATGTTTTTCACGTATCGATGTTGAGGAAGTATTGATCCAATCCTTCGCACATAGTTCAACCTTTGAAGGTTCAATTTAGGGAGGATTTGACATATAAGGAGCAACCAGTGGAGATTCTAGATTCAAAGGAAAAGGTTTTAAGAAACAAGACTGTGAAGCTGGTTAAAGTTCTATGGAAGAACCATTCTACGGAAGAGGCCACGTGGGAACCCTTGGAGGCCATGAAGGAGAAGTACCCACACCTCTTCAATGTCTCAGGTAAGAATTTCGAGGATGGAATTCTTCAAGGAGGGGAGAATTGTTGGATCCCGAAATTTTTCTTTAAGTTAAACATGATTTAGAATATTTTGAGGTTTATTAGATTAATTATTTTTTGAGTTAATTACTATGTCAAAGTTAGTAGGATTTTATTGCATAGATTAATGGAATTAAAGAACTAACGTAATAAGAATATTCAAGGGCACTTTTGGAAGATTACTTAAGGTTAAAAGAACATAAGCTTATAAGGAAGGGTAAAAAGGACTTTTTAGGCTCATTAAGGGTAGAAATGGAAGAAGAATATGTTGTCTTACTTGTTAAGAAGAGAAAAACGTGAATTGAAGGGAGAGAAGAGTGAAAAACAAAAATAATAGAGAAGAAGAGAGGTTTCGGTGAAAGAAGAAAAGAAGAGAAATCAAGCTTCTTAAGGTAAGTTGACCATCTTTTCTTCTTGCTTTATTATAGAAATGGGTTGTGTTGAGGATGAAGAAGTTAGAGAGAGAAGGGATTGTGTAGAGAATGAAAGGTTTGTATTGGAGGAAGATGAATTAAGAGAACCCAATTGATTTTAGAGTTTCTAAACTAGGTCTTGAGTTTTCCAACCTAGATGGACTATGGGTAGGTTAGGTTTGAGCTTAATTTGTGCTTATTGCAATTTTGTGATTTTTGAATGCTTATGGAATTTATTGGGATGTTGTTTTGAATGGAACCTTGGTTGTTTTAGGAAACCAAACAAATCCTACCCAAGAGCAAGGGGAGAGGCAAGCTTGACTTGAATTTTCGCAAGCTACTTAGGTGGGTAATGTATTGATAGTTTTGTTTGATTGGGCAAATTCTTGCCTATGTGTTGAATGCATAAATTTTAATTGATGTTGTGGGAATTTGGTAAAGTATGACGATCTTGATTTGTTATAACCTGAAAAAGGTTATAACATTTTGTGTAAACAAAAAGAAGTAAAAGCATGAAAGTATAAGCATTTGATAAAATGATTTTTGAACATGATTATGTGCTTCTAGTTGGGCAAGAGTAGAACCATTTTGCTCGTCACGTGCACGTCAACAAGAGCCTTCTTCTGGCTGTCCGCTTGTGGCATATAAGGTCTGAAAAATGAACTCATTCTGTTCATGGGGTAAACTTCAGTTTCTCCATCCTGTTTCCATGGAACCCTTAAACTAATTGTTTGTACATTACATAACTGAACTGCTAAGTATGAAGCATTTGAGTGTTATTTGTCATGAGTTTCGAGCTAAATTGATAAATGTTAAATTGTTAGATATATGCTTGAGTTTGTGGTCAATTGCCAATGGGTATAAATGTATTAGCCACTGAGTTATGTAGCTCACCCTACTATTCCCTCCTCAGGTGCAGAAAGAGAAGATTAGCAATCCTTGCAAAGCATTCGGATACTCCAAGATAGTTAGAGATTTTGTAACTAAGTTAGTGATTTTGGATAGCTTTATAAGCACGTCAAACATTTAGCATCCATGTATTTTTGCATCTTGTGTTAAATCTTTGATGTAATGTTGATATTTAATTAAAGCTTTGTATGAACTCCATTTTTATTTAGAAATGAATTGAGAATCGAAGAAGTTTCTGATGTGCATGTGCATGTTTATCTGGTAGTTGTACATTTCTTATTTCAAGCCTTTCATAGGGGTAAAAATTGTGTACTGACTTCAAGGAAAATTCTGGATTGATCTAGGCTAAATTAGACAAAGTTGTCTCTAGAAAGTTATAGATCATCTTTCTAGCTTTCCAACAGTATATAGTATGAAATATTTGGACATCGGAGTCGAAAGATATGATCCTTTTAAGTGGAGATGCTCAGGAGTATAGAGTGTATCGACTGTGGTGACGCGTATCTTCTGTGATGACGTGTATCATCTGTGATGGCATGTATCATCTATGTTGATGTGTATCATCTGTGATGACGCGACTCATTTATGATGATGTATATAGTTTGTGCTGATGTGTATCATCTGTGATGACGTGTATCGTCTGTGATGACGTGTATCTTCTGTATACTGTTCATATTTTTCTTCTGGGTACTGTTCACCTTGTATCATCCGGTCCAATTTTGACCCTCTAAATGACAAGATCTATCTTCAAGGTCTTCATGAAAGTTGTAGATGTTGAAGTCCTCTTTCAAACCATCTAAGAAAAACCTTAATCCGATATCTTTAGAGGAAGTTATGACAATTGTTCCGATTCATCTGACCCTTCGTCTGGTTTTGTCTGACCTTTCGTCTGGCCTATTGTCTGGTCCAATTTTGACCCTCTAGATGACAGAATCTATCTTCAAGGTCTTCATCAAAGTTGTAGATCTTGAAGTTCTCTTTCAAACCATCTAAGAACGACTTAATCCGGTATCTCTAAAGGAAGTTATGACAATTGTTCCGATTCATCTGACCCTTCGTCTAGTTTCATCTGGCCTATTGTTTGGTCCAATTTTGACCCTCTAGATGATAGAATCTATCTTCAAGATCTTCATGAAAGTTGTAGATAATGAAGTCCTCTTTCGAACCATATAATAATGACATTGATTCACCATCTATGGAGAAAGTTATGCTAATTGTCCCAAAATAGGTTCAATATGATTGAGGACAAAACCTTGTTTGATTCTATCAGTCATAACTTTATTATCCGACCTCTCAATGAGATGATTCTTGTTTCTAAATAAACTAGAGACATAGAGCTACACATGTTCAGAAGAAGTCAAATTGAAATTCCGATTTGAGGTTTTTCCAAAATTTGTCCTGAAGTTAAAGAAATGGGTTTATTCTGATGTTTGACTAGTGTGGGCACGCTACCCCTAAGAGACGATGACTAACAAGAGTTTATGAAAATATAATATGATCAGTGTAATGACTCTGAATGTTGGGCTTCAGAAGCAGGTCCAACATCAATCACCACTGCAAACAGAAAGGGGCTCAAAGATGAGACTTAGTGTAGCCTAATATTTATAGAAAAATGTTCTATATCTCTTCCTTCTGTACTTACTCTAGTTTTTATACCTTCATATTTATCCCTAATAATTTGTATATAAGTCATAAGAACCCTTTTGACTTCTAAACACCTCCATATTATTCCCTTGGTACCCTATTATACGCCTTTTCTAAATCAATAAAGCCTATATGTAGGTTACATTATCTTTCTTTGTAGTATTTCATTAACCTTCTAAAAAGATGCAAAGCTTCTATTGTGGACCTTCCTAGTATGAATCCAAATTGGTTTTCCAAGATAGAAGCATCCTTTCTCACTCTTTTCTCAATCATCTTCTTCTATAACTTCATGATGTAACTAAGTAACTTGATGCCTCTATAATTATTACAACTTTGAATGTTCCTTTTGTTCTTATATAAAGGGATTACTATACCGCATGTCCATTTGTCCGACATTTTGGTATACTTAAGGATCCCATTAAAAAGTTTGGCTATCTAAGTAATACCCTCTTCACCTAGGCTTTTCCATACCTCTATGAGTATCTCATCGGGCCTTACTACCCTACCACTCTTTATCTCCTTCAACGTTTTCTTAATTTCATTCCTTGTAATCTGTTGGCAGTAAGTAAAATTACGAAACCTCTAGGACGAACTATGATTACCTAAAAAGATGATATCCTCTATGCCTTCATTAAAAAGACTATAAAAGTACCTTTGTCATCTTCTCTTAATACCATTTTGAGCGACAAGCACCCCCTTACTTCATCTTTTAGACAACAAACTTGATCAAAATCTCTTACTTTTCATTTCCCAGCTTTTGCCAACTTGAAAATATTCTTTTATCCATCTTTTGTATCCAATTGTTGATATAATCTCGTAAGCTCTACTTTTCCTATGAGATTATCATCCTCTCCTTTTTCTTTGCCATTTTATACCTTTTTTTATTACTATCTCCACCTCTATGGTGCTATCCATTAAAGCTTTATAGGCATCTTTCTTAAACTTAACTATTTCTTGAACATCTTCATTCCACAACCAAGACTCCCTATTACTACCCCTCATCCATTTAAAAACACCCAAGGTCTTTAAAGTTGTATTCCTTATAAGAGTTGTAATTCTCTCTCACATCTAGTTAGCATCTCCTACTAAATAACATTCTTCTCCATAAATTACTCTATCCCTAAAATGTTTCACCATATTGCATTTCAAATTCCACCATGTGATTTTCGTACACTCTTGTGACTTCTCTTCTTTCTCCAACCTTCAACAAAAAGATCCAAAACTAGCAATCTATATTAAGTTGGCTCTCAAGAATTAGGTATCACCTTGCAATCCTTGCAACTAGATTGATCACTCTACCTTATAAGGAATTAGTCAATTTGTGTCTTCGTGGTTTTGTTCTTAAAAGTCACTGGATGCTCCTCATTTTTCTTGAAAAAAGAGTTAGCTATCACCAACTCAAACACAACCGCAAAATCCAACAAAGTGGTCCCGCTAACATTCCTTTCACCATACTCGAAACTCCCATGAGTTCTTATGTAACCGTCTGAGGTTGCTCCTATATGACCATTAAAGTCTCCTCTTATAATAACTCCCTCATTAAGGGATATTTGCTTCGTCTCATCTAACTCTTCCCAGAAATAATGCTTAAGTTGTTCGTTCAACCCTACTTGAGGGGCATCAGTACACACCACATTTATAACATCATCCTTCACCATAATCTTTAAGGACATAATCCTATCATTAGTCCTTTTACCCCTATAACATGTTGTATGAGTTCTTTGGCAACTAAGATACCTACCTTATTATGTCGCCTCTAGCCCTTCAAATACCAAAGTCTAAACTCATTAATCTCTTTTGCTTTAGCCTCCGTCCACCATGTCTCTTGAACGCATGCTATATGAATTTTATACTTGACTAAAATCTTCACTAATTCTAAAGACTGCCCCGTAAGGGACCTAATATTTCAAGAATCTATTTGTAATATGTAAACATCTTTTCTTCTTCTAAACCCTAAACTCACTGAAGGATTAACTCTTGTACTCTCGTCAGAGCTCAAAGTTACCACTCATGTCCTAAAGTCTAATACAAGCTAAAGAGGACATGCCTAACAAGCCTTTAAAAGATTCTAACAAACTAAATAATTAAAAGTAAAATTAAAAGAAAATAATAATAAAATTAAAATTAATAGAATAAATAACTACTAATACTACTACTACTACTGCTGCTGCTACTAATTGTAGTTAATTCTTGAAACATAAGATTGAGTACATAATTTACAAGCCTAATAACTTCTAGACTTGGTAAAAGTTATTATGTTGACAAGTAAATACAAAGATAAAAAATAAACAATAAACAATAAGCAATAAAATCTATTAGATAAGGCAACAAGAATAGGAGGCCAATTGCACTAACCAATACACTTGATCGTAATCTTGTTTAAAAGAACTATATTTGGTCACTGACATTTGTCCAATGCGCTTAATTTGATATTAGAAGTTGAATCTGGAGCCTAACTTACGTCTTAGTTTTATATTTTATATGTATCAGTTAAATCTTGATGATTACTAGTCATATGATTAAAGAAGAAAGAATATATCACATCAATACTACCTTTAAAGCAAAGTTTAAAAAGAAAGGATTTCATTTTTTAAAAAAAAGAAAAGATTTATTTCAGTGTTATATTCCACTAAAATCAAATTAATTAATTTAAATTTAAGTTATTAATTGATTAAATATGTTATTCAAATTATATAATTTATATACTTAGACATTTAGTAAATACGCATTTAAATAGTATTTCTTATAAATTGTTTTATTATAAAGTCAGAAAAGATCTAATAGTACACAACTTTACCCTAGTTAATTGAGAGGTTGTTTTGTTAGAAATGAAAATCTAAAAGAGAATTAAGAATGTATAATTAATTCACTAAACAATTTCACCATATAATATAATAAATGGATTTAGTCTTGTGACAATTTATAGAGACCAGTTTAAGTCATAAAAGGATGAGAAAGAAATTAAAGACATGACAACAGAAACCAAGTATGTTTCAGGTGAGGGTAGTATTAAGGCCGTCGATTTTGAATGTGCGAGCGCGGTTGTAGACCGAACGGAAGGTTTGTAATCCCATCAGGAACAGGAGACAAATTGCTCCAATCAATATCAGAAATTTCCAAGAACCGAAGACATAAACCTTAAGAAACCTCCCAAGTTTCACCTTCCAACACCCATTATAATGCTTGTTAACATCTTCGATCACCTTGTCCAAGAAAGGAACTCTAGTGAGTCTAATGGACTTGCTCATGCCATTCCACAAGTTGGCAACCTCTTCATCACTCTTCATATGGTTCATGATAATCCCTTTTTCTCTGAGCAGCTTCACATCCTCCGCTGTATCGATAATCCCATTCATTAATTCCGTGTATCTCGTAAAAACCAGCGGTCCTGATGCGTTTGATGCCTCATATGCTACCAAGTTTCTTAACACCACCTCCGTGTTCACGTCTAAACTGACGGTGGGAAGGTAAAATGTTCCTGTCTTAGGATCAAACGTAATACTCAGGACGTTACTCGTTGGTGAGAAAATGACGCATGATTTGGAGAGTTGAGTGACTGAAGGAATCGTGATTTCCTCTACTAATGGTGGCTTGTTGATTTCTTTATTGGAGCTCTTGTTCTCGGGTTTGACCTCTTCTTTGTCCCGAGAGATGAAAATGAACTGAACAGGTTGTTTCAGGAATGAAAATCCTGGAAGATTGGAGAGGAATTTCAACGGTAGTTTAAGTAAGACTTTAACAGGTCTAGAAAATAGCACTGCGCCAAGACGACGTATTGGACCCTTGATTTGCTTGGAAAGTATTTTCCAAATCTCACCGAAAAGATCTTTGGCGTAACTTTTTTTTTTGAAAAAATCTTTTACGTAACTTGAATTCCCAGAATTTTGATCGGTCTCGTCGCCTGGAGGATCTTCAGCTTCAGTTATTTCTGTAGATGATTCAAGCTTTGGAACAATCGTGTCATACAAGTAATCAAGCAAGTGTGCACACTGTAAGACTTGGATCTTTGGAAGATCCTGTATCATCTTGAACGGAGAAAGCTCCTGGCGGAATCCCACTAGCATCAAAAGCAGCCTCTCGTCAGCGATCTCCAACGACGAGAACTGAACTTCTAACGTTTTTCTCAACACAAAGAGTGGGATTTGATTCTCAAGCATCACCATGTCTTTGAGAATTGAGTTATGACCTGATTTCCTGCCTGCATAATCGACCAAATGTGACATTCCTGACGAAACTCTAGTCACTGTCACATCACCTTCTTTAATGGCATAGATCTGCAAGAACTCCAGCAAGAAGCAAGCATCAATAGCCATCATCCAACCCAAAGTTTCTCTACTGAAATTCAGAAACTTGTGGTAGCTAGCTCGAATTTTTAGCTCGAGCTTGATTAAGTGATCAACCACGTCTTGGAACTCAAGGGTCTGGAGCTGTTTCTGAGTCCTTTTAGCAGCAGAAATCTTGTACCTCTCCATTTCGTACAGTTCTGTACTCCAATAATGGTAAGGACCAATTGCAACCAGTTGTGGGGTGTACGAGGCAGGATCACAAGCCATCAGTGTCTTTGGGACGTTAAAAATGGAAACCGGAAAATCATGGTCATTTTCTAGCTCTTCTTCCATAGTTAGTTGAATACTACTCAGCCATCGGTGCTCGTCGAAGCTAGGAAGTGAATTGGAAGACTTGGTGTATTGGAATGACATGTCTGTTGCTCAGAGGGAAAGCTACTGGTAAATGAAGCAGTTTCTGTATGGAGTCAATTAATGAGCAGCAGTTAGAGGAGCAAAGGATTTTATTATCGGTACAATTAAAATTAACATGTGACATTATTGATAAAAGAAAAAAGCAAGAGGGGGTGAATTATGTGTGCAAAATTTTTGCAATTTCTTTCGATTCATATAATAAATAGATCCTATGAGCTTGTCAACGTTAAAATCTTTTTAAATGACAGGAACTTGTTAGACAATAGGAGCCTTTTGTAGGATAAGACTATGCTTAAACGAAAGGAGCCTAAATGATAAATCTTGTTAAAATAATTTAAAAACAGAAGATACTTGTTAAAATTGAAAGGAATCTCTTGTAAGTTGAAAATAAAAGGAACCTTTTATAAAGATGAATGAGCTTATTGATAAAAACAACACACGCACACACAATATAATGTAGAAATTTAAAGGTTAAAGAGAGAGAAGAAAAACGTTGTCGATTTATACTGATTTGACTTACAACTTAAGCCAATGTCTAGTCCCCAAGCATCTAACTTGAGTGTTTCACTATAAAAACCGAGTATTAAATTTGACGAGTCACTCTAAGTTTACAAGTACATATTTTTCAATGTTTTCTAATTTTTCACACTCGAAATGTATAATAAGCTTATAAAAAGCTCACAAAAAGTCAAAATAACAATTTCTCTCTTGATAGAGTGATTTCACTTTCTAAAGCATGATAGTAATGATATGATTATCAAAAGTATAGATGTTGCTTAAAATGTTTCGACTGTCTGAATATGTTCGTTCTACTTCATAAATGTTGTTGGTCTTTTTTAAATAGTCAATTTCTTCAACTAGTCGTTGCTTCACTTGCATCTTTAGCCAATTGGATGGATTTATCCTTAAAAAACTTCGATGTCATCTTTTCCAAAAATCTTCCAGTGATCACGGAACTAATTTATGACTTTCATAATTAGTAGAATCCTTTCGGATAAACCATTTTTAATAAGGTAAATTCATAAAGAAGGTTCCTGCAATAAAGAAAGCGTATTTCTTATGATTTTATTTCCTTTTTGACAATTAGACTGTTAAATTTATAAGGAAATAAATCCAATTTGAATTTTGAAATATTATACGGTTATCATCAAAATCATCAAATATAAACCTTGAGCTAACAATCTCTCCCTTTTTTATGATGACAAGCAATAATAGATATATTTTTCAAAATTCAAAGAGATAATAAATGATTTCAAAAAATATCTATGACTTTTATATGCTCAGTCATAATTAGCAGGAGCTTGTCTTTAAGAAAGGAACCTATCGTTTATATATCACAGATTTTTACAAATTTCAACAGCATAATCAATCACATATATATTCGAGTAGCATTGAGAAATATATCATCATATATGCAAAAATATTGCAAAAATATATCATATAAACTCTCCCCCTTTGCCATTATCAAAAACTAAGGAGTATAGAGAGGAAACAAAACATAATGAAATAGAGGAAAAGAGTAAACGATGCATCAAACAAAACCATCAGTATAAATAAGCCAAGCAAAAAGCAAGTATTCACAGAGTTATTGAAAAGATTCATGGATTCTTCTGAGCAAAATCAGCATGTCAAGAAGTTGATTATGCTTGTTGTCTATTTGTTCTTGCATTTGATCTTGATTGGCTTGAATGTTCTTTAGCTGTTGTTGGAGATTTGCACTATTTTCATTTTGAGGAGGAATTAGCTCGATGATCTATAGAAGAACCTAGGATTTTTGCTTCTCTTTCAGATTTCTTTTCCACCCAGACATTGTTTTGCAATTTGTATCCAAACTGATAAGGAATGGAAGGGTGAAACTTAGCCGGTGCATACCAACTCAGATTTGCAAAAGGTACTCCATAATGGTTGAAAATCTTGGTGAGCAACATCCCAAAAGGTAGGCAACATATTGTATTTTTGTGATCCTGTTTATCCACCATAAACCTTAAGATCATTGTAGGGAGATTCATTCTATTTCTTTTCAATAAATTATACACTATATAAGTGTTTAACAAATTGCACCTTTCAACATTACTATTCCTGGGGAAAATAGAAGTAGCTAGTAAGTCAAATTGCTTGCTCTAAGGTCTCACATCTAGGGTATTTTAAGCATTAAGGTAGATGGATTTAATAACTTCTCTTAAATCCAGATCATCAACATCCCATTTATGACAAGGAAAATTAGTTCTCCCTATAAGAGCTATATCCAATATATCTCCCAAAATCTCTTCAAAAATTAGAATCTCGCTTTCATTTACCCATGAAACAATGGCTAGCTTTCTATTAATTACTTCCTTTCTCATGTGTGTGCCCTGACTAGCTCATCACACACTGTCTCATCTAATTTTAGGAAATTTTCCCAACCCATTCCAACAAAGTAACGAGAGATAGGTATACCTATGTTATTAAACATCATTAGAGGCAAGACTCTCCCAGCAACCTCCTTTCCTTTCTTGTACTGAATTTTGAAACATTTTTGGTGGTATTGATGTCTTTCTTTTCTATGCAACTATTTTTTATCTTCTTTGCTATGTTTTCTTTAGGAATCATCTTTTCATGAAACAACTCATTTCTATCAATAGAGCCCTTAATAGTTTCTTTAGTCATAGGTGCTTTTCCTTTTTTTTTTTAAATTTCTTCCCTTTTTCTTTTTCTAGATTCTTCTTCATCTTTCTTTTCAGCATTAGCTGTTTCTTTTTGTTCATAAAATTTCTCAGCTTGCTTTGCAAGACTTCTTTTGGTTCGTGGTTGTTTGATTAACGAGAAGGTTCTTCATCTGAATCATCATCATTTATAACCCAGTGTACTTATGATACTTGGGGTTTAGTAACATGTGCTTCACTATGACTATTAGAGTTTTCTTTTGTCCTTTTGATCTAGTTCGTGCCATTGTAAGAGAGATGGATGAGGTTTAGAAGATTTGAGATAAAACCAGAAAATTGGAATGCAGAGAGTCAAGAGTGGCGCTTCGAAGAACAATAAGGGTGAGTAGAGGAGAGAAGTCTGTTTATGGTATATTAGGTGTTTCTTGAGCGTTGATCTCGTGTGAAGATCAATGATCGTACGCTAATACAAGAAGCATGATCATTTGTGTATCTTTTGACAGATCCATACTGCCGTTTGTTAGAACTTCACTGTTGTCTTTAAATGCTGTAACGACAAAACAAAGGAAATTACCTTCTTAGTGTATGTGTAATTTTGTTCTATTAAACCGAGAGGACAAGTAGTTCTTATTAGGTGTTTGCTAAACGAAATGCAAAGACAAGTAGCACAGAATAATATCATAGAGTTTGCACATTCCAATCTCTTTTCTTAACACACAAAATCTATCTTCAGAAAGTGGCTTAGTGAAAATATCAGTTACTTGATTTTCAGTACCAACATGCAAAAGATTAATGGTTCCTTCTAAAACATGATCTCTAAGAAAATGATGTTTGATTTCTATATGCTTAATCATAGAATGATGCAGAGGGCTTTTAGAAAGATTTATGGCACTCATATTGTCACTTAATATAGGAATATGAGAAAAGTTAGAAAAAAATCCTGTAGTTAATGCTTCATCCATAAGATTTGAGCATAACAGCTGACAACTGCTATGTAATTTGCTTCAGTCGTCAAAAGTGCTGTGTAATTTTGCTTCTTGTAGGACTAGGATTCTAGATATCCTTCAAGAAATTGATAGTGAGCACTTGTGCTTATTCGATTGACTTTATTACCTGCATAATCTGCATCATAATTGCCTACTATGTTAAATGAATAAGTTTTTAGATGCCATATTCCAAAGTCCATAGTTCCATGGAGATATCAAAAGATTCTTTTGACTACTTGAAGGTGACTTTCTTTTAGATTTGATTGAAAGCTTGCATAAAGACACACACTAAGCATAATGTCTGTTCTTAAGCTTGTAAGATATAATAGTGATCCATTCATTCCTCTATACTTTGTCTCATCTGTAACTTTGCCTTCTTCATCTTTATCAAGTTTAGTTCCATTGTATTTGGGAGTATCCATCGGTTTGGCATTCTCAAAATGATATTTCTTGATGAGTTCCTTTGTATATTTGTATTGGCTAATAAAGATTCCTTTTTCTATTTGTTTGATTTGTAATCCAAGAAAGAATGATAATTCTCCCATCATGCTCATTTCAAATTCCCCATGCATTAATGCTGAGAATTCTTCACAGAAGGATGGATTAATAACACCAAATATTATGTCATCAACATATATTTGCACTATGAGTAAATCATTCTCCTTTCTTTTAATACATAAGGTTTTATTGACTTTTTCTCTTTCAAAGTTATTCTCAAGTAGAAAGTTACTTAACCTCTTATACCATGCTCGAGGAGCCTGCTTTAGACCATACAGAGCTTTGGATAACTTCATCTTGTAATCCAAATGATTTTCATCTTTAAAATCTAGGGGTTCCTAAATAAATACTTCTTCGTTAATGTAACCATTTAAGAATGCACTTAACATTCATTTGGAACAACTTGAAGTTTCAATAGCATGTAAAAGCAAGTAAAATTCTAATCGATTATAATATAGCAACAGGTGCATAAGTTTAAACAAAATCAATACTTTCCTATTGATTGGAACTTTGAGCCACAAGTATAGCTTTGTTTTTTACCACCTTACCATTTTCGTTAAGTTTCTTTCAAAATATCCACTGAGTCCCAATGATTGACTTGTTTTGAGGACGAGGTACTAAATTCTAGACTTTGTTTTTATCAAATTGATTTAGTTTGGCTTTCATGGATGATACCCAGTTTTCATTAGTAAGGGCTTCTTCAACGATCTTTGGTTCTATTTATGAGATGAGAGCCATAAAGTTGTTCTTGAACGATGATATTGTTCTTAGACTTTGAGAGGGATCTTTAAGAATATATTGATGTGTATTAGGACCTATTCATTCTCTTAGTGTTTTTCGTTGCATAGACTCCTGCTGAAATGAAGGAGACTGCTTTGTTCTAGCTTCAGAAAGGCGTTCTTGATTTTGTAATTCTAAGGGTATTATTGGATTAGTTTGATTATCCGATGTATTTTTAGGAATCAAAAGATGCTTTTCATCATCTGAATCAGTTGTTGTTGTCAATGGTAATGCTTCATCAAATACCATATGTATCTATTCTTTTACCTTCTTTGTCCTTTTATTATATACTATGAATTCTTTACTGGCAGTACTATAGCTTAGAAAAATAACTTCGTCTGATCTCGCATCGAACTTTCCAAGGTTGTCTTTTCATTGTTTAGAACAAAACACTTACATCCAAAAGCTCGAAAGTAAGCAACATTTGGTTTTCTTCCTTTCCACAGCTCACAGGGGGTCTTTTTTAGAATAGTTCTTATAAGACATATGTTAAGAACATAGCATGCCATGGATAATGCTTCTGCCCAATATCCACGAGGTAGTTCACTTTCACATGGCATGGTCTTGGCCATATCAGCCAAAGTTTTGTTCTTTCTCTAATTCATTTTCATATAGCATGGTCCTGGCCATATCAACTAAAGTTCTGTTCTTTCTCTCTACAACTCCATTTTGTTGAGGTGTCCATGGACAAGAGAAGTTGTGAGTTATACCATTGTTGTCATAGAATTCTTCAAATTTTTCGTTATTAAATTCTCCTCCGTGATCGCTTCGAATTGAAGTGATGCAGTACCCTTTTTCTATCTAAATGTTTTTGCAAAACTTCTCAAACACTTCAAAAGCATCATCTTTATTTGATAAGAAATAAACCTATGTAAATCTGGAGCAATCATCTACTATAACAAAACTGTAATGTTTATCACCAAAACTTTGAGACCTAGTGGGAATGAATAAATCCACGTGCACAAGTTCAGGTGGTTAGCTAGTAGACACCATATTTTTAGGAGGAAAGTTGCTTTTGACTTGTTTACCTTTTAAACAAGTCTCACAAACCTGATTGCTTTCGAACTTTAAGGTCAGTAGTCCTCTTACTAACTCGTTTTTTGATAATTTTGTCCGAATCTCATGTTGACATGTCCGAATCTCATGCATTAAGATTCTTCCTTCCATCAATGAAATTTTCTAGCATTTTTCTCCTTTCCAAGTTTTGAGGTGGTGAATTTTACTTCTAATTGTTTTACCTTATCAGAAACATTTTTTAGTAGCATATTTTCTAGCTTAGCTCTAGAGCTTCCTTTTCAGAAACCTTTTACTTATAGTCAATCTCAAGAGATATATTCTTGGTCCCTAAATTTTCATTTGCAGATTCCAATGATTTGATCTTACTCTTCAAAAATGTATCATTGCTTTTGAACTTCTCAACTTCTTTGAAATACTTCACCGTCAACCTTTTGTACTGATCATACAATTCATGATATGGATTTTTCAATTCATCAGCTTCAATATTAAAGTCAGAGTAATATACCTCATCACCTTCTGATTTAGCCATGAAGCAAACGTTGCTGACTTCTTTCGGTTCTTCTTCTTCAAAGTTTTCAGAATCCTCATCTAACCAGGCTGCAGTCATCGCTTGCTTTCTATATTTTCTATTCTCTGACTTGTCCTTTTAAAGAAGAGGACATTCTGGTCTTGTGTGTCCAGGCTTCTATTAATGATAGCATATGATTTGATTGTTTTATATATTGCCATTGTTGCTGTTGCCTTTTGATATGAACCTGTTGATTCTGACTTTCTTGTTTCCTTCTTTGCCTTCATCAGCTTCTTCTTATAGAAGCAGACATATTTTTCTGATCATAAAGTTGAACTCGTCATCTCCATCTATTTGCAACTCAGTGTCACTTTCATCACTGCTTGATTTGTCAATTGCTTTCAGTGCCATTCTTTTTCTATAGGAAGATCCTTCATCTTGCCTAAGCTTGGTTTCATAGATCATCAGATTTTCTCATAGCCATTCGAGTGAAATAATGTCTAGATGCTTTGTCGTTTCTAGGGCTATCACCTTAGGTCTCCATTTCTTTAGTAGTGACCTCAGAATCTTTGTTACGAGCTCATCATTGAGATATATCTTTCCTAAGTTCTTTAGGGTCGTGATAATGTTGTTAAAACGTCTAAAGAATTCATCTATGGTCTCTCCCTGTTTCATGCCAATAGTTTCGTATTGATGCACTCAAAGACTTATTCTATACTTCTTTACCTCATTTGTTCCTTCAAACTTGACTTGAAGTTTGTCCCACATTTTTTTTACTGCAGAGTAGTAGGATATCTTTTTAGATTCTTTTGGAGATAAAGCACATATCAGGTGATGTTTTTCCTTAACGTTTAGTTGTGCATTTCTCCTGTCAGCATTAGTCCATATTTCTATGTTATCGGAAGTGGGAATAATAACACTAACTTTAATTGCTTGCCATTTATAGAATGAAGATATATGGTCATTCTCTCTTTTCAGTATGAGTAGTTGTTTTCATTGAAGTAAGGAGGCTTTGAGACGGATTGTCCTTCAAAACTTCTCAAGGTGTTTGCTATGATCTATCATGTGCTGTAAAACATAAAATATGAAACCTGGCTCTGATACCAAATGATAGAAGCAAATACATGCAAGAGAGGGGTGAATTGTGTGTATAAATTTTTTCGCAAGTTCTTTTAATTCGAATAATAAACAGATCCTAGTTAAAAAATAATAAGAGCTTATTAGACGATAAAGCCTTTTTAAATGATAAGAACTTGATATGCAATAGGAGCCTTTTGTAGGATAGTACCCTGCTTAAATCAAAGGAGCCTACTGAATGATAAATCCTATTAAAACAATTTAAAAACAGAAGGCACTTGTTAAAAGTGAAAGGAACCTCTTGCAAGTTGAAAATAGAAGGAGCCTTTTATAAAGGTGAAGGAGCCTCTTGTTAAAAACAACACACATACATAATATAACGTGGAAATTTAAAGGTTAAAGAGAGAAAGAAGAAAGACGTCGATTTATACTGGTTTGGCTTAAAACCCAAGTCTACGTTCAGTCCTCAATTACCCAACTTGAGTGTTTCACTATAAAAATAAAATATTAACTTTGACAAGCCTCTTCAAGCTAATAAGTACATATTTTTTAAGGTTTTCCAACCTTTCACATTCGAAATGTGTAACAAGCTTCTAAAAAGCTCACAGAAAAATAAAATAACAATTTCTCTCTTAGTAGAGTGATTTCACTTTCTAAAGTACAATAGTAATTAAGTGATTCTAAAAAATATAGATACTGCTCAAAATGTTTCGACAGTCTGAATATGTTCGTTCTACTTCATAAATGTTGTTGGTCTTCCTTAAATAGTCAATTTCTTCAACTAGTTGTTGCTTCACTCGCATCTTTAGTCAGATTTAACCTTAAATAACTTTGATGTCATCTTTGCTAAACTTTTTTTAGTAATCACGAAGCTAATATATCACCTTTATAATTAGTAGTATCCTTTTAGATAAACTATTTTTAATAAGGTAAGTTCATAAAGAGAGTTCATGTAAGAAAGAAAGAGTATTTCTTATAATTTTATTTCTTTTTTTAGAATTAGACCGTTAATTTTACAAGGAAATAAATCTAATTAAAATATTAAAATATTCTAGAGTTATTATCAAAACCGTTAAATGTAAAGCTAACAATTATTTTACTCCATAGGGAATGCGTTTTCACCTATCCATATGAGATGTGTATCTTTGGAAGAACCTACTCTTCTACTTTTGTCTTAGTCCTAGAAAACAATGAAAGCTTAGACTCTACTTTTTGTCTTAAGCCTCTGCCTAGGGGATTAATTGTGGTCGGGTCGGCCACGCTGGGCCCGGATCCAGTCAAGACGACCCGAGGGCCGATCGGTCCATTCTCCAAAGATCAA
>JANITX010000005.1:8952001-8968393 GCA_027564395.1 Erythroxylum ulei
GATTCGAACTCGCAACCTCAAGGTTTTGTTGTTTCTAAGAACACGCTCAGTATAACCTGCAAACACACGCCGCAGTATAACCTGCAAACACCTTCGGGTGGGGTGTGGGGTCCAACAACCACCAAAAGATTTAGTTTGCATCGGACCACATAAATCAGCATGGATTAATTTAAGGCATTTTGAAGCTTTCTAAGCCTTTCCAAAAGGAAAAGAATTTCTTGTTTGTTTTCTATAAACACATCCTTCACATAAATCAATGGAGCTAACTTTTGGTAGTCCAAGAACCATACCTTTATCACACAGCAGTTTCAAGCCTTTAACATTGAGATGCCCATAACGTAAATGCTACAATTTTGAGTCATCTTTTCCACCAACAGCAAGAACAAAACTTCCCATATTTGAAACCCCCAGTGGGAACATTCTGTTTTGCGTCATTTTGATAATTACCATCACACAGCCTGATCGCTTTTCTTTGATAACACAAGCATCATCATCAAATAATACGGAGTAACCACCAACTAATAGTTGTCCAACACTCAATCAATTATATTCAAGATCAGGTACAAATTGAACATTGTGCAGACACTTTATTTTACCATTGTTAGTCTCGATTTTGACCGTACCTTTCTCTTCGACTTGCATTTCCTTTTTGTTTCCAAGTTGCACTTTCATCTTCTGTGTTTCATCCAGATTCTCAAAGATACTTTTGGTTCCCGACGTATGATTCGAACAACCATTATCTACAAACTACACATTGCTAGATATATGGTTAGTACGTTAGTACTATAATAAACCATAAAATCTTACTTTCTTTACTTTCCTCTTCATTTTCTGCTACATAATTGGCTTTCTGGTTTTTGTACCAACAATCGGCTTGTACGTGCATTCCTGACATATGATTCGAACAGCCACTATCTACAAACCACACATTGCTAGATATATGGTTAGTACTATAATAAGCCATAAAAAGCTTACTTTCTTTACTTTCCGCTTCATTTTTTGCTGCATAATTGACTTTCTAGTCTTTGTACCAACAATTGGCTTGTACGTGCCCATATCCCTTGCAATTATGACATTGAATACTCTACTTGTAGTTTCTTTGCTCGTTTGACTGCTTATGCCTATCATATCTACCTTTTCCTCGTCCGCGACCACGATCACGACCACGACCACGACCTCGAAATCCACCTCTTCCACAACCTCTTCCTGCAAAACTTTCACCTTCTCCAACTCTGGTGACTACCTCCTTCACTTGGAATGCCTTTTCATGATTCTTTTCAAGTAATTTATTAATTCTCTCCTCATAAGCTTGCAGAGACCCCATTAATTAATCAAAGGAAAAAAACTGATAAACCCTTAGATTCTTCTATAGCAGCAACTACATGGTCAAATTTTGGAGTCAAGTTTCTCAATACCTTTTCAACAATGGTCCGATCGGTAATTTGCTCTCCATAAGACCTCA
This sequence comes from Erythroxylum ulei, assembly GCA_027564395.1. Classification (NCBI taxonomy): domain Eukaryota; kingdom Viridiplantae; phylum Streptophyta; class Magnoliopsida; order Malpighiales; family Erythroxylaceae; genus Erythroxylum; species Erythroxylum ulei. The sequence continues at coordinate 8,953,464 of JANITX010000005.1, forward strand.
TTTGGCTGGCTAGTGTCGTTGCCCGTGACATGAAATCAGGAATTGATTCTCTACTTTTCATCATCAAAGTTTCAAAGTCACATCAAAGTGATTGCGATCTCACCACCATCACTTTCGATTCACCTTGAAACTCCTTTAAAATTAACCACGCTTGTCTCAAGGTGGTTGCCGCAACAATACGTGAGAAGGCGCTATCATGGATGGCTTGCTGGATAATCTCCAATGCCTTGGAATCTCTCTTCTTGTTCTCACGCAATTTTGTTTTTTCATCTAGATCTGTAAACCCATACTTTACAAATTCCCATAAATCTTGAGACAAAACTCGTAACCCTGTCCTTTGAAGACGGGAATTAGTGTTTGTGCAGTACCCATTGCGTTGCCGTTATTAGTCATCTAGAGTTCACTCAATTTACTTTGCAACCTGTGCTCTGATACCGATTTTGTTGGAGAAGAAGAAATAAAAAACAATTAACAAAGTAAGATTATTATTATGGCTTGAAAGTGGGCTATTTATTCATTATTTAAAAATCTGAACATATCGCCTTATATAAATTTACAATCGAACGATCAATTAGAAATTTACAAATATAACATAAACAACACAATTAAATCTCTAACTAATCAAATTACAAAATAATCGGCACACTATCTCAACTTAATGACAAATTACAAACCAAATCAAACAGATAAGACTTTGAATCAAGCTTCAATAGATGCCGGATGTTAAGTTAATGTTCTGACCTACAAACACCAAAGAAAAGGGATCTTAACAATTGGGATTACAATTAGAACATTAAGCGTTTATATTTGAATTTAAGTTTGAAATTTTTTTTAATTCAAACCTTATCAAAATTAGTTTGTCATTAATTTAACAAAATGACTCAATCCAATCCCACGCAACAGGTTTCCGGACACCCTCAGAGCAGATAGGTGAAGCTTTGCGACAAATTAGGTCAAAAACATCATTAACAACAGTGGAGGCACAACTGAAAGGGACGCCGTTAAGTCCACTATGATTGGTGGGACAACCGAGCTTCCAGGTGAGACTTTTAGGAGGCAATTGGAATGAGAATGAAGATGTAGGGAGCTTGTGTGAACGTATAGCCTTGAAGATTTTGTTGAAGAACTTCAGATTTTGGGGCCTCAGCTTAAAGGACAAAGGAAGGTTACGCAGGAATAGACTGTTTTGCTTTTTTTTTTTTGAGGGAAAGACTGTTTTGCTTTTAGCTGCTTAGTAAGTCGTTTCAATTCTTTCTTAGTGATGGCTTGGTTTTACGGTGCAAGAGATTCTACTCTCTCTCCATTGGATTAAGCATTCACGAAGGGATCTCTAGGCAAAAAGTGCAGAGAGGAAGAAGGTGCTGGCCTGGCCTTCAGGATTAATTCTGCTTAGTCATGTCTTCAGGTAACACAAGTAACATTGTGAAAAGACAGCTACTGTAGGTGAAAATTGTTTTCTTTCTTTGGCTTCAGAATCATGGTCAGCTCATGAAGTTTGCCTTCGACTTCTTCCTGGTATAATCTAGAAAAGATTAAGATGTTGAACTGATAAAAGAACTGAAAAATTGGAGTATTGCAAAATTGATAAAGAAACATTTTATTACACTTTTTCATATGGATGCCAAAACCATTTGAAGAAAAGGTTTACATTAAATAAAAATAGTTAATAGAACAAACAGCCTTATATACAAAGCTGAAACCACAAAACTTCTATCGCCTCTGGAAATTGAAGGCCCTGATGGAAAATGCGAAAATAAATGCGAAGAGGACGGTGCACCCAAGAACAACAGCTGCTACAACTCCCAGGAAATCGTGTTTGTAACCGAAGTAGTCATTCAGAAACTCTTTCACTGTCTGCCCATTCTCGATGGTTTCCTCTATATCTCCGTATTGTGATACGATCAAACCATACAAGGTCCATGACACTGGACATCCCCAGTAGTACCATCTCCACCATACAGGTATGCGCTGTTCGGTACAAGCAAACAAACAACAGAATTGGAATTAGGATCGGTCTCCATGATATTGAAACTAAAGGATGAACATGCGTTTGAAGGAAGAAGAACAACTTACAGTTCTGGGGACAATGAATCCTGAAAAGAGATTCCAGAATCCGTAAAATGCTGAGGAGACAATTTGTGCTATGTGGTGGTTTGGTGTCATAGCAACAGTCATCATCCCATAGTAGGTGAAGTACAGTAGAGTGAAGTACATGAAGAACAGGTACCACAAGAACTTAGCAGCATTCCATTCAAATCCAATCATGGCATATACAATGAGACCGTAGACTACTGCTTGGGCAAAGATGTATGGAATCTCGATCAGGACCTGAGCACAGAAAAAATGAGAAGAGACTGGTAAGTAACATGTTCAACTTGGTCATATCACAGGTAGGAGAATCTGAACGTATGTGTTACCTGTGCAAAAGCATAGGGCAGAGCTGAGTACATTCCGGCAGCTCTCTCTCTGTAAAAGACAGTTCTTTCAACAGCCACCACTGGCTGCACAGACGAGGCGTTTTGTACCCCAAGGAAGAGAACAGCTGCATACATCGAACCCATTGCGTTTATGAAGTCCTGTTGCCTTTTCCTGCAATATAGTCATAGCAAAGCGGTAATGAGGAGCAAGATAACTAGCAGAGAATGACACCTTTGATATGATATTCTCCGATTGTTACTTACATTTTGGAACCAAGATCCCAGAACATTGTTCCAAACATCAGGGCAATGAATGTTGTGAAGAGAAACCTAACGGCAGTGTATGGTGGATTACGCCAGTACGACCAATGTTGCTTCCATAGGCAGGCTACACACTGGGTCAGAAAGGGCTGTGAGTACTCCGTAGGGAAATATAGATCCTTGGAACTCGGAGCTGGTTTGCTTAGTTCTTGGATCATTGCTTTGTTTCTCCTGAAGAGTTCTGAATTTTTGTAAATATCTGTAAAATCAACTCCCAAAGCGACTTCTTGCGCTGCAGTGCTAACTTCCAGCATCCATGTTGCTGGATTATAGCCATCAGTAATTTTACTGACTCCTTCAATGGACTAACATTAAGAAAAGTGATATAAATTAGCCTGTGATCCTATTATGATCAAGGTATGAGGGTAATGCGTCAGATTAGCATACCTCAAAGTAGTTGATCAAATGAGAAGAATGGTGACCCAATGGCCCAACATATATTTCTTGTCCTCCTCGCTTCATCAGAAATAGCTGCAAATGTTACATGAAGCACATTACTTCCACATTATAACAATGAATCCCCTTGATCAGGAAATAGAAATAATTTCTGTTAGTAGGTTACCTCATCAAAAGCTTCAAAAATATCGATGCTCGGTTGATGGATTGTGCATACAACAGTTCTTCCAGTATCTACAGTGTTTCTAACTGTTCTCATAACAATTGCAGCAGCTCTTGCATCGAGCCCAGAAGTTGGCTCATCCATGAAAATTATAGAAGGGTTTGCCACTAACTCAACAGCTATGGTTAACCTCTTGCGCTGTTCAGTCGATAGACCGTTCACGCCAGGCAATCCAACTAAAGCATTTCGCAATGGATTTAGTTCCACAAGATCCATAACTTCCTCAATGAACATCTGTCACCAATGTTAAGGTCAATTGAGTGTGGCTCAGGAAATGCAGTTTAAGTTGATTGAAACTACTACTAGTTTGCGTTCAAATTACATTGCAGAAGAAGAATGTAGATATAAATGCCTACCTTTCGTCTCTCGGCCTTGACGTCCGATGGTAGACGAAGCCAAGCTGAGTAGAGTATGGATTCATAAACAGTAACATGGGGTGAGTGGATGTCATTTTGCTCACAGTATCCTGAAATTCTAGCGAATGTTTCTTGCTTCTTGGGATATCCAGAAATTGTGATGTTGCCTTCAATGTACCCACCGGTTTTCCTACCAGCCAACACATCCATCAAAGTTGTTTTACCAGCACCGCTAACACCCATTAACGCTGTTAGAACGCCTGGCCTAAAAGCGCCACTGACACCCTTCAAAAGCACCAATTTGTCTTCATCAATTCCCTGGTTTTTCATTTCCTACATGCATCAGATGCAATAAGATCAGTTCTCTTCATCATTGGAAGCCATCAATTGAATGATGAAATGATTTTTGTTTGTGGCTTTGATACCTGAGGCATATCAACAGAGTATATAACTTCATCAAATGTGATGGAATGCGGTTCAAATGGGAGAACCATTCCTTTCTTCTTGGCATGGCTCGCCTCTTCCGATTCTGTGTGCAAATTCACATCAGATAGTTAAGTGACAGGCAGAATGGCTGACCTGAGCAGAATCACACATAATCAATGGTATCTCTTACCTGAGTGTGCTTTGTGACTACTTCCCTGCTCTGCCAATTGAACGGCTCCAGCAGGTCTGTGACTAGTTTCAGTACGTTCCGGTTCATCAGATATAACAGCTTGAGGCTTCTCAAGTGCTGGCCAATATAAATTGCAAGATGTCAGCACAAGCTCTCTAAGTATTTACACTAGGCAAGGAAACTTAGGTGGTTAATGAAACTCACGGCCGAGGAAAGTTAGTGCCAGAGTGAAAAGGAAGTTGAAGATTGCTGTGAATCCGATCAAAGCCCCAATCCCTAACCAATACCAATACGCATGTGGAAAGACTCCTCGAGACTTCAAAAATTGAACTCCGAGTGGCACTGATGAGTTTGGAGCATTCTGCAATTTGTAAAACAGATAAAACAGATAATTTCATTTTCAAAAGATATATCTAATCAAAGAGTGGCTGTTCAGGAAAATTACATGTCTCCAATTTTTTCCCAGGAATTCGTTAACAAGTATCGCATTCTGCCCATACATCAATGGCGAAATCCAGTAACCCCATATCCACCATTTCTTTATGTCATCTGCAGTTGTCAGCAAGAAGAACCACAAAAATCATTCAAGTTTTAACATGATAAAATTTCAATCATCCTTTGAACATTTAGCAGAAACTTTACCTCGTGAAATAATAACACCACCAAGTGCAAAAAGTGCAAGTAGTGCAAAGGACCCGAAGGTGTTTGCAACGATCATGTTCCTTCCAGTAGCAGCAATAAATCGAAATAGTCCAGAGGCCATCTGATTAACCAGTAATAGTAACATGTACTGCTTAAATAACCTGCACATATTTTGCATACCCTTTCAGTACCAGCAAGATCATATATGGCAGTCTTAAAGCATTTACATTTTTCTTTATACCTTCCAACGTTAGGATCAAATCCAATGACATAATATGTCAGGAACACCCATACAGCAACTTCCAAAAATGTGATTGGAATCTTAAGTAGCCAAGGGGGTAAAGAATATGCCCACGAAGGATAGAATAGGAGGTCCCTTTGCTTGTAGAACACAGGAAGCTTTGCGATTGTCATGGATAGCTCCGACATACCATTGAACATGATCATGACAACAGTAAAGAACAGAGCTCCAAGATAAATTCCTCCATCGACTAAGGTATCTCTATGCATCTCAGTTCGGAAGAAGAGGGTCATTGAAATGAATGCCATTAAAGTGAGCTAGACGTCAAACCAAGAATAAGAAATTATTAGTACTTTTGCAAATTTCAGAGTAAGGCGCTAAGATCACCAAAAACTTTTGATAATCACCTGGCTCAGCTTGAAGATATAGACAAAAGAGTTCCTCTTCATGAGCAAGTACTCTCTTGAGAAGTTAGCTTTTAGCAGATCCATCTTTCCAACACCGTACCTTTCGGTTGCCAGAGCAGCTGGATGACTCTTGTTCTTGTCAAATGGAGCAGAAAGGTCATTTGATATCCTTTGCCCCACACTAAATGACTTGAATGCCTTAACAAATTCGTCGACAGTGACAAAGTTATAGGGCTGATCTTTTCGTGCCCAATACTGCTTCTGATCTTTCTTCGATGTCACCTGCAATGAAATCATCATTTGCAGAGATTAGGAAAGTTCCAAAGCAAGGTTCTTTATGCTCTATTTTCTTATGGAAGGCCTATTTTGATAAAAACAAGACAAGAGTTATTTGTTATTTCTTACTTCCTGTAAGAAGTCAGCAACCCCTTTTCTTTCAGGACACCTGAACCCCATTTGTTCGAAAAACTCAAGCACATTTTCCCGAGGACCTTGGTACACAATTTGACCATCTGAGATGAGGATAATGTCATCAAATAGGTTATAAGTCTCTGGAGCAGGTTGAAGAAGGGAGATAACTGCAGTTCCATTAAGAATGTGATTGGATTGCTTTAGGCAGTTGACAATCTGGAAAGTTGTTGAACTATCCAAGCCAGTAGAAATCTCGTCCATAAACAGTGCCCTTGCAGGTCCAACAAGCATTTCACCTGCAATGTCGATTGCATAACATGTTCATACACACACACACACAGATTCCAAAAGCAAATAAAAACCCTTTTCTTTCTTGTGGTCATTGAGCTCATTTACCTGTCGTCACACGTTTTCTTTGCCCTCCAGAGATACCCCTCAACATTTCATCTCCTACTAATGTATCTGCACATACTTCCAATCCTAATATCTGTAGAAGTTATGAACATTAAAGAAAGGCATTAGATAATGAAGCCACAGAGATTTGTGTTAACTGAAGAATACTTTCTGATGGCATTACCTTTAGTATGTAATCCGTGACCACGTTGGTCTCCTCACCTTCTGTTGAAATTGCCTACAGTACCAAAATGGAAAAGAATTTAACTTCAAAGTGTCATCAATGAAACTTATATTAACTTATTGAATTTGACGAAAAATCACCATAGCTGTAACCTTATCTACACATGATATTTTTGCTCACCTTCATGAAGACATCAATATCGGGATCGGGTTTGATATTTGCTGCTTTTTCTCTTCTTGCTAACTCTGCTAACATTTCTGAAAGTTGCCAGAAACAATTACAGATATTTAAGCTAGAATTTCTTGACTACATATTGAAAACTATGCTAAAAAGATCAGATTGAACCAAAAAAGACAAGGACTTCTAATCTAACCATGTCGGAAACCAACTCCTTGGCACCTGGCAGAAAATGCCAAAGTTTCCCTTACAGTCATTTCTCCAATGTGGAGATCATGTTGGCAGATATAGGCAACCGTTCTCTGTGGGATGAATTCATTCATACTGTGGCCATTATAACTCACGTTACCAAAGACCTATAAGTGAAATGAAAACTCCTCAAATTAGATAAGAAAATCTAGAGGGTAAGTCTGAAATTAATAGCTTAATCCTCATAAACCAAATAAAGGTACAAGGATATGTGAACACCTTTAGATTGGGATCAAGCTTTCCAGCCAATGCCAACAAGAGCGTGGTCTTTCCAGAACTTGGAGGACCTAAAAGCAAAGTCATTCTGCAACGTATGCATAGTGAGAATTACAAGTGATACAGATTATATATGAAAATTTGTTAATAGGTAGAAGCTGAACAATCATATATCAACTAGCAGCTTAACTCTCACCTTGATGGTTTGACGATTCCACTAACATCCTTAAGAACGGTCAGATGTTTCTTTTGATTTGGAAGGATATGAAGATAATTCAACAAACCCTTTTGAAATAAAAATCAAAATTAGTATATTTGTAGATCCATAGTTGGAATAGATAGATCATATGCCAAAAATCGTAATTAATACTAAGATGATGACAAGCAGTTACCTCTACTATGTTGATAGTGAAGTTAATGAATGTAGGCAAAGCTCTGCTTCCTACATATGCCTCTGCCTCAATATTCAGATGCTCATATCGGACTTCAATTGTTGGCAGATCAACTCCAACCCTAAAACAGCAAGGCTATATAAAAAAATTAGAGAAAGAAGTATCAAATTTAAAGCATCTAAGACCAACTACTTTACACGATAAAAAACAGAGCTACTCTGTTTCTTCTTTTTCGATTCTATCTATCTATGTTAAAAGATCCAACTTCTGTTCCGAGTTCCTATCTTTTAGTAACTACCACAGCTAAAATTTCTAGTATCCGAAAACCAAGTTTTGCTAACGAGTCTTTACCTATCAATACGATCCTTGAGTTTCAACAAGAATCTCTCGTTATCTTCTTCAGCTACTTTGACCAACCTCTGGATCAAATGCTTCCTTTCTTGGAATCCAAGGTTGTGTATGTCAATCTCAGTAGCTATACCTTTCGATGCACTTGTTAATATACCCTTCCTCAAACGATCATATGTAGGCAGCTTCTCAAGAACAGCCCACTTAAGAGCCTCCTCATCGTCTTCTTCACGTGAAGAAACCGAAAAAGCTTCCATACCAGTGTTTCTCCACATTGAAGAACTTCCCCTTCTTAGACTGTTACTTGCTCTATAAATATCACCGCCCTCCATTGTTGAACGATCAGCAGCACTGCAAACACAAAATGTTCTTAACACCCACCAAAACTCTGAACTTTCTGTATGTCACCTTCTTTCTCTTGCTCTTTTTCTGGAACTTGATTACAACAAAGAAAAGATTTTTCGAGCTGTTGTGCCAAGAGAAGCACAAGATGAGAGATGGACTTATGCTAGACGTGGAAATCCAACGTATATAAAATGTGCAGACAGTAGCGAAGTGGCGGCTTTGAACTTTCAAAGCTGGCGTTTTCCAGGAAGGCTCGTGAATGGGAAGTGAGAAAAAACATGTGAGAAGTTTTCTATTATTAAATCGTCGGTTGAAGTTTTGCATACCCTCCAAGTTATCTGTAAGCTGTACAACACGGAGTCCCGACCTAAGCCACCTTTGCTTGACCAGTGACCATCCCAAAATTCTGTACATTATAACAACAATAATAATTTTGACTTTCAAACAATGGACTTGAAAGTTTCTCACATTAAAGGGTTCCAACTATACAGAGCTTTTCACACATGTCTTCGGCTTCTAGAAGTCCTTGATTTTGAGGAGGGTCTGGCTCTGCCTTCCCTTTTGGGGTATTACTTTTAGTTGGTGCGTTTACCCAAAGATATTTGGTCAGTCTTCACGTACAAGGAAAAGGACCCTTATCCACATTACACGCAGACGACCGCATTGGATGAAATATTCAACGCAAAAGAGAAGAAAAAGCAAGCAAAATAAAGAAAAACGACACCATATGAAAGGTTGAGGAAAAGTCTCAAGGGAGTCTTTTTATTGGAAATAATTTTATTAAGTATTAATAATAATATTTCAGTTCTAAAAAAACAGCTTCTCTACGGTAAGACTGCATAATGATAACCACATGTCTCAAAAAAATTTGGCTGCAGAAAATAATCTCTCACTAAACTCCCAAAATTTTGGATACAAATGAAGTTATCTTCTTTGTGGCATGATAAGGTGGACAAGTGCACCCCACAACAGTTAATGCAGACAGAAACTATCGTTAATTTCTTGGTCCAGGGTTGAAAAATCATATAATTCTAAGAGTTAGTTGCCCACCTTATAGTGCAAATGTCTTAGTCCCTTTCTTACGCTACCTTGAATAGAAAATGTTTGGATGTCATAAAGGTGTTATTGGGGAATCCCTAAAAGATAGGTGTTAATACGGACCCACCACAATAATTGACACTTTGGCTTTGCTCTCCAGTCAGCCCCGCAGAGAAAAGATGTTTACATATATAATTGTGTATAATTTATACAGAACTATAACAGGATAAGTTAAGATTAATAAATAAAAAAGAATTCCCCAACATGCATGCACTTAATGAATGCCAACTTAAAATAAAGATCCTTTCAAGTTTTTAAAATATGCAAGTATGTGATCAATTTACGGGTTCATCAAATAAATTGAATTTTACTTTTATATTAATGCTGGTTTTTTTTTATACTTTTTTCATAAAGTTGGACAACATTTAATTGCATTTTTTAGTTTTTCAAATAACTTATCGGTTAAGTTACGTAATTTGATCTGGATAAAGATAATAAAGTGGCCGAATAAATGATCTAGATCAATAGGTCAAAGTCTGGGTAGAAAATGGATCCCGATCAGTGTGGACTGGACTCATATTCGACCTGTATTAGGAAAGCCTGATATGGAAGCTATAAATAAAAGTTAAGATCTTCTATAGTTGCCTATATCATTCGTAAGCATAAAGATTCTTTGACCCATCAAGAGAGCTTACGTTTTGAGAAAACTGTAGAAAAACGTTAACCGCGTCTCGGTGAGCAGTTCCCATAAAGATGGTGGTAGATTCACCCTCGTTTCGTTTTCGAAAAGCTCGTTTGAAGTTATGGAACCGAAATCAGGTAATTTCTGCATTTCTTCATTTATTGCCTTTTCACGTTCGATTCGGGATACGTAACTAAGTTATTATTACGTGTTACACGTGGTATCAGAACGGTGACGTGATCGGGTGATTAAAAATGAAAAATTTTCACTTTTTCTCCATAAGGTTTTTGAAGAGTTAACTTCTGTTTCTCATTATTTTCTTATATTGCATGAAATTGGTATAAAAGTGTTTAGCCTTGAGAAACAGGTTGAAAACAACCCTGGGAGCCCGAAAAATCAGCCCGAAACACACCATAAATTGCCATTTTTTTGACTGGGCGACGGATACCGTCGAGCACGTGTGGGACACGCGCCCAAAGGGTGAATAGTATTGCCCCATGGGGTGGTACAAATGCCAGACACATGGTCGATAAGAACGACCCACGTGTCGGCCCGTGCCACGCATGCGCCTGTCGATAAGCCCACGTAGGCGCACATCTGGCACATGCCACGCACGCGCCATACAAGTTGAAGATACGTCACGCGCTGCTCCCTCCCATGCGTAACGTCATCGCAGACATCAACTGATGACATCATCACTACAGTGCGCTGACGTTGTGTTAACGTCAGCGTGCTACAGTATTTAAAAAACACACACACACACAAAATTTTCAGATTTTCCGTAATGGGGTGTTTTGGGTCAGTTTCTAGGCCCGGGAAATTCATAAAGTGAATTTTTCCATATTTTTGGATTTATTACATTAGTAATAAATTAAAGTTTAACTCTAGAAAAGAAATTAAAGTGTTCTGAATCCGATTTCAAATGAATTTTCATGCTTCAGACATCATATGAGAGAGATACTTCAAGTTTTTGTGTCTCAGGTCTCATGCTTAGTGTTCGGGATTGCATGATAATTACTTGGAAAAAGAATTAAGACATTCTAAAGCTATTTTGAGTGAATTTTCGTGCAACAAACTAGCCATAAGGGAGATACAAAAGGTTCGCGTGTCTCGGGTGGTCGGTTCAGTGTCCGGTTACGCATGATAGTCGCTCTAATGAGATTTTTCCTTTACAAAAGTCTAAAATGAAGTTTTCAGAGAATGTCTTCAGCATGAGTGTGTGACAGTGAGATTATGCATTCGGGTTTTTGCATTTATTGATGTTACATTGCCACATACTATATGCCCATAAAGAATGCGAAGATGACATAAAGATGTATACCTTGTGTTTGTGGACTTTTTGAGTGCTGATGAGGATGTAGTCACCATAGTGGCCTTTTAAGTTAGTATTTTGAATTGTTCTGCTTACACGTTAAGGGATGTCTTTGGTCTCATGTTTGGTTATTCTGCCCACAGGTGTTGGCCTTAAATGAGATTTGGATATGTGCATAAAGACATTGGATAGAGGAAAGTCATTGCTTGAATGATCTATTCGCCCACAGGTGATAATGTCATTAGAGTTGATGGTTTGTACTTTGATCGCTTTTATGTGAAACTTTAGTTGCATATATTATGTATTCAGCCCACAGGTGTTTTATAATATATGTGACCAAATTTTCAGTAAAGATACTGTTTTAATGGCTTTGAGTATCGTTATTGTCCTACATTTGTGTTGATTTAAATAATGTTATTATACAGTCACCTTTTCGGTTAACAATATCAGTGTCACCATTGAAACCCTGATTGGTTTCAATACAAAGAAGTGAACAGAGGATGTATTGAATGCTACGGAGATAGCTGAGGTTGATATGGACCATACGGATGGATATGTCATCTCCACCTACATCCTATGAAGCCTGGGATAGGTCTAACAGATTATGTCTTATGACCATTAAGAAATTCATACTTGACCATCTGCTTAGTGGACTTTCGGACACAGACAGCGAAGTAATTTATTGGTAATGTCTTCCAGAGGTACACAGTCTCACCTATTGTTGAGACAAGTTCCTTGATAAAGAATTATTATACATGAGGTATACAAGAGAAGGGGGAGTAATGGAGTACATATCAAGAATGATTCATCTTTACAATAGACTGAAGATGCTAAATATTCCTCTTCCTGATGTCTTTATAGTTAACCATACTCTGAATACACTCCCTCCAGAGTTTAGTAGTCTGGTGATGACACATTATTCGCAAGATGAGGAATGGGACTTCAATGCTTTGATTACCCATTGCGTTGTTGAGGAGGAGAAACTCAAGCTTGCTACTCCTACAACTCTCGAAGCAACTAAAGGGAAGGCAAAGATGAAACCGGCTAAGATCAAAGGTAGAAAACCTAAATCTTCTCCACAAGTTGATGCTAATCAATTCAGTGTTGATAAAAGTTTTCATGACATAAAGAAGCTAGCAGTATAAGGCCTAAAAAGAAAGATTGTGACCATCAGATAACTCCTTGGCTTATCAATTTATGAATCTGATTTGCGATAGTCGCATTAAATATTTAGTGACTGTATAGGGGAGTATCTGATCAAGGTGGAAGGACGATGCAAGGGTTTATATCCAGGGTGAAGCCAAATAAACAGGAGGAAGAATTGATGGTTGACAATAATGAAGAAGTGGATGAAATATCTATAAGGGAATGTATGAGTTGAACCTTGCTGCAAGGTTCATTTTGATTTTTACACAACACATTTTTTATGTGATCTTTGTATCAATTTTAGACAAAGAAAGTTGACGTTTTGTGTTTAATGCAAAACATAATGGTACAACTTTCTTGTCATATGGTCTGTATAGAATGTGTTTTTACCCCAAATTACATATATGTTTCTTAGTATTTTGTTGAACAAGTCATGAAAAGAAGAACCCCGATGAATGAAAAGTTATACATGGTGTGGCGTAGAAGTTTAGGCCACATTTCCAAAGCTAGGGTTGAGAGATTGATTAAGGAAAACATTTTCTCAAATCTAGATTATGATGACCTGGGAATATGTGATAACTGTTACAGAGGTAAGTTAACTAATAAGGATATTGAGGTAAACTTATGCTTCTGACTTGTTGAGTCTGACACATACAGATATTAGTAGACCTTATACAGTTGCATTATGCAATTCCAAATATATTCTGACATTTGTTGATAATTATTCCTATTACAGTTACGTGTTTTTGCTTAAAGACTGAAGGTTGAGAACCAATTGGGAAAATTCATCCAAAGTGTCAGATTTGACTGTAGAGGAGAGTAATATGGCAAATATGGTGTTTCAGGACTTGAAAAGTTTCGTTTTCCAGATATATGGAATAAGTTGGAATAGTGACTTGATTCACTATGCCTAGTAGTTCTGATCAAAATGGTGTGTTGTCGAAAGACATAACTGTACCCTAAGGGACTTGAAGAAGTCAATGTAAAACATGACCAATCTAACTGATTATCTAAAAGTGTAGAACTCAGTCTTACTTGCATTCATATGTGAGGTTGCCCTACTTAGGTAGTATAATCCTTATAAAGAAAATTTGCATGCTCGTTCCGCTCGTTGCTATTTAGTAAGATATTTCGATCACTCTAAAGGTAGATCTTACTATAGAGAAGGAGGGACCAAAATAGTGAAATCACAAACAACTAAGTTTCTGGGATACAATGTCTATGATGATGGTAGGCCCATTAACCCTTCGTGTTGGGCCCCGTTTCTGAAGCCCAACTTTCGGAGTCCTGAAACCTTGTGCTTGAAACCCTGAAGGTCATTTGTTGTCATTCCACAATGGTGGTGAGCGCACACGAACCAATCACCAAAATCATAAGTTGACTTCTTCAAAGAAATTGTAATTCTAAGCCTCTAGTTTGATTTGAAACAAAAATCATCTCAATCGGAGTTCTACAACTCAAGATATGCTTAAAAAGCCTAAGTGTGCTCATACCCCAAACATGCTCTCCTAACCGACTCCTCAATTTATTTAATGAAAATTTTCTGACATCAACTCCAAAGGATACAAATTTTTATGGAGAGAAAGATACATTTGTTAGGAATCTATTGGTCCAATAATCACTTCAATTGGAGGTCGGATGAGGGAGTTATGCCCAACAGAATATAACATGTTTATATCCTCAATCAATTTGTACCTATCTTGGCGCGATCGCCATAACTTTCAATCTAGATATCTGATTGAGTTCTTTATTGGACCATTTGAAATAAGACTTCTATATATACAACTTTTATGAAGACCACAAAATGAGATTCCGCCTTTAAAATGGTAAAACATCACAATTTCCTCAAGCTATCCCGTGAAGGTCCTTTCAAATGAACATCCATGTCCGTTTAACGGACATATATTGGGTTTGGGAGCTCAAAATGACCCGAGAAGGTCCATTAAACAGACATCCATATCCATTTAATGGACATAGAATGGACAAGAGGTGTTTTTACACCCGAGGAGGTCCGTTTAACGGACCTTATGTCCGTTAAACAGATATTGGGGTTCCCCAAAGTCCCCCAATGCCTCTCCAAAGCTTCCCACATCCATCCTAACACCATCTACACTTATAATCTTCCCAAATTCACTTATTCTAGTGCCAAAACACCTCATAATAACCCAAATAACAAATTCATCTCACAAAAGTCTCAAATCTTAACTCATGTAAGACATCAAAACCACAATTTTCCAACATTCATCAAATCTGTCACAAGCACAAAATCCTATGCAACATCCTAACTTGTAACAGTCACATCTTCCCCTACCGACATCCAAAAATCACAAACTTCATGTCTTTGGAAAGCTAGAAAGATCTTCTACAACTTCCAAGAAGACAATTCTCTCCAATTCTACCTAGATAATTCCAGAATTT
>JANITX010000005.1:8977056-8987666 GCA_027564395.1 Erythroxylum ulei
CGCCACCCTCGCGGGGCACGGACTCAGATATCACCAACGATATCGGGTTCGGGTCACTCGGGAGTGGGGTGTTACATGGGCTCCGGGAACGGGGTCCAGCACTGTTCGACTGGGCTCCGGGAACGGGGTCCAGCACCAACACCATGGTTGGGTTTCGGGAACGGGGCCCAACAATTATTAGTATTTTTATTATTACTATTATTTTCACTTGTATTTGAGTTTCCTATTAGTTTTGGTTTTGTCCTTATTATTATTATTATTTGTGATTAGTATTATTAGTGTTATTTGCATTTATTTTAGTTATATCTTGAGATTTGGGTATTTTTTTGTTATTATTTCTATTTAGTGCTTTTATTTCCCCATTACTTGTATTTTCATTTATTTTTATGTTTTATGAATTATTTCTACTACCTGCATCATTCATATATTGTCTCATTTGCATGTGGGTCCACCGGAAACAGTCTCTCTACTATGTAGGGGTAAGGCTGCGTACTATCGGACCTCCACATTCCCTGCTTCATTGCGGGATTTCGGATTGGGTGATGATGATGATGAAGTAAATTACAAACTTCTTACGGTGACTTAAACTTTCAGCCTTTTAAAATTGAAAATTCTTGGAAGATTATTTATTTTTAGAATTGAATAAAAATTTTATTAACTAAAGTAAAACTAGCCAACATTTCAATTTAATCACCAAAATAATACTTTTAACAAGATACAAGTGGCAAGAACATAATCAGTAAGTTACAAGTTCCATCTGTTCTTGACTCTTGGAGAAAAGTTATACTAGGCTGATTTTGCAATCATTAAGGCTCGGATCCAGTTAATAATTTCCTCAGCTAATTGTTGTTTATTTGCTTCTTCCTCCTTGTAGATTCTCTTATTCCTTTTTTTCCATAATGAATAGATTGTGGTTGTGAAAGTTGCCTTGTTAAGAGTTCTATCTTGCTTCTATTTCTTGGCAATTCTAGTTATCCAGTTGAGAGTTACATCCCAGACATATGAAGAATAATAAGTAGCCAACAAGTGTAGGACTTTACTCCATATAGCTTTGGAATATCTGCATTGAAAGAACAAATGGTCCTTGTCTTCTTCAGTTTCTTTACACAAGATGCAGATGGAATTAAATGACTCAAACCACGTGCCTTTGGTTCCGATTCTATTATTAATGACTAGCCAAGTAATCACTGATGCTTTGGGGCTCAGTGAGTTCTTCCATAGCAGTTTAAACCAAGGCATGCTTTCTCTTTCAACTTGTAGTTCTTTATAGCATGACTTATTGGTGAAGACACCACTTGGATCAGGTTTCCAAATTACATAGTCCTCATATTGCCAGTGAGTGATATGTGGGAAAATTCAATGAGAGCACCAAATCCTCTGAAATTGCCAGTCTATCTTCCATCATGTATAAGTGAAGAAACTTTAGCATTAAGTGGGATTTGATTGGTTAACTGAAGTATCTCATCTCTTAGGAAAAAAGGGCTAAAGTTAGACCAACTGTCAAACCATACCAATATATTATCTCCATTCCCTAAATTGTGCTTAATCTAGGGGAACACCAAATTTCTCAATTTCAGCATGGGATTGAATATCTATGAGTAATCTTTAGTAAATGGAAGTTGCCAAAAGTTCTGATATCTAAGGTATGATTCATGGATGCACTTGATATAGATAACATTTTTGTCCATATACAACCTCTATATTCTCTTGCATAGAAGCTCTTGTTGCATTTAAGGTATATAAATTATTCCCAAGCCTCCTTACCTCTTTAGAATAGTAGTTTTACTTCATTTGACATTTTTTTTTTAGTTTTCAATTTTCACATACCATAAAAAAGCCATTTATGATGCAGTCAATTTCTTTAATTACTCTCCTTGTCAAGATAATGTGAGTAATCCAATGCACATATGGATTTGATATTATCAAAGTAGCTTTGGTGGCTAGAGATAGATACCTATTTTTCTAAGCATTAATTCTAGATTTGAATCTCTCAATTAAAGAAATGCAATATGAATACTTAGGTTTAGCATGAAAAATTGGGACTCCAAGATACTTGAATGGAAGAGAGTGTAGCTGCAGGCCTGTAATCCTTAATAATTCTCCTTAATTTCTGACATCTTTGGAAAAAAAAAACATGCTTCTTTTTTCAGAACTCTCAGGGGCACATCTTGAGTAGATCATTAAGAATCTTCCCTGAATTAGCTTCATAGATAGTAGTATAAGGTCATATGCAAACATCAAGTAAGTTAGCTTATAATCTCTATATTTATAATGAAAGTGAAATATGCCATTACTTTGAGTGAACTTGTAGAGAATTTTAGATAAACCCTCCATTACTAATGTGAAAAGATAAGGGGATAAAGGATCCCTTTGTTTTATTCCCTAGCACAACTGAGAGGCTTAGTAAAGGTACCATTCACAAGATACTAGTTGAAGAAGATTTAATGTACATCATTATCCAATCCTTGAATAGTGTAAGGAATCTGAGTGCTTCCAAACAAGACTGTATGAAGTTCCAATTCATTGTGTCAAATGCTTTATAAAAATCAAATTTTCAAAAGTAACTTTTGACATTTTTTCCTGAGTTGTATTCTTTCAATATCTCTTATATTAAGAGAATATTATCTCCTATGAATCTTCCAGCTATGAAGGCTCCTTGTGTTGGATTAACCACTCCCTTTAAAGCTATTTTTAGCATGTTAGCAAGAGTTTAGCTGTCATGTTGTAAGTTGTATTGTAGCATAAGATAGGCCTATAGTCCACCAATGAGGAAGGATTATGTTTCTTTGGAACTAGGTAGATATATGTGTGATTTAGTTCCTTCAATAGTTTGCAAGAGGAAAAGCACTCTTGAATTGCTTATGTGAACAATCTACCTATGATCTCCTAGTTTTTTTTTTAAACCAAGTAATGAATCCATCTAGCCAAGGTGCATTAGAAGGGTGCAAGCTGAACAACACTTCTTTGATTTCCTGATTTATGAATGGTGTTATCAGTATCTCCTTAATGTCTTGGGTTAATATACAATCAAAGAATCTTTTTATGCTGTCAACATGAGGTGGATCAATTGTTGTTCCCATTAACTACAAAAAGCAATCTCTAGTGAGTTTTATAAAGAAGGTTGATATGTGAATAAGCTACCATTGTTGTCTTTGAGTTCCACAATCTTGTTTAAATTTCTTTTTTTTATAAGAGAAGTATGAAAAAATTTGGTATTTGAATCCACATCCCTTAACCAATTCATTCGATCTTTTTGTTTTAGAATAAAGTTATGCAATTTAAGGGCTTGTTGATGTTCTCTAAGTCTCTGATCCTGTACTGCCTTTAATTAGTTATTGTAGGGAAAGTTGTAACACTCATTATGAGCTTATCTTTGCTTCAGTTTGGTCTCTATGATATGCTCGGTATAAGAGTCAATGAAGGATTTAATAGCTTATTTAACCATCCTCGGTTCTTGCATTAGTTTGTAGGATTTATAACCATTAACATTATAATTCCAGTAGGCATACACTAGTTCCAGGAAGCCTTTTTATTGAGTGAGCCCATTAAAGAATCTAAAGGGTACCCTATAAAACTATGTGGCTTGGATGTTTTAAATGAGAATATATGAGTGATCTGGGAATGAAATTTCCCTAAAATAAGCAAAAGAATGTGAGAAGTTATCTAACCAAGCTTGATCGACCAAACCTCTATCAAGTTTTTCCCTTATCAGCATGTGCCTTTGTTATTTACTGGACCAAGTAAAGAGCCTTCCAGTGAATCTTAGGTATGTAATTTCACTCTCTAAAATAGGTTAGATAGAGTAGTGAATCTTAGGTATGTAATTTTCACTCTCTAAAATAGGTTAGATCCCTCTTTATTGTTGCATGAAATCTCCTTCCACCTCTTACTTCATGATCTATATATATGCAATTGTAGTCACCAATTAGGAGTGAAGGGTCTGTGTTTTTTGTTTCGATGTTTTGAAGATTGTTCCATAGTATTTCTCTTTGAAACTAAAAGTATGAGGCGTATATCAGTGTGAGATCTAAGTTTAATCCTTAATTTGGCATTTCAAGTGAATGATCTGGTCACTTTCTCATTCTACTTACACTGAGATCTTAATCAAGTTATAAAAGTATAGAATTTTTCTATTGTAATGTGAAAAGTGATTAGAGATAGCATTCTATGTTGCACCCAAAAACTTAGAGACACCTAATAGTTAAGGAGCTTTTATTTTTGTTTCAAATGGTCCTACCAACCAAGGATTCTTTTCCAAAACAATCTCCTTTACCTTTCTTTTTTAAGAGGGTCATGATGGTCCCTTTTAGATTTGCTCATACCTTTTCTCTTAGTTGATCTTCTTTTGGAAGTGGAAGTAGATGCTTTGATTTCAGCTAGGGTCTCCTTCCCAGAGTTATTCTCCTTGTTTGTCTGGTTGTTTGCCTCTTCATTTATTTGGACTTTAGGATTTGCAGGAATGTTCTCATCCTCTGTCAGTTTAACTTATTTCTTATCAGTCAATGTCTTAACTTCATGATTTATAGTTACTTTTGAGCTTTACTAGTTAACCTAATCAAATTCATTATTGCTTTCCAAAGTAGTTAACCCTACCTGCTCATCATGCCGGCTAGTTTTAAATAATTTTCCTGTTAGTTTTCAAGTTTTGCTCATAATTATTAGTTTTCAAGGATTAGGTAATTGCCACTTCAACCCTCTATAGTTCTCCAATTTCTCCAAGTTTCATAACTGGAAATTTATCAAGCAATTCAATATTTCTTTTTATTTCAATGCAAATTTTTACAAAACAAATAATGTTCCATGTTTATAGTTTGAGCATCCATGTATAATGGTCTCCCAAGTGAGCTAGCAAGGTAGCTTAATCCTTTAATTGTCCACAGTTCAAGAGGCACATTATGAAAATTAACCCACAGTGGAAAAACATTAATGTTACCTCTGTTATATTCTCAAAATGGTTTCCATTTTTGAATGAACATAGGTTAGCCATTTATTACCATGGTCCCTGTTCAATAATCTCATTTAGGCAGTTTTGTTTAGAGAATTTGAAGAGAAAAGAATCATCATTCATCATCTTTATTTTCTCCAAGCCCTTTTTTTTCCATCTAGCATTGACCCAAGCTTAAAGAACTAGAAATGCTAGCCTTTTATGCCAAAAAAATCCACCAAAGCCGAGGACCAGACATTTGCTCCTACTCTTAGAAGTCCCATTAGAAGTTTTAATAATCCTTCATTCAAGACATTTTGAAAATGTTTGAGTTCTACTTCATTGTGTTGAACATTAAGCTTATTGTTCTAAGCTCCTTTAGGATATTTTGAATCAGCCTTAACTCTTTCCTCTTGAGTCACTATAGATAAGTGTTCTCCAGATTTTTTTCTTCTTTAATGAGCTAGTAAGCTCAGGGAAATTAGCTAGGTTCAGGTTAGAAGGGGTAGGAGGCCCTTCATTCTCCATTTCCTGGCCTTCGAGAGGCCCAATTGCGAGGATGGACCTCAGAAGACGAGGAAGAAGAACTGTATTAGAGGAGAAAGGAGTTAGGGGTAGGAATTTAGTTTCCTAAAATGGAAACTATCAGGGGTAGAAAGGTAAAGTTAGGTAGACCGAAGTTAAAGGAAAAAAATTTAGTGAGAGAAGGTTTCTCCTCGAAAGACTTGCTTCGCCAGTTGAAGAAATTTCCCACAAAAAGTATGGTTTAATTGGGGAAGAAAACCTTCTCTCACTAAAATGTTTTCACCAATTGAACTATCCTCTTTGTGGCAAATTTATTAAAACATTTCATTCATAGGTATTGAGTACAAATTACAAATTAATGATTTGCAAACAACCAAAAAAATGTTCAAAATTATTACAGTTACATTAGCTATACAAATCTAATGCCTGAGAGTACTGGTCACTCAACAAAATAGAAAGGGTAGTAATTGACTAATTTCAAAAAGAATCTGCAGTTTCTTCATTAGTGAAACTCTTTCAATGTTAACTTATAATAAGAACAAAACCTCTTTTAATGAGGTGGGCTCACTAGTTTTGTCTACTTCTTTCATGAACATTATCCGTTTTTATCATGATTGTTATTTTTCAAATATAATACGTGCAATAGTCTGCTAATTATGTGTTTTGAATAAACCTCTTAATGTTGTATATCATCGGGTAATGTGAGTGGAAATAAGATAAGATACTTAACAGGGATTTTTTCAGTGTTTGAGCATGACTTTATAGTAAAAGCACCAGAAGAGCTTGTGGTTGAAGAACATCCTTCGCTATTTAAGCCATTTATCTTTAAGGACTTAGTAAAACCATCCCACTCTAACAATATGACAAGATGAAAATATTTGGTTAATGCTTATCGTAATTTCCGATTCTATATTGTCAACTAAAACTACAAACTTACAAACGTGTCTAAGAATACCAATTATATTGTTTAAGAGTTTTGTCCGCTAAATCTCAATTCTGGTTTATGATTTCTAAGAGATGAACCACTTATCCAGACTGCAATCATATTGGACACACCAAATATTTAATTTGACAAAACAATGTACTGTAACCTTCCATGAAGAAAATGATTCTGCAAGATGCAATTTTCATTGTGACAGTGCGACATAAGTATCTATACTAAATTTTTACAAATTGCATTGATAATAACATATACACGTACTTTATAGCCATATGTTCTTCACTTCTCCCAACAAACAGGTAATGAATAACTTGTACCATTTCTATACATGCATATGCTAAAGTTGATTTGTCTGGTGGTAATAATCAACATTTAAAAAAATTTGAGAAAAGGGAACTTTTAAGCTCAAAGCAATGTTACAACTACAAAATGTACAACCATATTTATTACATGTTATTTTATTAGAGAATGTGTTCTAGATATGCATTATGTCAATAAATGGGTGTAGTGTGCATATAACAAGTCAACTTTCTTTTTTCACTATTTTGGATAAGTCAACACATAATCGAGTTATAATAAGTGATGGAATGGTTTAAAAGGCTAAAAAGAAGGTACCATTAAGATAAATGCATATGATTTAGATTTCATTGAAAATATACTTTATGTACTTGATTAGATTCACACTTGTTGAATATGAGTCAATTCCTTTTAGAAGGAATTTTACTTTTAAAAGAATTTTAAATTTTTAGTCGAAGAAGAAGCATCTTTGTAAAAATGAATTGTTTCCTTTGAAATAAGATTGTTATATCAAATCTCTATTGAAAGTGTCTTTACATCATGATAATTGATTTTAGCATCATAAATATGGGCATTTAAATTCCAAAAGTTAAGCATTTATGAGCAATATTTGGTAATTGGTTTGTCTTTGATAAAATACTTGGATAATGTTTCAGAAAGTTATTTAGATGGAAAACAATATTAAGATTCTTTTTTTAAAGGGTAGTCAAGAAGGTTTACAACATTGACAAAATGGAAAATTGTAAATGTGTATGAGCCAATGAGCACTCTTTCACTAAATGGAAGAAGGTACTTTCTTGTTTTTATTGATTATTTTGGTCGAATAAATTAAGTCTATTAAAAAAATTCAGATGCGTTATTGCTTTTCAATAAAGCAATAAATTCAAATCATTTAATGAAAAGCAAAGTAGAGAATTTATAATAATGTTGTAGGTTAATCGTAGAGGGGAATTTATATTGAAAATTTTTGGCAAACTTTTTGTTGAATATGACATCTAAAGATAATTGATAGTTTGTTATACTCCATATATACTCCACAATAAAATGGAGTTGTGGAATGAAAGAATAGAATTTGCCAAAGAACACACTTAAAGTTAAGGATTTGTTAAAGAATTTTGGGCTTAACTAATATACAGAGGAAATTATATTCTCAATCGAAGTCCCACAATGACACTACCTCACCAAACACCTTTAAAGGATGATGTAGATGGAAGCCTAAGGTAACTCATCTTAAAGTTTTTGGTTTCATTGCTTATGTGCATATTCGTTTTTTAAAATGAACAAAACTTGATGAAAATAAAATGTAGTACAATTTTTTTGGGATATAATATTGAAACTAAAGGTTATAGATTTTATAATCCTCTTATCACGATGTTACTAATTAGTCGTGATGTTGTATTTGATGAAAAAAATTCATGAAAATGGGATAAGAAAAAACATTTTTTAGGATATTTGTTGGAAGATAATCAAGGAAAAAATCGATTAGTAAATAGTGAGGATGATGACTCCGATCCTTTTACATTACAATTTAACCCAACCAACTTACTTAATTCATCAAGTTTAATGCATTTTGACTCCCCTCCCTCTTCAAAAACTTTCATGCAAAAATGGAAGAGCTTGACAGACATTTACACAATTACAAAGAGATGTCATATTATACAATTATAAGAGACCAATTTATTTAAAGAACATGAGAAATTAAATGAATGACATGTTGATATGGAGGAAGAAATGAAGGTCATAGAAAAGAAAGACATTAAAGATGACTAAACTTCCAAATAGAGTAAAAATCATTGACCTAAAGTGGATTTATAAGATGAAATACAAATCAAATGGGTTACTTTAGAAATACAAAGCCAGCTTAGTTGCTCAAGATTATATTCCAACATAAAGGCGTTGACTTTGATGAGGCATTTACTCTTATTGCATAGTTTGATAATAAGGGCACCCTTTTAGTCTTAAACAAAATGGAATGTCTATTAATTTGATATGAAGTATGCTTTTTTTTAATGGTGCTTTGAATAAACAAGTGTATGTGCAATAACCAAAAGGTTCTAAAGTGGCAAGTTAAGAGAATAAAGTATATTATTTAAATAAAGTACTATATGACTTGAAGCAAGGTTTACAGGCCATTTATGAGGGGATCAATAGTCATTTCAACTTATGTAGATTTCAACAAAGTACAAGTGGGTGACTTGATCTATACAGGCCATTTATGAGGGGCTTAAGAAAGTAGTGATGAATTGTTTATTGTTTATCTTTATGTGGATGACTTGATCTATACAGAAAATAATGTTTTCTTCATGAATGAATTTAAGAAACTTATGATTTTTGAATTTGAAATGACTGATGTGGGGATGATGAACTACTTTCTTGAGCCAGAAGTGAAGCAATATGGTGACAGAATTTTTATTTCAGAAGAAAAAATATTATTGATGTTATTATAGGGTTTCAAAAATAGGAGTCCAACCCAATGAAGACTCTTACAATTAACAATAAAAAATTTAGCTTGAATGATGAAGAGAGAAGGTGGATAGTCATTTCTAAATTGAATAAAAACAGGCTCTATTTGACAAATAACATATCGGCCTTGTTTGGTAAAAGGCTGATCAGCTCTTTTTTAGCTGATCAAGCCATTTTAGCATATTGACTTTGAGAAAAAGTTTATAAGCTTGTTTGGTAAAGAACTAGTTGGGTTAGTTGATTTAACCCAACCAGTTAAAAATCAACAAGCTACTTTACCCCTAATTACCCCAAACCCAAAATACCAAATTGGCCCGCATCTCTCTCGTCTCTCTACTCTTCCAAACAATTATCCAGATCTTCTTCTCACACAGAATTTGCAGAGGCATCTAGATTGTTCCACATATGGTGTTGGCCCCAAATTCTTTTCTTATTGAATAAGCATGATTTTTCAAATTATTTTTGAAGTTTTGGTTGATTAATTGTTTTTGGTTAGAGTTTAATTAATTTGTTAATGATGGGAAGGTTTATTGCTTAGATTGATGGAAATTAGAAGTATTATTGGAGAAATTAAAATTAAGTTAGAGTGTAGTAGGTTGTTAATTAAATTGAAGGAATAAGAAAGTTTAAGGGCAAAGTGGGAAGATCACTTAAGTTGTTAAGTAGTAAGGCTTATAAGGAGGGGTAATTTGGTCTTTTGGCTTCATTAAAAGAACAAAAGAGGACTTGTTTGTGTTAGGAAAAGAAGGGAACGAAAATTAGAAGAAAAGAAGAGGGGAGAGTGTTCGGTTGTGAGAAGAAGAACAACAAACTTAGGGTTTCATTTTTTTTCTTTGCTTGGGAGAGTGTTTCTAAGAGTTTTTCAAGAAGGAAAAACAAAGAGGAAGTTTTAATCTCTCATTAGAGACAAGAAGCAAAAATCGTGGAAGGAGTTGTGTTGAAATCTTTTGAAGGGGTTTTGGTTCCAATGACTTAGGAGAAGAATGGGTAAGATGGTTCTAGGATAAATTTCATGTTTTGTTTCCTTAGGTTTTCTAATTTTGTGACCTCTTTTGTTTTGGGTTTTTGAAATTTTGAAGAAGAGCAAGGGAGGCAAGAGGAGCTTGAGGAAAGGCATTTGGAGCAAGCCTAAAGCAAAGGATTTTAAGGTGGGTAACATCTTTATAGTTGAGAAAATGAGCTAGTATTGTTACTTGTAATAAATGGTTATTAAATGCTTTCCAACAACTTTAAAAATATGTATTTATTTCTCTTTTGGAAAATTTGAGAATATGCCATGTGTCTTTTTCTTGGGAATGAATTTTGAGAATGTTTTTAGATTGTTTCGATGATTGAAAAAGAAAGTGATTTTAGAAAGAATGCAATGTTATAAGATTGCTTCTCGGAAAAGTGCCATTTTGGCCAATATGTGTGAAAAATGTGAAATGCATGCTTATATGGGTTTGTGGTGGTCCCTTAAGT
>JANITX010000005.1:8990089-9001514 GCA_027564395.1 Erythroxylum ulei
TCGACTTCGACCTCTTATTTATAGTCTCCGTCTCCAACTGCTTCTTGATAACTGCTTCTTGATTCTTTAAAGAAACGATTATTCAGTTGAGTCTTTATAGCTAACTTAGACTGATGCTTCCGTCTATTTTTTCTAGCTATAGTCTGCTTTTATGTTCTGTGCTATCGTCTGCTTTTTCTTCCGTCTATTTTTTTTCAGCGTAGCTATCGTCTGCTTTTTCTTCGTTATCTTCCGTCTGCTTTTTCTTCGTTGTCTTCCGTCTGCTTTTTGTTTTTCATCAAAACTTATAAGACGTAAAGTCATTTTGACTTAACAATCTCTCTTCACACAATTACCGATTTGATTAATTTCTCATTCTTATTAAATCACCTAACTCTCATTAGCCCAATTTAATAAAATTTCATTTGATTCACACTCTCAGTTTATTACCGAATTATGCAAACACATAAATCAATCACAATGAATCCAATAAACATAAAAAAACCATAATTCATGAAATCAAAGATAAAAAACCCGAAGGTGAGTTTAGAACATCTCAGCATTCACAAATCCTATCATCAAACTACTATTCCCAATTCTATACAATAATAAAAATGGAAAATAACAAGAAATATGATCTTGGATGGAGACGGGAGGCAGCGACGTCAGAAACTCCTGATCCGAGAAGTACGACGATGTCGACTTCTTCTCCACTTTTCTCTTCCTTCTTCTCTTTCTCAATATCTCAACAATTCTCTCTAGGGTTTCTCTCCAAAAGTGGCTAATGCAAAAGCTCCTTCTTTATGTTCTTGTTGTTTTATTTATGTTCTTTTGTATTTAGGGTTGAGCTAGGATTTTTTTCAGGGTTGAAAGGTTTAAAAATCTCTCGAAACGCGAAGTTTGAAAGTGGCTACGCATCTGCCCGTCGTAGGCCACAACTGTGGCCTTGCAGACTATAATCGTGGCCTATGTTAGGCCTTTTTGTCACAATCGTGGCCTATACAATTGGCCCTAATTTGCTCCAAAAATCCTCCATTCTTCGATCTTTACCCTGAAACATTAACAAACATATCAAAGTACATCAAAAACATCATATTTAAGCTCAATGGATTGTTTTAACCCATAAAATATTTAAAACACAAATTAACACAATTTTATCCTAAACACATACTAAACAATCAAATAAATGGCTAAACACATATCAAACTATACCCTAAAATACGATGCATTTCATATCTATCAGTCTTCTTATCCTAGGGATTATATAGAATGTGTCTTACTCCTAACAAAATGTATGCCTCTTCTTATATTGTCGAACCTGTTACTCAAAATAAAGCCTTCATAAAGGAAACATCGCACATGTTGTGGCATAAAAGTATTGGTCACATTTCCAGGGAGAGGTTTGAGAGATTGATAAAGGATAACATTCTCCTAACTTTAGACTTCAGTGATCTGGCAACATGTATCGATTGTTATAGGGGTAAGTTGACTAAGATAAAGAAAAAAGGGTCAACTTGTGCTTCTGGTTTATTAGACCTTATACATACAGGTGTTAGTGGTCCCCATATAGTCGCATTATGAGATCCTAGATATTTTCTGGCATTTATAGATAATTATTCCCGCTATGGCTATGTGTTCTTACTTAAGCAAAAGTCTGAAGTTCTTGATAAGTTCAAGATCTTTAAGACTAAGGTTGAGAACTAGTTGAAAAAATCAATAAAGATTATCAGATCTGACAAGGGAGAGGAATACTATGACAGACACGGGGTTGCGGGACAAGAAAAGGGTACGTTTGTTAGGTATTTGGAATCGGTTGGAATAGTGACTTAGTTCACTATGCCAGGTAGTCTTGAGAAAAATGGTGTAGTAAAAAGGCACAATCGCACCCTAAAGGATATGATGAGGTCAATGTAAAGTAGGGCTAACCTACTCGAATACCTTTGGGATGAAGTCATCAAGACGATATTGTATATCTTGAATAGAGTCCCAAGTAAGTCAATATCCAAGACGTCTTTTAAACTCTGAAAAGGGTGAAGCTAAGTCTTACACACATTCGTGTGTGGGGCTGCCCTATTGAGGTACGATTATATAATCCTTATGAGAGTAAAATGCAACCTCATTCCACTCATTACTATTTGGTAGGTTATCTCGACTACTCTAAGGGCTACAGATTTTATTGTAGAGAAGGAGGGGCTAAAATAGTGGAATAAAAAATGGCTAAGTTTCTAGAATATGATGTCCATGATGAGGGAGGATCTTCATATCCTCTACGAGATAGCAGGATGGATACTACGATCATTTCGTATCTGCCCCTCATACAGTCAGGTCCGGTGGATGAAGGTTCGAGTACCATGCCTATGCAGGCATAGGGACTTGTACCTGTTCAAGAAGAGGTTTCTGAGGTATAGGAACCTATGTAGTTATGCAGATCCACTTAAGAGAGGCGGCTGTTATCTCATCAGATTACATAGTTTATTTGGGTGAGCAAGATTATGACATAGGACATGTTATGGATCTAGTTACTTTTATAGAAGCCATTTCTAGACCCCATGTGGACATGTGGTGGAAAGTGATGAAGGATGAGATGCAATCTATGAGACATAATATGGTATGGGAGCTTGTTGATTTACCTCAACATTGCAGGTCTATCAGTTACAAGTGGCTATTTAAGACCAAGAAGCACACAGGGTCAAGTTGAGTGGTTTAAGGTGCATTTGGTAGTCAAGGGATTCACTCATAGAGAAGGAGTTGACTTCAATATTACCTTCTCTCCTGTATCCTTGAAGGATACATTTAGAGTGATTATGGCAATAATAGCTCATTATGATATGGAGCTATATTAGATGGATGTTAAAATCGCTTTCCTAGATGGTGAACTTTATGAGGAGGCCTATGTGGAGCAATCTGAAGGATTTCAGGATCAAAATGCAACTTACAAAGTTTGTAAGCTGACTAAATCAGTATAGGGTCTGAAACAAGCTTCTAAACAATGGTACCTAAAGTTTGATGAGGTTTTAACCTCATTCGGCTTTGTGGAAAACAAAGTTGAAAGATGCTTATACTATAAGGTTAGGGGGGAGTAAAGTTATCTTCTTATTATTGTACGTGGATGATATCTTGATTGCGTCAAATGATTTGACCATGTTGCATGAGCTAAAGTAATTTTTGGCTAAACATTTTGACATGAAGGATTTAGGTGAAACATCTTTTTTCCTTAGTATACAGATCCACTGGGACAAATTTCAACACTCATTGAGCCTCTCACAAAAAGCATATATTGAGCGAGTGCTACAAAGGTTTAATATGGCTGACTATAAACCTATTGTAGCATCTATCTTTCGTGGTAAGAGATTATCTTTGACACAGTGTCTAAAGAATGAAGTTGAGAGAGAGGCTATGAGGAATGTCTCGTACTCTAGTGTAGTTGGTAGCCTGATGTATGCCTAGATGTGCACTAGAACGAACATTGCATTTATTGTTGGACTGTTGGGTCGATATCTAGTTAACCCAGTGTAGACCATTGGAATGAAGTTAAGCGAGTATTGAGATATCTAAAGGATACCACGGATATATGTTGGCATATAGAAAAGCCAACAATTTAAACCTCATAGGGTATACAGACTCTGATTTTTCTATGTGTCCGGATGATCGCAAATTCACTTTAGATTACATTTTTATGTGGGTAGATGGTGCAGTATTATGGAAGAGTGTTAAGCAGGCACTGGTAAATTCCTCGACCATGTATGTAAAGTTTGTTGCATGTTATAAAGCTGCTACACAGACAATTTGGCTTAGAAACTTGATTTTTGAGTTGTATTTAATAGCTAGACCCATTTGGTTATATTGTGATAATCTTGCTGCAGTGTTGTTCAGTAACAACAACAATAATATTACAGGGTCCAAGCATTTAGAGGACAAATACTTGATCATAAAGGAGTTGATTCAGAAAGGTGACGTTGAAGTGGAGCATATCAGGACTGAGGAGATGTTAGTTGATCCATTGACTAAAGGACTGCGCCCATTAGTGCTTGTTAAACATGCATCCGGTATAGGTGTGTTAAGGTCCTTAGAAAACAGTAGTTAGGG
The DNA here is from genome assembly GCA_027564395.1 of Erythroxylum ulei. Lineage (NCBI taxonomy): Eukaryota > Viridiplantae > Streptophyta > Magnoliopsida > Malpighiales > Erythroxylaceae > Erythroxylum > Erythroxylum ulei. The sequence goes on from JANITX010000005.1 coordinate 8,994,155, forward strand.
ATCATTGTATTTGCTCCTTAAATGTTTGTACATTTTAATGCATTATGATATTATAATTGTTTATTAATATAGATGATCATCTTTTTATCCTCAATAATAACTGTTCTTGTGTATAGTCATAATACATATGAAAGCCTTAAGATTTGTGTTGATCTTAAGCATTTTAAAGGTCATTAGGCATATATAAAGATTGACTTTGAGCCTATGTTATTTAGACACATACAGTTTAGTACGGATACACATAAATTTGACATGACATAAAGAGATATAAGGTATAATCCCATAAAGGTTCTCTAATGCAGTTTAGCATTCAGTTAAAGAGCATAAAGGTTTTTTTTTTTCTAATGCTGTTTAGCATCTGGTGAGAGAAAACAAAGTTTTCTCTAATGTTGTTTAGCATTTGGTGAGAAAAAACAAGATTTCTCTGCTGCAGTTTGGCATATGTAATTTAGCATAAAATTGTAGAAATTGAGACCTACAAACGAAGATAATACGTATTACATTATACAGTTATCATCCTAGTTTGTCACACTCTATTTTCCCATTCATGTTAGTAAGGTATTAGATATTTGTGATTATATTGAACCTGTGTCATACATGACATATGTGTTTGATATTTTTTGGGTATTGAAAGCCTTGCAGGACAGAATGTTGGACTTTTATTACCTTTGAATCAAATGTTTTTAATTTTTAAATTTGGTACCAATACAATAGCGTGACTTAACTGAGTTTTCAAACTATTTTTAAACTTGAGTCAAAACTGCAATTAATGATTGTCCAATGGAGAGAATGTTAAGGTCTCCTGCAATTGCTCATATCGTTCATAAGCATACGGATCCTCTGACCCGTTAAGAGTGCTTATGTATTGAGAAAAATGTAGAAAGACGTTAATCACATATCGATGAACATTTTTCGTGAAGGTCCTAGGAGATTGGAGCTTGTTTTGACTACAAAAACCACTTTAGAAGTCAAGATGGAACCGAAATCAAGTATTTTGCATTTTCTTCATTTTTAACCCTTTCATGAATGATCTGGGACACGTAATAAGGCCTATGCTACATGTTACAAACTAGACATTAATTGTCTTTCTCTGTGCAGACCCTCCATTACTTCATCTTCACATTTTCTCACTCACTTAGAACCATCCATAATGTGAATACTGAGCCATCTCTTTGATCTTCCAAAGCAAATATGCTATGTACAGTGTGGCTTTTTTATAACCATTTTACTAGTAAATAATCTTACCTCTTCAACTATGCAAAAGCATTTTTTAGGATCGTGGGATCACACACACACAACAATCACGAGAAACAAGAGCAAGAAAGGAAAAAAGAGACAAGGATTTTACGTGGTTCACCAATGTGGCTACGTCCACGGGATGATGCACTAGGTTTATTTCTTTGTTGTGTAGAAGTACAAGAGTCTTACGTAACAGTTTTTTTTATGTTGCTATATAATAATAATCCTTGCCTAATAACAAGTCCCGCAAAACTAGGAGATGTTAAAAAGAAAATGTAAAGGGCGTAAATAATTGATCCTAAATAAATCCGGCCAAATTTTGTACTTAGGTTCCTTTCCAAGTTATTTTCCAGGTTCTTCATACTTAGGCTCCACATCCTCAACAATCTCCCACTTGAAGACTAAGGATCCAACTTCCTCATCACTAACTCTACTTCACATCATCAACACATCCACCTAGTACACCATCATCGCCTCACCATCAATCATGGAGGCCAACTGAGGTCTTGCATAACCTCAGTTTCCCAACATCAATCCCTTTGGTTAACATATCAACCAAGTTCTTACTACTCAAGATTTTCTCAAGCCGCATATTATCATTCTTAACCAAACCGCGAATGAAGTGGAACTTGTTCCTGATATGCTTGGTTCTTGAATGCAATACTGGATTCTTGCTCAACTGTAAGGTACTCTGCCTGTCACTGTAGAGAACACTATCATGATGCTTCTTGCCTATAACTTCCAAGAAGTCTTGTAACTAAACCATTTCTTTCCCAGCTGCAGACATAGCAATATATTCTGACTTTGTGGTAGACATTGCAATACACTTTTGAAGTCTAGACATCCAGCTCATAGTTGTACCACCAAGTATGAAGACATACCCAGTTGTACTCTTACTAGTGTCAAAATCCCCACTCAAATCAGCATCAACAAACCCTTCTAGTTCAACCTTGTTTTTATCAAACACAAGCGAAGTACTTGCAGTGCCCTTTAAGTATCTTAGAAGCCATTTCACAGCTTCCTAATGTGCCTTACTAGGATTAGCCATAAATCTAGGCACTGCTCCCACTGCAAACGCTATGTCTGGTCTAGTGTAGACCATAGAATACATCAAACTCCCAACTGCAGAAGCGTAAGGTACCTTGGACATGTAATCCCGTTCCTCCATTGTCCTGGGTGACTGTTCCTTTGAGAATTTGAGATGATTTGCCAATGGAGTGTTCCTGGGCTTAGCATCACCAATTCTGAAATGATCCAGAACCTTACGCACATAATCTTCTTGGGATAGTCTCAAAGTGCCTTTAGACCTATCCCTAGAAATCCTCATCCTAAAAATCTGCTTCGCAAGACCCAAGTCCTTCATCTTAAATTCCTTTGACAGCTCTTTCTTCAATTTGTTGATTTCCTTCAACCTAGACCCTGCAATCAACATATCATCCACATATAAGAGTAACACAACATAAGAATCAAAAAATTTCTTGAAATAGAAACATTGATCCTTATCACTCTTGTGGAATCCACTATTGCACATAAAAGTGTCAAATTTTATGTACCACTGTCTCGGAGCTTTCTTCAAGTGTTCCTTACTTAGAACCACATACCCTTCTAGTTGCCTCATATATAAGTCCTCCTCCAAATCACCATGTAAAAACGCAGTTTTTATATCCATTTGCCCCAAATGCAAATTCTCAACTACAACCAAACTCAAAACTATTATAATGGTAGTTAGTTTCACAACAGGAGAAAATATTTCATTTTAGTCTATACCCTCCTTTCGTGAAAATCCCTTAACTACCAACCGAGCCTTATACCAGGTGTTACCATTAGGCTCATTCTTGATCCCATAAACCCACTTATTCAACAAGGCTTTCTTACCTGTAGGTAACTCAGTTAGTTCCCAGGTTCTATTCTTGTCTAAGAAGGCAATCTCATTATCCATTGCATGCTCCCACTTGGACCAATCATCTACCTGCATAGCCTCATGGTACGACTTTGGCTCACCAGCATCCGTCAACAAAAGATAATGTAATGAAGGAGAATATTTTTCTGGAGCTTTACCTTTTGTTGACCTAACTGACCTTCGCACCCCAGGTGGTGTCTCAGGGATATCATCAGAAGAAGATTCTGAAATTGTGTCTAATTTTGGAGTATCAACTTGTGGAGCAACCTGTGATGCAACTGCATTTTCATCCTGTGCCTCAGACCTTCTCTCAAATCTAACAGAACTAGTATTTATAGGAATCTCAGCCAACTGTCTATCACTGTTGCCAGCTCCCACTGTTTCTTTATCATTAGAACCCTTTTCCAACCTATCTTTGTATAAGACAGATTCATCAAAGACAACATCATAATGTCTAAATACCTTCTTACCATCCCACACCCTGTAGCCAAATAAATCAGTACCATAACCAAGAAAATATAACTTATTGGATTTTGGGTCAAGTTTACCTCTCTTCTCGGGATCAATCATAACATATGCAACACAACCAAAAATGCGTAGAAAAGACAGATCAACTTTCTTACCTCTCCATGCCTCTTCTGGTACCTTATCACCTAAAGGAATTAATGGTCCCCTATTGATCAGGTATGCTGCTGTGTTGACTGCATCTGCCCATAGTGTCTTGGGCAAAATAACATGAATGCGCATACTCCGAGCTCTCTCATTGAGAGTCCTGTTCATCTTCTTAACAATGCCATTCTGCTTTGCTTTTCCAGGAACAGTCCTAGCCAACCTGATTCCCTGTTGAACACAATACTTCTTGAACTCATCTTTCTCATATTCACCACCATTGTCTGATCTCAAAAACTTGATCTTCAGACCTGTCTGATTCTCAACCTCTACTTTCCATTTTAAAAAAGTACTAAAAACATCATATTTATTTTTCAAAAAATAAAGCCATACCTTTCTGCTGTGATCATCAACGAAAGTGACATAGTAGTATGCGCCACTAAAAGAGCGAACATGTGAAGGAGCCCATACATCATTATGAACTAGCTCTAGATTCTTTGCTTTTGGTTCCCTGCTAAATTTGGTGAAGTTAACTCATTTTTGTGTGCCAAAAACACAACTCTCACACAAACCTTTGTCAACAGATTTCAAACCAGGCAAAGAACCCCTAGTAACCATTATCTTCAACCCTTTCTCGCTCATGTGACCAAGCCTGTTATGCCACATACTTGTACTTCAAGAACTCTCAGTAACATTACGAACTAAATTTATACACCTTACAGTAGTGTACAATGTCCCAAATTTCATACCTCTAGCCATAACCATTGCACCTTTCCCAAATTTCATACCTGACATCCTGCAGTTTGCACAGACTCCCATTCAAGGTCTTTACATTAACATCCCCTCTTCCTAGAATCTCCAAACTCTTATTATCGGCAAGGTACACTTTGCCAAATTTTCCACCAATAAAATTGTGAAACAGGTCTTTACTAGGTAAGGAATGGAACGATGCACCTGAGTTAACTATCCATGACTCAATGGGACTAGCTACACTAAGAATATGAGCATCACCCACATCTTCAGTAGAATTCATAGAGTCATTATCATCATTGTGGTTATTGCCCCTTCCCTTGTTCTTAGATTTGGGAAAATTTCTTTTAAAGTGCCCCTTATCACCACAGTCCCAACAAACTACTTCTTTAGGGTTTTAAGGCCTACCCCTTCCCTTTTATTTTGAACGACCTCTATTCTTGCTTTGACTCTTTTGTTTTCCCCTGCATCTAACATTCAAAGCACTCCCAAAAGACTCACCAGAATCTTTCTTGCGAATACTTTCGCTCAAGATTACATCACGGGTCTCATCATACTGAAGTGCATTCGAACCTCTAGCACAACTAACAGTAGATACTATAGTGTCCCAAGACTCAGGCAAAGACGATAACAAAATGAAAGCCCTAATTTCATCTTCAAAGTTAATCTTTATAGAAGTCAGTTTTGTAATTATCATATTAAATTCGTTAATATTATCAGCAACACTAGTGGAATCAACCATCTTAAGATCAAATAATCGACGCATCAAATATACTTTATTCATGGCCGAGGGTTTCTCATATTTATTTGATAGGGTTGCAATCAACCCCTTCGTTGTTGTTTGATCCTTGACGTTGAAAACAACATTCCTATCCAACGTCAATTTCACCGTACCCAGTGCTTGATGGTCCAGAACTTCCTAATCCTCCTTTGTCATGTCTGCGATTTTGTCCTTCAAAGGTAGATAGAGATCTTTCTGATACAACAGATCCTGAATCTACATATTCCAAAAAGCAAAATCCTTCCCATTGAACCTCTGAATCTTAGCCTTTTCGTCTTCCATTGTTTGATTGTGATCTCCTAACCAACCTGGCTATGATACCAATTGTTAGGATTGTGGGATCACACACACACACAACAATCGCGAGAAACAAGAGCAAGAAAAGAAAAGAGAAATAAGGATTTTATGTGGTTCACCAATGCGGCTACATCTACAGGATGATGCACTAGGTTTATTTCCTTGTTGTAATGGAAGTACAAGAGTCTCACGTAATATTTTTGTTTTTGTGTTGCTATCTAATAATAATCCTTACCTAAGAACAAGTCCCACAAAACTAGGAGACGTTAAAAAGAAAACATAAAGGGCGTAAATAATTGAGCCTAAACAAAGCCGACCAAATTTTGTACTTAGGTTCCTTTCTAAGCTATTTTCCAAGTTCTTCATACTTAGGCTCCACATCCTCAACAGCGTTGGCAGGTAAGATTTTTAAAGCCTCAAGTCTTATGGTTTCTTGTTGGGCCCCGAAAATTTTCATTTATTTAGTAAGCATGATCTGAATAAATTTTGTTGTCTTGCAAGATAATATGTTTTATTTGGAGTTTAATTATTATGCCAAGGTTAGAATTAAATCAATGTATGGTTAAGGTATTAAATTATGGCCTAAAGTAGGAGTAGTTGGATTAAATGAAAGAAGGGGTAGAATTGGAAGATCACTTAAGTCTAAAGGTTATAAGGCTTATGTTGGAGGGCATAAGGGTCATTGTGCAATTATTAAGAGTAGAAATTAGAAGAAGAAAAATAAAAAGAAGAGGTAAAGAAGAGAGTTGTCGTGGGTGTGGGAAGGAAACAAGAAGAGGAGAAAATCAAGCTAAGGTTGTGGAGATCTTGAAGATTTGGAGCTAAAACAAGTAAGTATGAGTTTAATTCATCTTGTTTTGATTAGATGAAACCCAAATATAGTTCAACATGTGTGGGAAGTGTTATTGAATGTCATAGGAAAGTGTTTTCTTTTAGGGTTAATGACCAAAGATAGATTTTGATCTTTTGTTAATGATATTGGGTTGGAATGAGCTTAGAAATGAAATAGGAATGATGTTTTAGGGTTAAGATGGGTTATATTTGAAAGATGGGAAGTATATAGATGGAGAAATGTTGAAAACTCAAGTTTCGGGGGGGTTTCTGGGCTCGTACGCCGCGGCGTACGTTGCCCTCGCCACGACGCACTCCCACAGTCTCGCCGCGGCGAGACCCATTTTTCGGCACTGACATCCTTTGGTATTTTGGGCATAAATTTTGATGTAGATGTCCGATTGAGATGCTTTTTGATTTGTTGTAAACTAGAGATATAGGGATACACGTTTTATGAAGAAAAGAAGTTTTCATTCAGTCTCTAAAGATATAAAATTTTGGATGGAAGTTGAGTATAGATTATTGTGTCAGTATAAGGATGTTTCCAACAAGTTTGGGGTATAACTTCCACATTTCTAAACCAAATTGAATGAGTTTGGTGTAGTTAGAAACTTAAGACAATGAAGAACATTATTCTAGAAGGAAGAGTCACCAAATTTCTTCATTTATCTGATCATAATGATCATGGAAAAGTTGGACCGAAATGCTAGGTGTTGAAAGGGGTTATAGTTCAATTTTAGCACTTTTGATTTTCGAAGCCTTATGAATTTCCTATGAATATTGTTTGATTGCGAGCTTGGTTTGTTATAGGAAACCAAGCAGACCCGATCCAAGAGCAAGAGGAAAGACAACGTTGAATTTGAAGTATCAAACGAGATTAGGTGGGTGATGTATTTATAGTTATTGTGTGATTGGGCAAATTCTTGCCTATGTGTGAATATATGTTTTATGTT
>JANITX010000005.1:9014175-9037167 GCA_027564395.1 Erythroxylum ulei
CGTCTGCTTTTCAGTCGTCTTCTTTTTGTTTTATCATCAAAATTATTAATCTCGTAAAGTCATTTGACTTAACAAGAGAGATTTAATTTTAATGAAAGTTTATCATGAATTTTCTATTTAAAGGGAAGAACTTTCTAGAAACTAGCACTTTTGTCTTCTTCCTCTCAAAAGCAGTTTGGGAATTGCTCTGTGGATACCATCAGAGGTTGGACAATTGGACATCTCGTGATTGATAACTCAGAGAAAAGATTCAAATTTTTCTTTGGAAAGCAAGCAAGGTACGGTTTCTAAATCAAATTTTGTTTTATTCAAGTTTAATCAATTATCGGGATCTGCTCGGAATCTATAAAAAAAATTTTGTTTTCCACTACTCCCGTGATTTGACCACGGTTGGATTCCAATAGTGGTATTAGAGTCTCCTTTAACGGTTAATCTTGGATTATTGGTTGGCTTGTTATTGTTGATTTGGTTTTTAATGCTTTGGAAAAGAAAAAAGTTTTCACGACTGTTCCTATTTTGGAAATTGTTTCCCTGACTATATCTGATTTCTGATCCCTATCTTTATTGTTTATGCATGATTTGGAATTTTATTCTCTGAGCATATACGATGCATGCCTTGCGGTGATTTTGGAACTTTCTTCTCTATGGTTATGCGATGAAAATATAATGGATTTGGGGTTTTCTAAACTCCCTACATTGCTTGTGGTTTTGTTTGAAATCCCCAATTTCTTAAAACCCTAATTTCTACTGCACCCAATGTGCTTGCATCTATTATGCGATGTTTCTGGAAATTGTTTCTAGAATGTGTGTGTTTTCCTTCTAGGTTTCGGCCTTCTGAAAACCTATTTTTGAAACTCCTTTTCGCATATATCTGGGTTCGGGTGTCTGGGTTTTGTGCATGTTTGATTGATGAAAGCCCTACCTTTTCTGGATTATTGTTTGTGATGTTTGGTTCTTTTGTTTTCTCCTTGCGATTACTACTGGTGCGTTTGTTGAACAAGATGGGCGATTATCGCCCATCTGTGGAGATCACCATCGAAACCGATGGTGTTGTTGGGCGATTGTCGCCAATGGAGAAGACAATGGGTGTTAATTGCCCATCGTAGACGACGACCATTGTAGGTGACGCCATCTTGAGCTGTTCATGGTTATGTGGTAGAGAGGACACGCCAGTGACTTCACCGGCGTGACAGTTTTGAGACCTGATATGTGTGATGGTTTGAAAATTATGGAACAAGGTTGTGTTTCGTGGAACGTGATTGTTGTTGATGGGTTCGTGGAAACATGGAAGGGGAAGTTTCGGATGGAAGAAGATGATGAGGGATTTTTCCAAAAGAGGGAGAGGTTTCATAGAGAAGACGAAGGGCGCGTGTCCCAGACGTCTCCTGCAAACGTGACTGGCCTGTGCACTCTTTTGACAGCATTGGCGCGTGCACTCCACGCATGTTATCATCTGGTGCACACGCCAGACACCTTTCCACCCAATTTTTATGTGTTAAGTGTTGATCTGGTGCTGCAGTCCCTGAGTTCGAGCTTTTCACAATTTGTCATGAACTTCAACATGAATCAAAAGGACATGACACTGCCTGAACTATTGAACATGCTCAAGGCTGCAGAAGGGTGCCTGAAGAAGGAACCCAGTTCTATACTTGTTGTTAGTTCTTCTAAAAGCAAGAAAAATAGCTTTAAGAAGAATAATAACAAGAAACAGAAGGCTTCTACATGTCAAGAAGAAGAGCAATGACATGGGCACATGTTTTAATTGCGTGGTCAACAGACATTCGAAGAGGAGCTGCCCCTCTTATCTTGCTATCTTGAAAGATAAAAGGCTTAAGAAAGTTGGTTCTTCAGGTATGTTTATGATTGAGATCAATCTTTATACTTTTGTTCCACATTCCTGGGTATTAGATACTGGTTGTGGTTCTCACTTGCGTAATAACATGCAGATGTTAACAAGGAGTAGTAGATCATTGAAGAAAGGCGAAGTGGACCTGTAAGTTGGCAATAAAGCAAAAGTTGTTGCATTAGCTGTGGGGACTTGTAGTTTAGCTTTGCCTTCTGGCCTTATATTAGAACTTGATAATTGTCATTATGTTCCTATTATTACAAAAAACATTATTTCTATTTCTCATTTGGATTTGTCTTTATAATTAAGAATAGCAGTTGTTCTTTTCATAAAGATAATGTTTATTATAGATCTGGATTGCTTACAAATGGTTTGTATGAGTTAGATCTAGAAAGGCCAATTCTTAACATAAATAGCAAGAAAAGTAAATTAAGTAACCAAACTCCATCTTATTTATGGCATTGTAGGTTAGGTCATATCAATGAAACTAGAATCACAAAATTGCATAAAGAAGGATATTTGGATCCTTTTGATTATGAATCATATGAAATTTGTGAATCTTGTTTATTGAGAAAGATGACCAAACTACCCTTTAAGGGAAAGAGACCATGTGCTAGTGAGTTACTAGAATTGATACATTCAGATGTACATGGACCTATGTCCACAAATGCTAGAGGTGGATACTCATATTTCATTACGTTCATAGATGATCATTTTAGATATGGTTATGTGTACTTGAAGAAACAAAAGTCTGAATCATTTGAAAAGTTCAAAGAATTTAGACTAGAGGTAGAGAAACAAACTGGCAAAATTATTAAGATACTTAGATCAGATCGAGTGGTGAATACTTAGACTACAAGTTTCTTGGTTACTTAAAAGAGAATGAGATTCTCTCACACTGGTCTTCTCCTGTAACTCACCAACATAATGGAGTTTCTGAGAGGAGAAATCGTACACTATTAGATATGGTACGTTCCATAATGAGTCATGCAGTCCTTCCTATATCTTTTTAGGGATACGCAATTAAAACCACAATATATCTTATAAATAGAGTTCCATCTAAATCAGTTGATAAGACACCATATGAGATATGGACTGATAGAAGACCTGGATTATCACACTTAAAGATTTAGGGATGTGAAGCATGCTATATTTGATAAGTTTCAAGCTAAATCAGATAAATGCAAATTTGTGGGGTATCCGAAAGAAAATTTCGGTTATCAATTCTATGATCCTATTGAGCAAAAGGTGTTTGTTTCAAGACATGCTACATTCTTACAAAGAGAATTTATTCTTGAAGAAAATAGCGAGAGTGAGGTTGAACTTAGAGAAGTTCAAGAACCGCAAATTCACATCGACATGGAACAAGAACCTCAAGTTAATACATATGATGTACAATCAAGAGTTCAAGAGACATATAATCCGCGAAAAACTAGTAGGATACGTTGTCCTCCCACTATATTAGATCTACATATTGAGCATGGAAAGGATAACGTATCACTCATAAATGATGAGCCTACTACTTTTAAAGAAGTAATGTCAGACATCAATTCTTTAAAATGGCAAGAAGCCATGAAATCCGAAATGGAATCCGTGTACACTAACCAAGTATGAACTTTGGTTAATTCACCTTAAGGTATAGTACCTATTGGGTGCAAATGGATTTTTAAAAGAAAAACTAACATGGATAGAAATGTACATACGTACAAAGCAAGGTTAATAACGAAAGGTTACAAATAAAAACGAGGAGTTGATTTTGATGAAACCTTTTCGCCAGTAGCAATGCTTAAATCTATAAGGATTTTATTGGCTATAGCAACATACCATGATGATGAAATTTGGCAAATGAATGTCAAAACATCATTTCTCAATGGGAATTTTCAAGAGGATGTGTATATGACACAACCTGAGGGTTTTGAATTCAAAGAATTTTCTGATCAAGTATGCAAGTTGCAAAGGTCCATTTATAGACCTAAGCAAGCATCACGGAGTTGGAACATCCGCTTTGATGAAACAATCAAAGAGTTTGATTTTATCAAAAATGTGGATGAACCTTGTGTTTATAAGAAGCTAAGTGGGAGAGCAGTCATTTTCTTAGTGCTTTATGTGGATGACATATTGCTTATTGGAAATGATATTTCAATGCTCCAGTCTGTTAAGATATGGTTATCTAAGAATTTTTCCATGAAGGAAATGGGAGAAGCAGCCTATACACTAGGTATAAAGATCTATCAAGATAGATAAAAAAAGTTGCTTGGATTATCTCAATCCACGTACATATATAAAGTGCTAAAGAGGTTTAGCATCGAGAATTCCAAGAGGGGATTCTTACCCATATCACATGGGATTTCTCTCCTATAGAGTATGTGTCCACAAACACAAATGGTGAGAGATAAAATGGGTTATATTCCATATGCTTTGGCAATTAGATCAATCATGCATGCGAAGCTATGTACTAGATCAGATATTGCTTACGCTTTGAGCATAACAAGCAGATATCAAGCTAATCCCAGTAAGGGCCACTGGACGGCTATGAAAAACATCTTGAAGTACTTAAGAAGGACTAAAGATGTTTTTCTGGTCTATGGAGGAGCTGAGCTGAGAGTTTAGGGTCATTCAAATGCCAATTTTCAGTCTGATCAAGACGATAGTAAATCATAGTCAGGATATATTTTTACTCTTTATGGTGGTGCGGTTAGTTGGAAGAGTTTCAAACAACCACCGACGGAGCTACATGGGGCCCAATGGTGCATTGGCCCCCCCAAGGTTTTTAAAAAAAACATTTTTAATATATATATATACAAATATATAAAAGAACGGAGTTATTTAAGGGTTAGTGGTGCACTGGGCCCCCCAAAATTTTAAAAAATTAATATTCGGGCCCTCCTATATTAAATTTCTAGCTCCGTCAATGCAAACAACCAACCATCACATATTCAATGACCGAAGCAGAGTACATTTCAGCGTCAAAGGCAGCAAAGGAAGCAGTTTGGATCAAGAAGTTCATCATTGAACTTAGAGTGGTTTTTAGCATTGTTAAGCACATAATATAGTATTGTGACAACAACGGTGCTATTGTGCAAGTAGAAGAACCCAGGTCTCATCAACGGTTCAAACATGTACTCAGGAAGTTTCACTTGATCAGGGAGATAGTGGAGCGGAAAGACATAACATTGGAGCGAGTTCCCACTGAAGAGAATCTAGCAGATCCTCTTACTAAGTTATTGTCTCAAAAGAGACATGATCATCATATGGATGGCTATGGTATTAGATTCATAGTACATTGGCTTTAGTGCAAGTGGGAGATTGTTAGTTTATGCCTTTACAGCCAATCAATTGGATGCAAATTAATGTATGACATTGTTTTGAATTAATGGAAAGGCTGTATTTATCTTTATGTATTAATTTAATTAATATTTTATGTTTTAATACTAAAGATAAAATGCTTGAAATAATTACTGTGTAATTCAAATTATGATGAGATCATAATTATGATATTCGATTTACATTTAAGTGTTATTCTTAAATGTTCTTAGTTGTAGTTTCATCAAGACTGGATATTATTGAAACGGTAAAATTAGCACACATTATGTTTCATTCTTATAAAGAAAGTAATTGATCTCATAAATTAAAGTATAGAGATACTTAAACTAATGTGTAGGTGATTATTAGAGAATAAGTCACTGAACTAACCCGATTATCAGAATTTTGAATGAAATATTACTTATGTGTCTATGAATTATCTTATAATGATAGTTATATAATTAATCCTCAGACTTGAGATTACCAAGGTATTTAGTATGAGAATTACTGTGTTTTAATGTTACTTACGAATCGTCCTATGATAATTCAGTTGGTATTAATTAGATACAGTATGAACCATATGTAGATAATTGAGTAAGTCAATATAGGATTCGTCACTCTAAAGTAATAGAGATAATAATTTGTTGTTCTTGATTAGTAATGATTTATGGAATTCTCTGGCCAGAGTGAATTGATGTTTGAAAAGGAATTTTCAAATTTCAATTATAAATTAATTACTAATTAGCAAGAATGAACATGATTGGATGACAAGAGTAGACACTGTATCTGTACTCTGTCCAATTAGAATATTGAATGACAAAAGGATTAAATTATACATTATAGTCATACATGGACAGGTTAAGTCAATCACTTTGACATTCTTGATATTTAGGTACTCATGACATGTTGCTAGACGTTAATCATGATTTAAGATTATGAATTATTTAATTGGAGAATTAAAGATAAATTAAAATGAGTTTTAATTTATCTAATTCTAATTGTGAATTAGAATTAGAATTTATAATCATTGCCAATTTATTAAGAACCTCATGGGTCACACATCAAAGAGCAATTTATGAAAGAAAAATCAATTTAACTAAGTTGGACTTAAGTATAAAGTTTGAGAAACTTTGGGAATCAAATATGAATTATTTGATTTTATTAAAATTAAATTAATTAGAATTAGATTTTGATTTTAATTATAATTAAAGAGATTTAATTTTAATAAAAGACTGTCATGATTTTTTTATTTAAAAGGAATAGCTTTTTAGAAGCTAACACTTTTTGTCTTCTTCCTCTCAAAACAGTTTGAGAATTACTTTGTGAATACCATCAGAGGTTGGACAATTAGATAGCTCGTGATTGATCAATCAGAGAAAAGTTTCACAAATTTTTCAAAGAAAAGCGAACAAGGTACGATTTCTAAATCGATTTGTGTTTTATTCAAGTTTAATCAATTATCGGGATCCGCTCGGAATTTGTAAAAATTTTTGTTTTCCGTTACGCCCGTGATTCGATTATGGTTGAATTTTAACAAAAAAATTGACCCAAAAAATTAACTAATTCAAAGTTTTTATTATTAAATCAACCGAATCAATTTTATTTTTTATCACAAATATTAAATAATTTTTTAATACGCACTCTTTGCAATTATTTACTGATTTAACAAATGTCTATGATTGGGATAAACATGAACACTCTTCCTTCCTGTTCTGTTTTATTCACAACTAATTGCCAACCAAGTCGAAGTCGATCATCAGACCCCATCGCACTCCGTTTTGGTTTCTTTACGCAGAGCAAACCAATCGTTCTTGGCCTCAAATGTCAAAGTTGTGCTTGGATCTGGTAATATTCGCAATTTGTTTATTAGCCATCGTCCTGTCCCTGTCTCCGAAAAGATGGATTGTGATTTTGACTAATTGAATAGTCGGCTTCCAAAAAAAAATGAAAATTGTAATTACTCTAATGTTTTCCCTGAAATTTCTATCGAAATAGAACAAGTAATCGTTGTTCCAACCGAATTGGTCAAAAGGGGGCTCTGATTTTTTCCCTGAAATTTCCTGATCAATGCAAATATGGGACCAGATTCTTTGTTCAGTTTTACTCTGTCTTATTCTGTCTCATAAAATCTCAGCCATTTATTTTACGGGTCCCACATAGATTTCATACGAGACTTACATAAATAAACGGCTGAGATTTATTGGACACAATAAGAAACTATAATATTAGACAGGAGATCTAAATTATGCAAATATCCATAAGAAGCAGCCAAATTGGCCGGGAGGACTTTGGTAGACAGATGGAAGAGAAAAGAGGACAACTTAAGCACTAGTCTACCAGTACAGAATTTGAAAATGAAGCAGATACTGATGTCAGGTTACGTAGTAAAGGCAGGCTTCTAGAGAGGGCAAAGAATCTGGGCTAAAAATCTATTTGTTCTGGCGTTATTTTCAGCTATTCAATAGACGTTAAGTTTGACTAACATGGCTGAAGCTGAACATCGAAAACCGGGGACCATCTTATCTTTAGAATTTAATAAATCTAATCTAATATTTTTAAATAAATAATATCATTTAACAAATTAAATAATAAGTTCACAATGATTACAAAATTTAATTTACATTAAATAAATCAAATTAACTTTAATTTAAACGATTAAATTTTAATTAAATTTAGAATCAAATCATCGTTTTTTTTTTCTAAAATACCGTTTTTTAATTCAAATACTTATTCTTTTATGGTGCTTTAGCTTTAGTTTGAATTTTTTGGTCCGGGTTAGTCAAGAAATTGGAAGTCCACAAGATCACACCAATCAACTCAAGACGCCGGTACAGGTGGTTAAATATGAAAATGAAGAATGGACAGCGTTAGTCAGAAGTGTCCTTGGAACGGTATCTCCTTCACAATTTCTGTCCATAACCTCTATTCCAGTCAAAGATCAATCTAGTGAACAATTGGCCCTATTTAATGTTTTTAAGTCCTCGTCTTCTATTCGAATTCAGTTGATGGAAGTCAATCAACGACTGCCGAGCATTAACAATTTCTTCTTTTTGAGTCAAACAGGTATGTGCAGCCTGAATTTTACTGGAAACAGACATGGCAGGACATATCATCGTGGTTTTCTGTAATCCTGATATTGGTTTACCTATCTAGTTGTTCTCCTTTAGAAATGATGTAGAGCCCATTCTGATAATTGAACAATATACTACGTAGTGCACATCCTGTTTATAACTGAGATATCTAAGTGCTTTAGCTTTGTATCAGCAAGTCTGGTGACGTTCGGATAGAGAAAAGGCTTCTTAAATGAATGGAGATTCAGTTCCATTAGACAAGAGAGCAAAGAATCCAAGATAAACAGTTGACTACACCTTGTTGTGGTATAACCAAAACTAGATTACAATCGGTTACTTGCATTATAACATGAGATGAATGAGTCCACACTGATATTGCTACTGCCGGCATAACTGGTATCCAATTTATGACGATGATCTTATGATTAATGCCAACAAGTAACAAGCTGGAAACACTAAACAAGGAAAAGGGAGATATGTGCTTAACCTTGCTGCCACAGCCGTCAGCTTGGCTGAAAAGTATCAGGGATTTCATGATTCTGAAAGAATATGTTCTCTAGAAACAGCTTAATCACTTGGATAAAACTCCAGTCACCAAAAGCCTTGGCATAAAGTATGATAAATGCAGGAGTTTATTTAGACAGAAATCTATTGAAAAGCTGACGTAACCATGGGTTTCCACAGGAGAACTCATAAGGCTGCTTAGATATTTAATAATTACGTCAACACTTGCAGCATGTGCAGACATTACCCTAGCTGAAGTATAGAGCTTGTCACCAAACGGAAATTGATCAATGAAGAAAATGGACATGTTACAGTGGAAAACTCAAAAAGTTGTAAGCCCTTCCTGCACATATTTCAATCAGCCTAGTCTGCAAAATGTGCAAGAAAAGATAAAAATTAAAGGAAAATGTTTGAGGCCGATGTGGACACCATAAAGATTCTGTGCAATTGATCAAACAAACTTAGGAAAAATGAAAGTGAAAACCAAAAGGAAAAAGCTTCAGGATAGTATCAATTCGAGATAGTACAATTGAACATCACAAAGAATTTAATCCAAGAAAATAATAACTCTTTACAGTTCAGCCAAATAGATTTCGAAGTGCTCCAGAAGCTACCCTTGGCAAAGTAAACATCCATGTCGCAAGAAGAATGTTACTTGATTATGAGATGGAGAAAATCCATGTGGTGGGATTATTTTTCTCAGTGACGGCCTTGAGGACACCAAGAAATATATAATATCAACTTTCACATTATCACACCTTTTCAAACTTATCTCCCGTAATCTCTTACAGTTTTGCACCAGTTGGGTCACCCCTTTTGTTGTCACATTAAGGCAACCTTCCAGGTCCAGCTGCAACAATCCAGGGCATTTTTTTGAAATCGCTGCCAATGCTTCATCGTCCATTCCTGGTCCCTGTGCTTGCAATATCTCCAATTTAGGAAGTTCAAAGTTTAAATCAGTATTCTTTATCCCCAAACATCTGTTCATCTCCAAATGAATGATTTCCCTGCAATTTCTCAGAACTTCTTTGATCCCTTCTTCTGTGATAGAAGGACAATAACTGATCTTTAGCACTTCTAATCCAGGGCAAGACAAGGCAATATCTTTTATGCATTCATCACTCAAGTTATTATTCCCTGTCAAGCTTAGAGACTTAACTCGACAATTGATCGAATATTTCACTATATGTTCAACACCAAGATTAGTCCTCTCCAATCTGAGATCTTCCAATGAATGGCAGTTTCCCATAAGGGTAAAGAAGGTTGAGCTTGTTAGTCTAGAGCACAAACTGAGGTTTATAAAGCGTAAGTTACAAAGATAATTGGATAGCTCAATAATGGACTCGTCTGTAAGGAAATTAGCCCCTTCAAGATCCAAGTATCCAAGTGACTGATACTTGTGCAGCAAACAAGAGACTCCAACAAACGAGAAATCATAACAATGGGAGATAGTCAGCTTGTTGAGTGGAAGACAGGATTCTGCAACTAAACCAAGTAATTCATCAGAGATAATCGAATTTGAGAGATCAAGCTCACTCAAACATTTTGCATAAGCAAACGATGCTTCAAAACACGAATCAATAGAAGGGATTCCAATTCCATCCAACGAAATTGAACTCAACCCAGAAATACTTCGCATAGCCATACCAATCCCATTCTGAGATATAAAATCACAGTCACGTATCACTACTTCACTAAGTAACCCACAGTTCAAAGACAACGCAAGCAGCGACCTATCTGTAATAAAATGATTACCGGAAACATCAATCTTACGCAACTTCTTGATCTTCGATGACAAATCAAGCACCCCCTCATCGGTCACAACTCCAGCAAATCGCTCGAAACTCAAAGACCCAGTTGGGTTAAAACGCGAATTATACATCGGAAAACCGATATCGAGCTCCTCAAGCTTCGGAAACAACGACCCAATTTCCGAAAGATCACTATCTCGCAAAGAGCCCATCTTTGAACAGTTAAGTCTCTTCAAATCCCTCACTTTCGATCCCAACCTTCGCAGACCGACCAAAGGGAAGTGGGATTGGCCGGAAATATCGAGGGATTCAATATCTAATCCAGATAGAGAGATTAGGTCGAGAACAGAATCAAGGTCTCCGTAAAAGTCGCACACTTTGATGTGGGTGAGATTAGGGAATCTGGGAATTATACGGTGTAGAAAGGGGGCCGAGAGAAAGGAGACGGTGAGCGTGCGACGGAGGAGATTGGTGATGGAGAGGAATCGAGTGGAGACTAAAGAGAGGGGTTCTAAGTGGCGATGATGGTCTAGGGATTTGAAGATCAGTTCCCAGCATTCTTCTGGTAAGTGCGCAGGCTTGTTGTTGTTGTTACCTGGCTCCATTTGGTGTTTGAATGGCCAGAGCAAGTGAAGGAATCTGTGGAACGTTAGTGTTCAAAAGAAGGAGAATGAACGGAAATTTTTGGATTTGGGAAGTTTTTGATGGGTGTCCACATCATAACGGCTTTATTTGAAATTAGGGTCTTCCGGGGGGCGAACTTTCCCTTCTGGGGTTCGTCGGATAACAGAACCAGAGAACAGAAAAACCACTCAGAAAGCAAATCTCAGCCCACAATACACCTTTTACACTCACTCACTCACTGGCACGCTAAATTTTACTCCTTTTTTTGAAATGTAGCATGATTGGTCTCTTCTTTCCTTCGTGTTTTTCTTTTAAAATATAAATATTGAAATTAACCAAATAACGCATGCACTTGTACTGTTCACAAAGAAAATTATAGGAGGAATATACAACAGACATTGTTCAACAGTTGACTGACCAAAACATCTCACAAACCAAACGTACTCGACAACTTAATTTAAGAAAAGACAAAAGCATATCGACATCCGAGGCAAACCAACCTCTCTTCTGCTTATTTGTTGACAGATTATGATATATATCTAATTTTAAGGATTAAAGGACTCGATCATAAGCACGGTCAGATACAGTTGTAGTAGAAGCTAAAGTGGAGGCAATTCTATACTTGGTGGTGTCACAGGCTCATTGAACACATCTGATGTACGTGGAGCATATGAAAATGGCAGCAGCTCTTGCGGATTTTCTGGCTGCTCCGGCACCAGAGGAGGCGCAAGAAAAACGTCAGGTACTGCAGGGATTGACCCTGCAGGTGGTGTAAATATAAACGGCTCTTGTGGTGGCAATTGTGGAGGGTCAGGTGTTGGAGACAGTATTGGGACAAAGGGTATCGATGGAAATCCCTCAGCCGGTGGCAAATCTTCCTCCGGCGGTGGTTGTCCAATAGGTAGAAATGGCGGCAAAACTTGCTCTGGTGGTGGTGGTGATGATGGAGGGAAAAATGGTATTGGTGTAGCGGACTGATCATCAGGTGGTGGATCGAAAAATGGCATTGGTGTAGTGGACTGATCATCAGGCGGAGGATCAAAAAACGTAGGTGCTGGTGGAAATTCATCAACTGGTGGGGAAAACACTGGAACAGGAGGTGGTGACTGTGTGAATGCATCAGGGGGTGTTAGCCATGGAATGATTGGTGATGGTGTTAATTCAGGCGGTGGTGGTGAAGGCACTAGTGGTGGTGATGGGAATATAATTGGCAGGTCAGGAGGTGGAGGGGAAGGAACCAATGGAGGAGGTGGCGGCGGGGATGGAGAGGGAGGCGGAGGCGGGGATGGAGAGGGAGGCGGAGGCGGGGATGGAGAGGGTGGTGGTGGCGGAGATGGAGATGGTGATGGCGGGGAAGGAGAGGATGATGATGGAGGCGGCGAGGCAACTAAAGGTGGTGGCGATGGAACAATAAGAGGTGGAGGAGATGGCACGATGATTGGGGGTGGAGACGAGACAAGTGGAGGAGGAGAAGACGGTGGCAGTGGTGGGGGTCTCTGGCGAGGAGAGGGTCTCGGTGAGGGCTGAAAGGGGTTGTCTGGAGAAGGTGTAGTAGGAAAAGGCCATTGGCCACATGTTCCAAAGAGGAAACTAAATAAAGGGTCACAGTTGGAGGAGGACGACAGCGATCCTCCTCTTCCTCTATTCCTACCACTACCACCTCTGCTTCTTCTACTGCCTCTGTTACCACTACTGTTTCTGCTTCTTCTTTCTTCTCGGAATATTATGTGTTTGTGTTGGTTATGGTGAGGCTGCGTAGCTTCTGTGAATGTAGTGGTGATAACAATCAGAGCTAAAAGAACAGTGAACACTATGTTCACTTCCATGTTTGGTTCCTTCGATAGCTGCCTTTGTTCCATCGACTATGGCAAACTTTAAAAAATAGAAGGCTAGAGAGAAGCATTAAAACAGAGAGAGGCCAGCTAATGTTTACGAGTTTCAATAGAAATGGAGAGTGTTAATTGCTGCTCTTGGAGGCAACTTGCCTTACCTTACCCAGTTAAAGAAGTGAAGGGGTAATTGGTGCGTGTGTGTGTCTTATTTTACGTGCCATTGTTGACAGGAAGAAGAACCTTTAAATGCAATAGCTGATCACCATGCAGCATTTATTTTCTGCATAATCCAATCTGTTGAATGTTCAAAACATGGTGGTGGAATGGATTTAACTAACTATAAAACAGTATTTAGTATGAACAAAGTTAAAAAAAATAAACATCTTTTCCTGACAGTATTTAGTATTTGGTATAATTTCTTGTTGGGTTTGTTTTTAATTCAGAGAATCATCTTTTTTTTTTTAAGAGAAGAAATTGGGAGTGGAAATAGTCGACAATTGTCATCAATTACTACACAAGACGGGGGTTTTTCCATTGCTGGACTTTTTTTTTTGGTTTATAAGGAAAAGAAACAAAAATTACATGATCCTCCGAAGGAGGGTAGTTACCGCTATATCCTCTAGAAGGATAGTGGTGCAAGGTCCATTATCAAAAGTGGTGATTTCGAGATTCAGATTAACAGCAAGGTTAACAAGCCAATCAGCTCATTGATTTCCCTCTCTGTACGTGTGCCGCGTAAGAATAACTCAATTGCGAGCGAGTAATTCATTGATGCCTAAGACAAGTGGGTTGAGTGACGTTGTTTGATGTGTTGCATCAGATAGAAAATCCTTGACCACGAGAAAATTCAGCTTGAGTACCGCGGCGCCGAAAATCAAGAGCCCAGGCTAGATTCAGTCCCAAATAGACTTTCCAGAATTCCGCCAAAATCGGAGAGTACCGATCGATATTCTGTGCACAAATAAGACTACCTATTATGACTGAAGAGTTTACGCTGTTGCACGCGCCATCGGTGTTCGAATAATCATGTTTTCCTGAGAAGCTGGCAAAAATGTTTCTAACCGTGGCTGTTTATATTGTATGGTTAGTTAGGCCTTGATAACTAATTAATGGGTCTTTACTATTTTCTTCCACCGTAGTACTCTAGTTGGGCTTTATTTCTTCCTTTTTATACAGTAGGCTTGGGATGGCCCATTTAATAGGGCGGATTGAATCATGGACTCATAATAGCACCTCTAATCTTATTGCTCCTTTTCCTAACTTTAGAACTTAATTGAAGCTAATGTTTTAAAATTTAAATGACATTTAAAGTTTAAAGATTTAATTAATATTAGATTGTCATAAAATCAACAAATATTAAACATAATTAAAATAAAATTAAAGAAAGATATTATTCTTATTTATATAAGAAGTTAAATTTTAATTAAAGAAAGACTATTAAATAAAAATCAAACGATTTATTCTGATTTATAAAATTAATTTGTTAATTAATAAATTAGTTGGTTCTTAATAACAAAAATTATTAAAGTAAATCAAATTTAAAAGATGATTAGTTCAAATTTTTAATTTTTTAACTAGTGATTCAATAATATTATAGATTGTATTATTATTTTTTTTGGTTGTTATGGATTTTAATTTTTAATGAATATTTACTCCATCTTTCTATCTAATTATACAAAAACGTTAAAAATTTGCATGTGCAACACATGGATGGATTTAAAAATAATCATATTTTATAATAAATAATTTCAAATATATGTTAAATATATTAAATAAGGGCCCGTTTGGTTGAGCTTTTGTCAATAGAGCTTTTATCAGTAGAGCTTTTGTCAGTAGAACTTTTCTGAGAAGAGTTTTTTTTAAAAGCCAATTGACTGTTTGGCTGTCGATTAAAAAACAGCTTTTTTAAAAGAGTTTGTTTGGCTACATAAAAATAAAAAGTACTTTTATTAATTTTAACTATATTTTATTTTATAATAAAATTATTTATGCATATAAATATTATTTAAAATATATTAAACAATGAGTTTATATTTACTTCACAATTGTTTGACAAATTTACTTCCATCTTGTAAGAAATTATTTAAAAAGATGTCTCATTTTCTTTCCCGGTGTCTTGAGACCATAGGGCTTGAGTTGATGGTTTGCATTCCTATTGATGATTTAGCTTTTTTCCTGCACTGTTATGTATCTCTCCCTCCTTTAATTGTTCAGCTATGTTCAGTGGAAATGTTAATATGTTTTTGGTAGCGGAAGGATTTTTCCCTCTGAAGCTTAATCAAATTTAATTCTTTCCCTCAGGGGTTGACAAAAGAAACATTTGCATCAACAGGTAATGGTTGTTTCGTTCGACTGGTAATTACACTTTCTTTGTAAAGATGGCTATTGTCGAGCATTTTTACCTAGAATGTACTTAGCTGCCGCTTGTTCTGTTTAGGCAAGGGATACGTGAGAGAAGATCTAGAGTGCAGTCATTACATGAAAAGAATGAATTGCATCCTTTTGCCTTCGGTTTGTTACAGCAACTTGTTCATTTTCTTTGGCAGCCATACCCCCCTCTATGTGATGTTAAGGGAAGCTATGTATCCCAATTTGAGCATACCATCTTACTACGTCCAACCTGCAAAGAGGTTATATCAAGAGGAGATGACTATTAAGGTAATGATGTTTATTATGTTTAATGTAATACAACAAGACAATCCAATGCTTATTTTATGCTTTCTTACGTCTTTTTATGGTGTTGAATATCTTTTACTGAAAGTTGTGTAACGGCTAAAAAAACAGAACAAGCACTCCTGTTCTCTTTTTCCCTTAATAATCCGCACAAGATTTCCTACTAAAGCTGATCAAGAAAGGCAAAGTTAGTTTTGGTGGCGAGAATATAACGTTTTGTCATCGTGCACTTAACCTATCTTGTGCAGGTATGTACAAATTGAGAGGCTAATTGGAGGATATATTATATATAAATAATAGTAATCTCAGGCTTGAAATCAAGGGAAGTAGCATCAACTACATCTTGTTACTTTTCTAAATATCTGAAATTGGTGAAACTAGACAGATTCCAACATTTCTGAAAGCGGCAAAGTATGAGCAACAATCTTATTTTGTTAGCATTGTGTTCCTAAGTATTAAATAAATTCTTTCAAATGAAAAGGTACATTAAAGAAAACTGCAAATGCACGCCTGGAAAAACATATAGGAAGCTGGAATAGAGGATGATATTTAGCTCCTTTTATGGGGCATATTGATTTCCTTTCCCATGATGTCTCTTTTAACACTTGGGAGAAACAAAGAAAACCTATCGTAGGAGGAATTGGCAGTAGAAACAGCAGCAAATAACACAAAAAGGAGCGATAAGAGGCATCAAGATCCCAATGCAATTGTTGTATTACGTTACGTAACAAATAAGAACATACGACTTGTAAACCAATTTGAACATATGACTTGTAAACCAATTTTTTTCTAATGAAAATAATCTATGATTCAACCTAGGAATACAAGCAACATTGGGTTCAATTAGCTCTTATCAAATGGAAGAGTTAGCTTCATAAATCCGCAAAAACAGCAAATATGTCGCCGTTGACATAATCGTTAAACTACCAAACTGACCAAAAAGCAGGTTTCTTGGACCTGTAAATGTCAACATCATGCCGTTAAGGTTGTAAAAGAGGATAATTATCGCTATGGGAAGAGCGAAAATTACCCGCACACAACTATTAATGTGAGCGGGATCATGGATCATAGAGCATG
The DNA here is from genome assembly GCA_027564395.1 of Erythroxylum ulei. NCBI lineage: Eukaryota > Viridiplantae > Streptophyta > Magnoliopsida > Malpighiales > Erythroxylaceae > Erythroxylum > Erythroxylum ulei. The sequence continues at coordinate 9,030,857 of JANITX010000005.1, forward strand.
ACCAGGTAGAGAGCTACCATGCCAAAAGAGGTCACGACTAAAGCTAGGTTCAAGAGACTTAAAGAGGCTCTTTACACGCATGTGGGCTTTTATCTTGAGAGGATGGTGAGCTCCAAGCTTATTAGAGGAGAGTTTAATGGAATTGAGCCCAAACTAATCTATTTAACTCGAATCCTTAGACCGGATACACTTAGAGTTTGAAGACAAAAAGACTTAGGCTATTTTAATGCTTCATCATTTAAGCCCAAGGAGTGTTTGATGCGCCACTTATTTTATTAATGGGAGTGGGCTATTTAATTCACTTAAGCCCAAGAGCATATGGATCCAGTAGTGGCGCCACACATCAGACTTATTTATTTAATTTTTGAACTTTGTTTTATTTTGGACTTCTATGTATTTTTAGCCCAATCTTTTATTATTTAACCTAGGTATAAATATGTGTCTTTAGGTCAAATTTTCAGAATTTTTAGATCAGAATTGCTGAAGTATCATTGGCTTCAATAGGGAGAAACATTATTTTTTGTTCTTGTTACCTTTCGAACCATCTTTCACTTATCAATTGCTTTCCCAATTGTAGCGTATCGATTGTTCATTTCTCTTAGTTTTATTTTGATCATTGGGATTGTTTAGAATAAGTTTCCAATAGGTATCATAGAAATCAAACCTTAAATATCCTTATTTTCTTGATTTTTGAATTCGAAAATTACATCTTTCTTAATTCCTCAAGGTCGAAAATACGCCAAAACAAAACACCCATCGAAAACATCATCAAATCGACATCAACCCTTCCGTGGTGCGCGTTATTTTGGTATCAGAGCCTTGGTTTGGAGGAGAATTCTTATTCAACTCCATCAAAATTCAAGAAATTGCCGCCCATCACTATCCAATTATCGTCGGATCATCAATTTAAGTGTGAATTAACTTTTGGCCTAGGATTTCAATCTTTTTTTTTTGTTCTTATTTAAGTTAGGGTTTTCAATTATTCTTCTTGTCACTTTTGTTGAAACTTTAGGCTTACATCAAAAAAAGTTCGAAAAAATCCGAAAAAAGAGTTTAAAAAAATCCAAAAAAAAGTTAGAAAAATCTTTTAAAAAAATCCGAAAAAAAGAGTACAAGATCACTACAAAAAAAATTCTGTTTTCCCATACTTTTTACTTAATTGTGGTTCATTTGAATCGACCGTGGCAAATAGTTTCAAAATTTTTCAAATTTACTCGCTTGTTATTGGTTATTGGTTTGGGTTGCTTGTTACTTGTTATTTGAGCTACATTTGGGAACATTGATTTGTTGAAGTTGTGGTTCTAATTGTAACTTGGATTTCAGAGAACATTGAGTAGTAAAAGGCAAGAGTATGTGAGCTTATTTGAGGGAGTCATTGCCGTGACTTAAACACGAGGGGAGTGACCAATTCGTTAGTGAAACACGTGAGGGAGTGATTGTGATGTTTTTTTCTACTAACCTTCGTTTTGCAGGAAAGAACATTCACTAAAATGTCACAAGAAAATGGGAATCAGGATGAAGGTAGAGTGGAGGAGATGAATGCCCTTACATTGAGAGCCATACAGCAGTCATTTGAGAGGTTCAATCTCTCTTTTGAACGCATGAGGGAGACATTGGATAGTCATGCTCAGCAGATAGAGGAACTTAAACACAGGGAATGTGAGGAACCTCAAGTTAGGCGTGCTGCCTTTCGCCAACAAGCACCACCACCTCTTCGACAACCACCATGGTATGAGCCTGAGGAGGAGGAGTTTGATGAGGAGGAGGAGGACTATGAAGAGCGCATGCCCAGGAGAGCTCAGAGAGGAGAACACCTCAACAGGTGAGATGAAGACCTCAAATCTATTAAGATGCAGATCCCAGCATTGAAGGGGAGGAATGATGCTGAGGCATACTTGGAGTGGGAAAGGAAGATTGATTTGATCTTTGAGTGCCATAACTTATCAGAGGAGAAGAAGGTAAAATTTGTTGCTGTTGAATTTACAAATTATGCACTAATATAGTGGGATTAGTTTATGACCTCTAGGAGGAGGAATGGAGAGAGGCTCATCAATACTTGGGTAGCAATGAAAGCATGCATGAGGAAAAGATTTGTACCTTCTTACCATTATAGAGAGATGCATCAAAAGCTCCAAAGACTCACACAAAGGCCTAAGTTAGTAGAGGACTACTACAAGGAGATGGAGATTGCTATGATTAGTGCTAATATAGCGGAGGACTTCGAGGCCACCATGGTAAGGTTCTTGAGTGGATTGAATAGGGAGATAACAAATGTGGTAGAGTTACAACATTACTTAGAGATTGAAGACATGGTGAACATGACCATGAAGGTGGAGAGACAGCTCAAGGCTAGAGTGATAGCAAGTTCTAGTTACTCATGGAACTCAAAATGACCCAAAAAGGAGGAGAAGTCCAAGGATAAAGGGGTGGACTTCAAGGAAGCACCTAAGAAACCAATTGGGGGATCTGATCAAAAAGGTACTTCTAACACCCAAACTACTTCTAGTAAACATTCATCTATAAAATGTTTGGGTACTGGCTATATTGCTTCTCAATGCCCTAATAGAAAAGTGATGTATATGAAGGATAATGGGGTTACTGATTCTGAGGATAGTCATGTTTATGATTTGCTATGTGATAGTGTTTGTGATGATGATGATGAATGTGTGGAAAGAGCTATCACAGGAGAAGCACTTGTAGTTAGGAGAGTGTTAAGTGCTAGAGTTAGAGATGAAATTCTAGATCAAAGGGAGAACTTATTCCATTCAAGGTGTTTGGTAAGTGGAAAGGTGTGTAACTTGCTCATATATGGAGGTAGTTGTACCAATGGGGCTAGTCGAACTATGGTGGAGAAATTGGGCTTGACATATAGGAAACATTCGGAGCCATATAATTTACAGTGGTTTAATGATAGTGCGGATGTGAAGGTGACTAGACAGGTACTGATGCCATTTTTTGTAGAGAGGTATGAGGATGAGGTGTTGTGTGATGTGATACTCATGGAGGCAGGACATTTTCTATTGGGGAGGCCTTGGTAGTTTGATAGGTGAGTATCACATGATGGGTACACAAACAAGTACTCATTCAAATTCAAGGGAAAAACTTTACTTTGTTACCTTTATCTCCTCATGAGATCTACCTGGACCAGGTTAAAGCTTTGCAAAGAGAGGAGGGTTTGGGTAGTTAGATAAAGAAAAATGATGAAGGAAAAGAGGCCCAAAAGAAAAGAGAGATTGGCCCAATAGGGAGTGACTGCACAGGTGAGGAAAAGAAAGTGGGATGTGCAGGAGAGAACAGTTCAGGGAGAGAAAAGAAGAGTGAAAAGAAAGAGAAAAGAGTGAGTTTGTATGCTAGAGGAAAAGACATGAGGAGAGCAACTGGAGAGAAGAAAGCACTTGTGATAGTTAGGTATAGAGAGTGTTTAGTTTCTGATACTAACCCTCTTGATTCTTTGCCTAGTGTGTTTTCATCTCTTTTGCAGGATTATTTAGATGTCTTCCCTGAAGAGATGCCCAAGGGACTGCCACCTTTGAGAGGCATAGAGCACCAGATAGATTTTGTGCCCGGAGCTTAGATTCCTAATCGCCCAGCTTATAGAAGCAATCCTGAGGAGACAAAGGAGCTTCAAAAGCAAGTGGATGAGCTATTGGAGAAAGGACATGTGAGGGAGAGCTTGAGTCCTTGTGTTGTGCCTATATTGCTAGTGCCGAAGAAAGATGGAACCTGGAGGATGTGTGTGGACTGCAGAACTGTGAACAAAATCACTGTAAAGTATCGCCATCCTATTCCTAGGTTAGATGATATGCTTGATGAATTGCATGGTGCATGCATCTTTACAAAGATTGATTTGAAAAGTGGATATCACCAGATTCGAATGAAACCAGGAGATGAATGGAAAACTGCGTTTAAAACTAAATATAGGTTGTATGAGTGGTTAGTCATGCCATTTGGTTTAACTAATGCACCCAGCACTTTTATGAGATTGATGAATCATATCTTGCCTGCATTTCTTGGTAAATTTGTGGTTGTTTACTTTGATGACATGTTGATTTATAGCACTAATCTTGATGAGCATGTCACGCATGTGAGGTGTGTCTTGGATGTACTGAGACAGAAGAAACTGTATGCGAACCTTAAGAAGTGCACATTTTGCATTGATAGACTTGTATTCTTAGGGTTTGTAGTCAGTGCTCAAGGAGTAGAGGTTAATCGTGAGAAGGTGAAGGCTATTCAAGAGTGGCCAACACCTAAGAGCGTGAGTGAGGTAAGGAGTTTTCATGAACTTGCCAGTTTTTACAGGAGGTTTGTAAAGGACTTTTCTATTATTGCTACTCCATTGACTGAAATAGTCAAGAAGGAGAAAGGGTTTACATGGGATAAGGAACAGGAACATGCATTTTTAATGTTAAAGGATAAGTTGTGTTTTGCTCCTATTCTTTGTTTACCTAATTTTGAGAAACCTTTTGAGGTTGAGTGTGATGCTTCTGGGATTGGTATAGGTGCTGTGCTTTTGTAGGAAAACAAACTAGTTGCATATTTCAGTGAAAAACTTAGTGGTGCACAACTCAATTATCCGACTTATGACAAGGAGCTGTACGCTGTGGTGAAAGCACTGGAGGTGTGGCGACATTACCTTCATCCTAGAGAGTTTGTCATTCGGACGGATCATGAGTCCTTAAAGCACTTGAAAGGACAAGGCAAGTTGAGCATGAGACATGCTACTTGGGTGGAGTTTCTGGAGACCGTGCCATACGTGCTTTGCTATAAGCAAGGAAAAGAGAACGTGGTAGCTGATGCATTATCTAGGAGGTACACTTTACTTTCTGCCCTTAGTTCTAAAATTTTAGGTATTGAGCAGCTTAAGGAATTGTACGCTTCAGATGTTGACTTTGCTACTGTTTATTCTGCTTGTGAGCACGCTGCATTTCAGAAATTCTATAGGCATGATGGGTATTTGTTCCGAGGTAATCAATTATGTGTGCCTAATTGTTCTATGCATGCTTTATTTGTGCATGAGGCCCATAGTTATGGATTAATGGGTCATTTTAGGGTTGCTAAGACTTTGGATATTTTGCATGAACATTTTTATTGGCCTGGAATGCGTAGAGACGTTGAACGTGTATGTGCCAAGTGTATTGCATGTAGACAGGCAAAATCCACTGTCAAACCTCATGGATTGTATACCCCTTTACCTGTGCCTACTGAACCGTGGGTTGATGTTTCTATGGACTTTGTCTTGGGCTTGCCTAGGGCAAAGAGGGGTTTTGATAGCATCTTCGTTGTGGTTGATCGATTTAGTAAGATGGAGCATTTTATTGCATGTCATAAGACTGATGATGTTGTGCATGTTGCTGACTTATTTTTCAAAGATGTTATTAGATTGCATGGCATTCCTAGGTCTATTGTGTCTGACAGAGATGCTAAATTTTTTAGCCATTTTTGGCGAGTGTTGTGGGGCAAGTTGGGTACAAAATTGCTTTATTCTACTACTTGTCATCCATAGACAGATGGACAGACCGAGGTAGTTAATAGGACCTTGGGTACCTTGTTGCATGCTATAGTGGGTAAAAATTTGAAAACTTGGGGTGAATGTTTGCCATTTATTGAATTTGCATATAATATGAGTGTGCATTCTACCACAGGTTTTTCACCTTTTGAGCTTGTCTATAGTTTTAATCCTTTGACTGTTTTGAAATTGGTGCCTTTACCCTTGTATGAGTTGTCTAGTATAGATGGAAAGAGGAAAGCTGAGATGGTCAAGGAGTTGCGTGAGAAGGCAAGACAGTATATTGAGTAGAGGAACAAGGTATATGCGAAGCAAGCCAACAAGGGGCGAAAAATGGTGACTTTTGAACCTGGTGATTGGATTTGGGTGCATCTGAGGAAGGAGAGGTTTCCTACCCAAAGGAAATCCAAGTTGAATCCTAGGGGTGATGGTCCATTTCAAGTGTTGGCGCAGATCAATGACAGCGCCTATAAAATTGATCTTCCAGGTGAGTATAATGTGTCTACTACTTTTAATGTTGCTGATCTTTCTCCTTTTGATATGGATCCAGATTCGAGGATGAATTTTCCTGAGGAGGGAGGGACTGATGTAAGCGGGACCATGGACAATCGAGCAAGGCTAGGCAGAGAGCTAGTCATGCCAGAAGGGCCCATGACCAAAGCTAGGATCAAAAGATTTAAAGAGGCACTTTGTACGCATGTGGGCTTTTATCTTGAGAAGATGGCGAGCTCCAAGCCTATTGGAGGAGAGTTTAATGGAATTGAGCCCAAACTAATCCATTTAACTCAAATCCTTGGACCGGATA
>JANITX010000005.1:9050990-9088195 GCA_027564395.1 Erythroxylum ulei
CCTTGAAATTATTCTGGTAAAAGAGAAGGGAAGGAAGTACAAAACAGCAAGACAATAGGAAAAACTCATTGTATAGAAGCAAAAATGAAACTTGATCTAGTCTATCATAGAGATACAGGCAACAAGAAGGCCAATCACGAGAACCTAAACCACAACTCCCTACTCATCCATTGTTCATATCATTCCAAACAAAAAAGTTTCCAGCCCAATAATAACCCAGAAAATAGCAAATGTGAACATCACCCCTCAGCAAACAGTAGTTCTGAGAACATTTTGCAAATAAAAAGAAGAAAGTAAAAGTAAGAGCCTTCACAAGGTATATGATGCGGGTGACAACTGTTTCAATTTTGCCTGTAGAACTCTCCCTGCTTCATCTGCTACATTCTTCTTTTTGGAAGCAAGCTGCAATTGAAATTTACAGGTAACATAATTAAACAATCACACCAAGACGATGCAGCTCAAAATTATATATGGTAAGAAACAGAAGAGCTAGCATTCTTCTCTTTTCTTAAATTCCCTTCTATTTTTTGTCTCTTAATTCATACGTAAATAATAACATTAATAATAAGAAGCTGACCTCGAAGAGCTGATCAAAATTGGATTTTAGGAGATCGGTCGCAATAATCTTTGCCTTGAGACATAGTTTTCTCAACGAAATAGCCAGTTTCGATATCGATGAGGACGTTATCAGAATCATCGAGTATTCCAGAAACGTAAAGGGAGGCTGTGAGTGGAACCAACATTTTGTGCCCTAGAATTCCCAAACAAAAAATAGTTTTTAAGTTATCCAAATTGCTGTGATGCGTGTTGTCAGATAGCTAATCCCTAATTAATCAATCACACACCTTGAGGGCGGAGGGAGAGATCTTGAAGAGCAGTGGCAGCGGTCTGAAGACGGGAAGTAGCAGCGCGGATGTTGTTGAGACTGTCTTACAAGAGATTGACTTCTATATCGGCTTGTTCTTTCAGGACTTTTAATTCTTCTATACTCATCTTCTCCATCTCCGTTGCCGCAACCAGAGAAATGGAGACCTTCGGAGGCAGCGACATTTTTCCAGCAAATAACAAAAACTTACTTTGGCAAGAAGGGTCCCAGCGTGCGAGGGAGGAGTGATTTTGGAGGCGAAGGAGGGCGTGCGAGAGAGAAACAAGGACGACGAAATATCAGAGGAGAGGGGTAATTTAGGAGAGGCGTCTTTCTTTGTTCCAGAGACAGGGACAGAGAATTTTTGTTCCTTCGAAAAGACTTTGTCACCGTCCTCCGGAGACAGAGGATATAAAAGCGGGACATCAGTCAAACAAACAAGGGGAATAATAAGAGTACTTTGTTTTGTCAACTGATCTTACTTACGGGACATTAACCATGCACAACGTAAGACTCTCTTACCTCAAAAGGGTTGCATAAAACCAAATATCACCTACAGACTAATCCTAACTTAATACGTCTAAAGTTAAATTCATAATGATAATATACATGTCAAATAAGAATTCGCCTGAGAGTTAAGCATCAACTAGGATCAATCTGTATCATATCTCAATGTCATACCATAATTATCTATCATAATCAAATCATTGTACACCTAGTCTTTCTTAGATGCATAACTTTACATTGTTAAAGGTCTATTTTCATGAATGATTGCTTGAAAGACTAGTTCATGGCATTTTTTAAAGAAAAATGAACTTTACATTTTTTTAAGGGTTTGAGTACAATATATTGCATGTATTAGGAATCCTTAGATCATGGCATGTTGTTGAAAACTATGGAATTCGATCTAAGTTTATATAAATATTAAGTTAGATTTGAATTTAAAATTAAAATTTAGATTTATTCAATTATCATAAAATATATACAATTTTATTTGAGCTAAAATGGATGTGAGCTTAATATTAATTAAAATTTTAAATGTACATTTAAATTAATTTAAAAATATATAAAGTCCAATGTCTAAATATAAAAATTATCCTATTTTTTAATACACCGATGAGTCTATTTATTTTTGTGATTTTACCTTTTGGTTTAAATTACATAAATTATTTTAATAACATAGGGTTTATAATATATAAAAAGTAATTTAAATAATATATAATTAGCTTAACTTTTTCCTTCCTTTTTGCTTGTTGTTAATAAGTGGGAGAGAAATATGAATATGCTAAAAGCAAAAATGGGGAATCCATTGAAAGAAGGAATAATATAGTAAGAGGACAGGAGCTGGTTGCTGGTTCCAAGCCCATTGGCTGTCCAATACACACTATCTATCATTACGATTTATTCCCACCCTTGCGTTGCATTGCATCCTACAAAATCATCCCAAATAAGCATTTGATTATTCCCTACTTCTCACTAACGTCTCTTCCCTCTCATGGAAAAAGCTCCTGTCTTCTCAATCACACCGTGTAGTGCTGCTGAATGGTGTCAATGTCAAGTCCCTTTAGCTTCACCACCGACTCTACGTGACCCTTGAGCGTGTGGAGCTCCCTTAGCCTGATTATAACTAGAGGGACCATCAGTGGAACTCAAACAAATTGTTAACGCTTGTAAGAACAAGAACGAGTCTTTATTTCTGTTCAACATTACCTTGCAACTTCAGCGCGCCTCTTGGCCTGTTCAGCAATTTCAGACAACTCTCTGTAGTTGGTCTTATCGTTGAAGAGTTCCGAGCTTTCAGGAGGGTGCAGCCCATGTAGAGTGCGTTGAGCAGCAGCCCATTGAGCCTCTCTCTCTTCTTTGCCATAGTTTTTCTTGGATGTGAAAGCAGTCTGCATAGCGAATTCAAGCACAAAAGAGAATTGAGAAAAGTTTTCTGATGACGATCAGAAGGTGTTCGATTTTGGGTTTCCCAGGTACCTTGTTTTCGATCAGGTTGTCCCAGGCTTTGCCACTCAAACCATACCTAATGATGAACTTTAGAATGTCAAGTGGGATATAGAAGACAATGCTGTAGACCCATACAACTCCAGCCCATCCCCATCCACAACCTTCAATTTTTGCGAAGCTCCAGTTGGCATAAACAGCAATGATTGTTGCAATCTTGATGAACAAGTTTTTATTAGAATTCGAGTTATGTTGATGATCATTGGGAAGTTCCAAGAAACAATTAAATGCAACTTACTAGTTGTGCTATAACAAAGGCAACAACAAGCAATAGACCAGGGCGTTCCACGTAAGACCAGCTCCGAGACCTTGTGACAAAGATGAGTGCTTGACTGACTATACTGACTTGGAGGTATACAACAGCTGTAAGCTCATTGTGGTTGTCTCTGATAGATCTAACCCCGAATTTTTCCTGTTAGTTTAGTGTTAGTATGGCAAGCAAACTTTCGCTTCTAGCATACATATTTCTATGTAATGGGAGGGAGATGAAAAGTTCATGGCATTTTCTTACAGAGAAGAAGTCGGTTTTATGAGCAGCCCAAAAGAATATCACAGTCATGATGGCCAAGTATGTGCCAAGAACAACTCCAGTGGCAAATATTTCCTTAAGCTTCCATGAATCAGGAATGGGAGAAGGCTTCACTCTGTCCTTAGAAATGGTCATGATTGTCCCATCATTGAGTATAGCAATAATTAGAACCATGAAAGGGGAGAAATCAAATTTCCAAATCAGAGCCAGAAGCAGGAAACCAAGCACAATACGGATGGTTATAGAAACAGCATAAATAGTGTAATTCTTCATTCTCTGGAAAATTGCTCTGCTTGTTAAAACGGCACTGACAATCACACTTAATCCTGGCTCTGTCAGGACTATGTCAGAAGCGCTTCGTGCTGCATCTGTGGCATCAGCCACAGCAATTCCAATGTCCGCCTTCTTCAGTGCCGGTGCATCATTCACTCCATCTCCAGTCATTCCACATATGTGCTTCCTTTCTTGCAGCCTTTTGACAATTTCATATTTGTGCTCTGCACGTCTCCATTTGTTAGTTTTTTGACCATGAAAATTGTACAGGCAACATGATCTTTGCAATTTTCGTCTTCCAATATAAAGGGTAGAGTTTTATCTTCTTACCGGGGAAGACACCAGCGAAGCCATCAGCCTTTTCGATGAGCTCATCCACAGGGAGGGTAGCAATAGCAGAGTCCTTGTCCTGTCCAAGCAGAGCAGAAGAAGGATACATGTTGGTTCCCATTCCAAGCCTGCGACCAGTTTCCTTGCCGATAGCTAACTGGTCACCAGTGATCATCTTGACATTAACTCCTAGATTAAGGGCACGTCTAATGGTCTCTGCACTGTCATGCCTTGGAGGATCAAAGAGAGGTAAGAGACCCACAAATTCCCATGGACCTCCAGAGCTTTCCTTGCTTTTCTCTGGTACAGTCTGCAATAGTAAGAACCCAAAGTTGAATCAGAAGCCATCACAGAGCACTAATTTCTGTGAACACAGTCATGACAGAGAGAGACTTAAACTCACTTGTCTCCCGACAGCTAGAGAGCGGAGTCCTCTATCAGCAAACTTGTCAATGATGCCATGAACTTTCTTTTTTACATCGTCACGTAGGTTGCACAATTCAATAATCTAGGAATCACATCAGATATGAGATATGTGCTTATGTACATGTCTGTTTTATACAGCAAAGCAAAATAAAATTCAATAAAGTCATCCATAAGAGGATCCATTACCTGCTCTGGCGCACCTTTGCTTACTCTGTGCCAATTGCCACTGGAGTCGATGTACGTTATAGCTGTCCGCTTGTCCACAGGATTAAAGGGGAAAAAATGTAGCTCTGTTATGCCTGCTCTTGCCTGAAGAGAAGAAAGTCGGCGCATGACGTACCCAATTTGGTTAAAAAGAACATGTAACGTAAGAGTTGCTAATGTTACAAACCTCCTTGGGGTCGCCAAGCATCCCAACAATGCATGCATCAATGGCGTCCTGGTTCTCCACCCTGGAAGCCCTGGCCCCTAGTAGAATCACCTGGTCTTTGTCTACGTCCTTAGGAAATACCTGAGAATCAAACCGAGAATCTCAATGTCAATATCATGTAGGAATTTGTCGGATAATAAGAGCATGATTTCCCAAACTCAGAACAGATTTTCTTAAGCAATGTTCAACACTAATTTGTCATACTTTACTTTATGAAATTAGGTTCATATTGAATTAAGTGGTAACCTCAATCAAGGTCTTGTCTACAGTAAGCTTGTTGAGTGTAAGAGTTCCAGTCTTGTCACTGCATAGAACATCCATTCCGGCCATTTCTTCAATAGCTGTCATTCTCTTGGTGATGGCTCCTTGTTCTGATAGACGGTGGGATCCAATGGCCATTGTCACAGATAAAACTGTTGGCATAGCAATTGGAATTCCACCAATGAGGAGGACCAAAAGATTGTCAATACCAGCCCTATACTTTCTGTGCTGAATTGGATACATTACTATAATCTCTACAATCATGCCAATAGCAATGGAGCAGATGCAGAAGTTTCCTATGGCTGTCAACACCTGATCAAACCATTAAAATCCAGATACCCATCAGGAATGATTCAGAGCTAACAGATACGTAAGAGGTATCAAATCTTTAGCGGAAAGTTTTACCTTTTGGAAATGACCCTCTTGATTGGTGCTGTCAACGAGGTGAGCAGCTTTACCAAAGAAGGTATGGACTCCAGTTGCAATCACAACAGCCTCAATCTCACCTTGCTTGCAGGTCGACCCTGAAAAAATTTCATCACCTGGATGCTTTGTCACTGGCAAGGACTCACCGGTGAGAGCAGATTGATCAATCTTTAAAGGATCTCCCTCGAGAAGCCTAGCATCTGCAGGGATGATATCTCCCAACTTGATGCTGATCACATCTCCAGGGACCAAGATAGCAGCTTCTTGCTCTGACCACTTTCCATCTCTTAAGACCTGAAATATTTCACATTTCAACCCGATTGGTAAATTTGTTTTTCCCCTTTTTTTGGCACATAGGAAAGCTAAAATACACAAACAACCCTTATTTCGTGCATCCAGGGTTAGGGAGGTACTCAAACCTCCTTTCTGATCCTGATGATCAAATTGCTGTATGATAAATATATAAGATTGCATTGTTGGTGAATTCGGAGAGACCTTGGTTTTAGGGGCAAGACCAGCCATAAGAGCAGCTGCAGCATTTCCTGCATTGTTCTCTTCAATGAAACTTATGGTGGAGTTGATGACTAGCAACACCATAATACCTAAGAAGTCCTGCCAATCCGGTGGCTTTCCCTACACAAACAGAGTTCGAATTAATACCATGAGTGGATTTTCTTATACGCTTGTTCGTGAATATTTGTATAACATTAATGCTTAATGCTTACTCCTCCATTAGCCAAAGCAATGGCCATTATAGCAGCCACCTCCATGACCCAAGAGAGAGGATTCCACATAAACCCCAAGAACTTCAAGATCTTGCTTTCCTGTTTTTTTTTAACAATAGTCAATAACTCACAAGTTTTTTAATCTAATTTTCGCTTGCAAAAAGCTACAGTAGAAAAGAAGATGAGAAATTGCCTCCTTCTCTTCGAGCTTGTTGGGGCCAAAGATCTGGAGCCTTTTTTGCCCTTCATCAGTACTAAGACCCTCTCTGGTGCATTGCAGTTGCTGAAAAACTTCTTCAACTGGTATCCTCTCCTGTTACACATTATTACATTCCCAAATGACAACCTTAAAATGCATCTCTTCCTTACAACATACACATGTATTGTCTGCAAATTGTATTGCAACTCGCAACGCATTTACTGATAAATCAACTAATAATTAAAATGAAAGCGAAGAAACAGAGTAAGAAGAACTAACAAGATCGACGTTCTCGTTTTTAATTTCCTCCAAGCTAAGGCCTTTGGTTGCCATTTTCTTTCTCTATCTTGTTGAATTAAACTTTTCACTTTGATCTTTTTCTCTCTGTTTCTTTGAGCTCCAAAGTTGGCTTCTTTACATAATTCTTGAAGTGTCTGTTCAAGTGTATCAACCAACCTCCCTCTCTTATTAGGTTTACTTGGTACTTTTTTTAGTATCTTTCCATTTTTGTTGAATGATTATTTACATATGGAGGAAATGGGTATCCAAGAAATGAATTGAAGAAGGTTGAAGAATGAATTTCTGCATAAGAAGAGATGTTTTGTGGTTAACAAAAAAGACTGGAATGCAAAAACCCCACGAAACAGTCTTTGAAAAATTGAACCACATCTCAGTATCTCACTTCCAAGACCCAAGCGAAGGACTTGGGACTCTTGTGGGTCCCAGCTTGCCACGCTCGTTCTCTAATCATATTACGCGTGGCGCTATTTGGTTGGATCCGAGATTGTAGGTAATTCGTCAAATAGGCAACGAATATAAATGTCACTTAAGCACGTGCTTTGAGAGCAAAGCTAAGGTCACAGTGGATAGTTCATAGTTATATTCTTGCCATTGAATGGGGCACTGTGTCTATGTGGAGCGATGTGATTGGGTGGTTCTAGCTCGACTCTAAATAAAGCAGTGGGCTCAGAGAGTTCAATTCTCGAAGCTAATGCTTACAGCTTACTTAAAACATGCTAAATTCCAAAGAGAAATTATAGGAATGTCTCGCTTATTAATGTAAATTCCATAATTGATTTTTTTCAGTTTTTATTATAAAAATCTTCAACTTAAATCAATCTTATAAGTATAAAACCTAAATAATTTATTAAAATAAAAGAAATCTATAATTTTTTAAATAAAAAATAATCTTTTATAATAATATATGCAAAATACTAAATTTCATAAATTTGAAACGTCCAAATAATACAATATTATATAAATATTAGATCATAATTATAAATATTAGGTTAAATTGGAATATTTTTAGGGTTTTTATATAATTTACATCCCATTTTTGTATTCTCTTTTTACATATGGGTCATTTGGAAATAACCTCTGTATTAAATAAGAATAAGACTGCATATTATTTGACCTCTCCAAATTCTGCAATTTAGCGGAATTCGTACTGAATGTTGTTATTGTTGTTGTTTAATTAACTTTAAATGTAATATACGGATTGATTTTTAAATTTAAGCTCTTTATATTTTAAACATTAAACTAAATAAATAGGATGAATTTATACAGATATCATGATCTTGGGATTGTTTTTGGGCTCTATTAGGCTTGTCTGTTTAGTAAATACTGATAATCACTGACGAGTGTTGGACTTGGGAAGCTGAATGGAGATCTAGGCTAACTATAAGGGCCTTCAGCTTCCACTTCCAATAAGTATCAGTTGATTTGGACTCCTGGGTTCTGGCATTGACATGAGCTTACAAGTGAAGCCCATGTGATCCTGTTTCTGAAGGAGAGGGAAGAGCTGAGTTGTAAGCATAGCGCATGGTCAGTGTGGAAACAAGAAATGGTCCACTCGCTCGTCTTCCTTATCCTCGCAAGACGATAAAGGGTAGCTAAAAACCATGTGTATGCTTGATTCTGGGGACAAAATTTTTATGTAAATAGGATGACCATGTGACGAAGAGAAGAAATTGGACCAAGTGACCCGCAAATCTTATGATCCTAAATGTTATGCATAAATAGAAAAATACTGCTTTCGACCAAATGCGTTTAATGCTATAGAAACATGCCAATCCAAAATAGGTGGGAAGAATAAGATTGAGTGGAGGACCGATGATATATATTAAGAATTCATGAATTATAGGTTCTAGTCACCTCACTTTTCTCATACACGGGTGCAATTTTTCTTAATGTGAATTGAGATGGTACCACATATATCCATGTCTCTTGATCCTACTTCACAAGAAGTGGTAGCTAAAACCATGTGCAATCACAACATGCACATGCAAATAGAGAGCATAGCTACTGGGTCAACATGGGTTTTCCATGTGAATGAATGGAGAAGGATCAAAAGAGTAGGAAGGGACACATCACACATGCCAATCTTGAAGAAGGGAGATAGATTTTTTCTGGTTCTAGTCTTGTCTTGAAGCCCAACTTTAGTTTTAGTTGAAATGATCATACTATTTGGTAGATTTGGTTAGTCTTGGACTAGTAAGAATGGGGTATAAAGAGAGTTCATTGGCCAATAGTAGTGCTTGGCCACCAACCTTAGAAAAAGTGACGTCTTTTTGGCGGGTGGATCTTAGGTGATTATATCACTCAAAGACAAGTATCTAAACTCAATGATAAACAGAAAAAAAATCCAGCATGAGATTGAACGAGCATGCTAAATGCCCACATGAGTGTCTCCTCCATGATTTGGACGTGAGATTCCACGCCCTATGATCATTTCTGACCTCTTTGTTTTTACACCTCCAGTAATTTCTATAGTTGTGTGTATAATTTACTTATAATACTGTTATATGCACGAAGTCTTTTACTAACTAGAATGATAACTTTTTATATTAAATTATATTATCCCGATACGTTAAGAGTATTACTATTAGCTAATGATTGAAATTCATGTCTACTACTTTTAAAATACGTATTAAATTAAATATCGGTTATATATAAAAATTTATAATTTATATATTTAGAATTTGTTCAATTAACAACTCAAAATTAAATAATAAGTTTAATCTAATTAACATCTATAAATTTTAACATATATTTTCTCTTAATTAATTATTTTTCTTAAATTTTAATTGAATTCGCCAATTCGATTAAACTGATATTTATAAATTTTAACATTCTTTTTGTTAATTGATGGAATTTAGTTCTGTCGGTATACCCCAATTCGTTTACGTTTTATTAAATACGTTGCAGTTGAAGCAAACTACGACGTTTAACTTTCAACTTTACCAACATAATACACTTCCATCGGTAAACGACGACGTTTATTTTGCCGCCTATCATTCGCGCCTCTTTTATTGACTGTAATTTCTATTCCGTCACTATATTCTATCACAAAAATTAGCAAAAAAATTTCTCGTCTATCATTACCGACGGATATTTTATCCGTCGTAAATTATCACATATTATGACAATTTCACCGATAAATTGTGATTTTTCGCTGTTAATTTTTAATAGTATTATTTTCATCGGTAATTTTTCGTGAGAAATCACTAATTTTCTTGCCGTGAGAGTCTTGTTCTACCAATTGAAGCATCACTATAAAATTTTATTATAAGTTTCTATTTCAGATATCCTGAGAGGGACATAAAAACAGGTTAAAATTGGTTTGGGATTGTTGTTGATGTTGATCTCTATCTTGAGAGAGACAAATGGAGATTAATTAGGAGCAAATGAGACAGGTTAATTATGATGAAGCCTTGTGGGCGACAAAATCAATATTCTGAAATGAATGATTAATCCATAAGCATGTGGCTGGATCCCACCATTGGTTTTATTTTAGGGAAGCTACTCATCAACGGATTCATCCATAAACATAATTAACCAGACATATTATTGCCTGCAGCCATTTTTTCTGACCTTTGCCAGTATGTTTACTTTTTAAATAGCACTAATTAAAAAGAAGCCAACCACTTTTATGTACATCTTTGTCCTTCCATTTCGAGCCTTGGAGCAACGGATAATATTATTATTTTGTGATTAGAAAAAACAGCTTCTTCGTAAAATATAAAAGAAAAGTTGCATATAATTGATGTCTCTTCTTTAACTTTTCAAAACAGAGAGTTTTATATATTAAGAAAACTTTTTATGAAATTTCATGAATTATAAACTATATAATAAGAGCTATTTCTTATAAAAAAAAAAGAACCTTTTGTCATCAAATGTAACATGAAATATCAAAATACTTGATAATCAAATCCTTAAAGCACGTCCAATTGTTCCTTCTTTTTCATTTTTCCCTGCAAATCATCTCTTAATTACATGAGCAAATCTGCAAGGCTACGTAGCTATAGGTGTGGATGCAAATCATCAGTTTACTTGCTTCCAAATCTATCCCATAAAATTTTAGAGATTTCACATCAGAACTGCACCTATACATATCATGCATTACCCATCGTTCCTTTCTGGAACAATGGCTCCATAAAAGTGACAAAGTAGGTCCACAGAACTGGAAATTCTCATCACTTTGCTTATCAGTGTGAGTTCATACATCCAAACTGGATTGCTTATAAAAGTTTCGAGAGTTCGGTAAGAGACAAAATGTAGTCACATGGTGGGGATGCCACTCCAGCTTGAAAATGTTTTCAGGGAAGAAATTATCTTCTTTGCCCCAAATTAATGAAAAAAAAAGTTTATTCGATAGGGTTTTTATTAAGTGTTAGACACTATTAAAAACAAGCTCATTGACTTTGTCGACTGTCTATTAGATGTTACTGTATTGAACGTGGAGAATTGTGAATAACATGTGTTTATAAATGAACCTAACTTGAAGATCTTTCCACGACGGTTCCTACCACCTATTGCATCAAGATATATCTGACTCTCATTAACAGCTTATTCGTGCTAAGACTATCGCTGAATGTTTTCTTGTATTTGGTCATATTAGGAGGTAATGTTTATATTAGTAAGTGATAATTATTAAGAATTAATGTTAAAGCATAAATTCCATATATATTAAGATCTTTACATCGGGTGTTGACGAATATCACACCATCATGCTTCTTAGTGTGAGTGTGCAAAAAGAACTGACGGGATATAGGCTTCATGCTCATAAACTTTTCCTGCATGAGAATAAAATGTTATAAGTTAATTAGAATTTAAAAAAATTTCGGCAAAGTTTCCTTTATTTTTATAATATTTGCCTCCTATTAAACAAAGAAATTTACTTAACAACGCAACCATATATGGCACCAGATATTTATAACCATATCATTCTTTATAATACACATTTTTATTCCAAATTTACACATCAATTTAAATTGATATACAGCAAAGTTAAAAAATAAGAATATAAATGCAAAGTGTAAACATTTACAAGTCTCTCTACATATTTGTGGTGAGTAATAGATCCTTCCGTATGTACGGGAAGACTCTTGCCTCCCGGTCCTCTACATCTATTGGTAGAAGTACGCTCTGAAATCAACATTGCCTAAGGTGATATCTAATATTGTTGCCAGCGACTCCATATTTATTCAGAAATATAAGGCGGTCATACACCAGCCTTGTGTATCGCACCAACAAAGTCCCCATAATGTGTACGTACTCGCTCTCCCTTACTTCATGTATAATCGCTCCAAATTCATGATCTCAAAAAAATTCTTTCTGAAATAAAATAAAAAAAATTCGATAAAGACTTATAATATAATAATATTTATCTAATTAATGTATACAAATCAATTAAAAAAAGAAAATAATATTTTTTATTGTGCCTCAATGTCGCCTTCGTGGTAAGTATAAAATGTTCGATTTTATAAAAATGTTGAAGACGAAGCTAACGGTGCCATTTAAATTTTAATTTTACCAACAAAATAACCCTCACGTCGGTAAATAACTGACAGAATATACTTCTGTCAGTACACCTTGATTTAATTATGTTTTATTAAAAATGTTACAGTCGACATAAACGGTCACGTTTAACTTTCAACAACGCTTGTTTAGCTGCCTACTATTCGCGTCTCTTTTACAAACGGTAATTCTTATTTTGTTGCTACATTCCATCGCAAAAATCAACAAACAAATTACCATATGTTAGGACACTTTTACTGATAAAACATATTTTTCTGTCGCTAATTTTTAACATATTATTTCTTTCCATAAATTTTCATCGAAAATCGGTAATTTTCTTAGTATTGTATGCATGAAATCCAAAGAAAAGTGAAAGAAGTGAAAACAAGAGCAAGTGTTTCGTTATAATGATTAGTGAGAATGCTTGTTCTAGTCAAAAAGTAGTGGCTTTTGAGAAAATCAAAGGATCTAAGCTGGAAGGATAGAGAGGCTGTCAAGTCTCTTATCATCTTCCAAAAAAGCGCATTACTTGGAAGAAAATATACTCTCAACTTTTCTGAAGCACACAATAAACGAAGCTTCAGACTTCAGTGGCTCGAAATGTGCAAAACTTGTCCTTTTTCTGGACATGAAAGTGACAACATTCCTTGTACACGCACACAATGGGAGTGCTATATATAGCTATATAGGACAAGGGAACATCTTCTAATAGGATATTGTCCCCATAATGCTATTACTTAATCATACTTAGGACACACAAAAATCCATAAGTGAAAGTTCTAGATTTTGAATTTGCCCACTTTTAATTCGTTTGTGGACTATTAAATTGAATGTCACTAGACTATTGTGCCAATTGCTGTTAGGAAATGGATGCCAAAACTAAGAAGTGTAGGAAATATTTCTTGAACAATACAAAACTGGAGTTGTGGAACTTCTTATCTCCATCTGAGGCTTTGGAACTTTTCAGTGTTGAGATTCTTTTCCCCAGATGAAACTCACAACAGAGAAGGGAAAGAGACAAGGAATACCTTCCATATAATGCCAACATTTGCCGTCATCAACTTTGCCCTTTTGTCTTCACTTTTTTTTATAAGAAACATACATCTTTATCTAATGGCCTACACTCAACTCTTTGCGTCATACACATTCATACTACTTTATTGAACCGGGCACGTTACCTTCAACAGGTTCAGGTTTGAGTCTCTTAACTGGCCAAATTAATGCAAGTTACTTGTTGCATGTCCAACGTTAAGCTAAGTGAAAGGTCTTATTATTGTAGCAAAAAAGAAGTGGAAATATAAATAGGTGACAATGGAAAGGCAAGTTCAGGATTGGAAGGTAAATAGCTATTAGCTACTACATTAATTTTCATCATATCTGAATTTTATATAGTTTATGTTTGAGAAGCAGGGTAAAACTCCATGGAACCACAATCAAGCAACTCCTCTATCATTTGCTCTACATGGTGTTCTTCAAGAGCCATAAATTGTTGTTGTCCATTGTCTACCTGACCGTTCTCACCAACCCATTTTCGCTCCGACCATCTCGAGCTGTTTCCCGCAATCCCAGCGTTGCTAGTCCCAAATGAGGTACATTGCGCTTCATGCTTCTGTTTTGTTACATTCTTTTTGGTGACTTGAAGGGCTGCCATGTGACACTTGTGTAACTTAGCTGCCAAAGTTGCTGATAGAAGCTTGGATGACGATGACTGTGGCTCGTTGGGATGATATGCAAAGTTTGTGCGCGCTTTTGGCCCGCACATGAGTCTCGCTGCCTCGTCGTAGGCTCTCGCAGCGTCCTCCGCCGTTTCGAACGTGCCTAGCCATATTCTAGTCTTCCTGTAATAGACCAAAAAAAAAAGTTCAGTACAATTGTGTCTTACGCATAGAAACGAAACGTTTCGGTAGTGAGCAAAAAGGTCAAGAAAACGCTTCAAGGATGGGGGATTACAGTAAGGGATGACGGATTTCGGAGACCCACGAGCCCCAATGCCTTTGTCGCACACCACGGTATCGTTGTTGAGGTCTAGCCATGGCGTTTAAGGAAACGATTCTGATAATTTTTGGAATTATGCGTTTGTTAAAATGCCTGAGAGAGAAAGGAGAGAACTTGAAAAGAACAAAAACCAAAAAAGTAAGACGTCTTGTAGTGTAAGGGGCGGTGAGCCTGAGGGGACTTTTATAAGCATCATTTGCGGCCTTCCAGGCTTCCACTCATCAATTCAGTTCTGGGACCCATCAGGGTCTTGGCTTTTAGCCTTTGATGCTTGTAAATTGTATTATCAATTTTTTATTAATTTGTTTCTTCCTCAATTAAATTCAGTTCGAAATTTCACAACAAAGCAAGATTTGGAGAGATCTAATAGTAAATAACTTTACTCTTATATCATAGAATAGATGTTTTTGGACTAAAAACCATTAATAAAAACAATGTCGTGTTAATTGGTTATTTCGAAAATGGAGATATGTAAGAGCAAGTTAAAACCATACGGACGAAGCATAAAAAACACGAACTTCACACAATTCAGATTTAATAGTTTAGTTGGATTATTATGTAACATTTAATTAGGATTGTGGCAGGTACCTTTCTTAATACTAAAGTTTTCCTGCAGGACTAGTAACAAAACATGCCTCCAGTTTTGTACAAAACCATATATATATATATATATTCCTATGTTGCGGCGGCTAGAAGACAGAAGCACTTCGTGGCTCGCATCAGACACAGTTGCTATTGAGTTACCAAACATACGAGTCCTACGCCTGCACATATCACCCAATTTGACATAAACCTAACGTTTCATGTAATTTTGAAGCCCATCCAATTAAAATATTAGTATAAACCCCATTCTATCTTGGGATTGTAGTCCGCTTGTAGTTGCTATCTTTGACCATTCATTCTTTGGCCTCATTAGGCCACACAGAGTCTCTGCATATTGAATATGTTGTCATCAATTACACTTCCCTGTCCCCCCGCTGCTCACTATTTTTTGTTGTCCTCTTCTGAATTCAGTAAATTATTTAATTTCCATTCAATAACTCAAAGCTCTAGACAAACTTGATACTACAGAACACATGGCTACGTCAGAAGCCACATGCAGCTATGAGCTACGTATTTATATTTGGTTCAGGAACTACCAGTGTAGTTGTACCACAGACTGAGACATATCCGGAGAACCCAAGTGTGCATGTCATAAATATTTGAAAGCTGAGACTATACATTACATCAGAACTTAGCTTAGGATGAAGATGATGATGGAAGATGGTTGCTGCTTTTGGCTTTCTTTACCAGGTCCAGCAAGCTGTACAAGATAAGGCCTTAGGCCACCTGCAGGCAGAAAGGCAGGACACACATCAGTTACGAAATTAGCTATGACCATTCGCATCAGCACAGCACTTCCATGTAATGTGATAATATAGACTCCATCCGCACTTATTCGTTAAAGAACAAAAACGTTAGCACATCCGTCTCAGGAGCATACACCCTGAAACTTGTGATAAACTCCGGGCCTCCTAGACTTGATTTGAGTTTTTCTCTCTTCTTTTATAATGTTATAAGTGCAATTAAAATTAAGCGATAAATTTAATATAATTAATATTTACAGGTGACTTTTAAATTATTAAAATAGGAAATAATTCTTAATTAGCTAATTATAATTAGAAACTCAAATCTTCAAAATTTTTATTTATGATTAGAACTTTTTAAAATTTTAAGATTATAAACAATTTAAATTTAAAGCAATAACTTAACTTGGTAGAGTGATATCAATAATTGAGGTTTGAATATTGCAACATCTTTTTAATTCAAGTCCTATGGTAGAACGATGGAAGAGTGTGTTTAGTTTTATCCCATGGTAATGGGGTGACTCGTGGGTTTAGATTAAGATGTTTTTAATGGAATAATCTATAGATCAGGCTCAAGCTCAAGCTCAAGCTCGAGACTCAATTGTTCTAAATAAAACGATATCGTTTTGTTTAAAATAGTTGAGTTTTGGACAGACCTGAGTTGTCCTCGTTAAAAAAAATTATTTCACACTTTTAATTTTAGAAAAGTTTTTTTTAAAAATTGGCGGAACTAATTCATAAACCGGCGAATTGTCATCCCAAATCTCATTAATTTTAATATGGAACAGGAAGAAATGTGGACTAATGCTTGATTTACTCATAATCACTTGGTAACTATTATCCTCCAAATCACACACCAAAACGTTTTCCACTTCTCATTCTCTACGTTTTTTTTCCCTATCTTTTCCCTTCATTTCCTTCAGAATTTTCATATTCTTTTCCAAGCAACTCTGCCACACTATGACTGGAAGCCAAAAAAAAAGGTACGAGGCCTGTAGTTTAACAGCTAAACTTTTGACTTTAATAGAGCCTTAAGCAATTATAATAGCTAATAGGTTGCTATATTCTGCTGATAGCTAGCTAAGTTACTCTTGCAGAACAAACGGAGGAAAAGGTACCTTGAATTGATAAGAGTGTGTCCACATACAGACCAGACACTTCAAGTGCATGCAAATGGTTAGTATGAAGTTTGTTGGAAGTATGGTACAAAATGGGTCAAACCTCACCAGGAAACAACCAAAACCATGCTGGTTAAAATTGACCCAAGCGTTTGAAAATCCCACAAAAAGTGGAAAGTCTCAGATAACCATGTCTCTGTAGGCGATCCTTACACGGCATTTGATTTCATCAGCAAGATCTTTTGCTAAGAGCTTTAGGAACAAATGCTAAACAACCCAACATCCAAATCTTTAAAGGGAGTAAAAATATCAACTTCTATGCAAGCACTTCTGCCAAAAATCAAAATCTTGGAAATAAACAGACTTCCAAAGGCACTTGTACCCTGTCTTTGTTGAAAAGGGTAAAGTTAACGCGTGCTATACATATGCTGCATAAAGTCCAAGAGACAAAAAGGCTAATATTTTCTGCCAGGAAAACTTCCCCTCCTTTTGTCATGCCACTATTTGTTCTTTTCTTGGTTTTTACTCAAAAGATTGTTTATTTCACTCGAATTTAGTTAGGAACTTAGCCTGTTGCTTGGTGGGTCACAATTAAACCTTTAGGTATAACACCATGTCTACAGGAGAATCTTCATCGCTTTACTATGCGATAAGCTGGACCACACCATCATTGATCCTAATACAATCCAAACCCCTTATGCATTCACCGCATTACTATATCATAAGCTGGACCACACTATTTATCAGGAATCTCACATTGGACAATTATAAAAGCATTCAAGAATTTATAATAATGTGCAAACCTTCTCCTTTTGAGCTAGCTTTAGGAATGAGTTAGGCACTTTCTAACATAGTATCAGAGCTAGTTTGTCTCGATAGTTTGGGGTGGTGCCCAATTATGTCCCTTTGCTCAATATGTCCATCAGATGTCCAGTCCTGATCTGGACTGAGGGGGGTATGTCAGGAATCCCATATCGGACAATTACAAAGGCATTCAAGAATTTATAATAATGTACAAACCTCCTCCTCTTGAGCTAACTTTTGGGAATAAATTAGACACTTTCTAACACTATCATTGATCCTAATACAATCCAAACCCCTTATGCATTGACCAGAAAATAAGCTTCGGTTACTATTTGCTTTCAACTACATAAAGAATAAAAATGTTTTATTGAACAACCAAGGCTTGAAACTTTTCGAAATGGACGAAGCAATCCAGATAAATGTAGTAGGAAAGGCCGTATAAAATTGTGAGAATGTTTGAGATTTTAATTAGATCAACTGTTAGAAACTCAAAACCTTGCCTGCCATTGGCACCTCATGTACTGTGATTCAACTTCTTAGAACTGTTAGGTCGCAGGACTATTGCACAAAGAATTGTCAGAAACCTAGCACATCTCAAGCTATGCATGTTGCAACCCAGATACTAAGGAATACGAAAGAGCAAGAAAATAAAACAATAACCTGCATGGGCAACTCTGTTCCTAACCCCAAGTTGCTATTGACAACAACACTCAAAAAGAAAATGTCATAATCGAGGCCCATCTCAGATAAAACTCTCAACACTTCTCCAACTCGTCTTAAAATGCGTCCTTACTTTCTACCACTTGTGGCCACTCGGGGCTTACTCTTAACCTCAGCTTCCTGTATTAAAAAGTGAAGACGGTTATATATAGTATTTCCTTCTTATGTTGCATTAGATATTCAGTAAAACCGAAAGATGGTACAAACTGCAACCTGTGGTAAATGCAGATAGATATAAGTTTTTGCTGTTGCCGGGTTGTGGTTTTCAGCACCTTTACTCCAATCATAGCAAACCTAGAGAAGATCAAAAGAAGCATAACAGCAACCATCTTTATCAAACTAGTAAATTCTAGGTAAACCATGAAAGACTAGAAAAAAGACATTTCTGAATGAAGACATAAGATCCACAAGTGTTCAACGTAAAAGAAGCATATAGGTAAAGAAGGAGAAGATGACGGTGGAGAAGAAGCGTATATAGATGCAGTGCATCTATATCAGGAAATTGAGGCATACCGAGTAGGCAAATATTGAGCCATCATTGTTGAAAGTACTACAGGGTATAGGATGTGGGCATCGCGACATCGCCTGTGATCAGAAAAAAAGTGTTATAGTAGAAAATAATGCTGTTCCTTAAAAACTTTTTTTAAGGACAAGCCATAACCTATATGCATGTATTGTCCAAGGGGAATATAACACGCTTCTCCAGTAACATGATGTCATGACTAAAGTACATTTTTGAAGGAAAGGAACAAAACAGGCTATCAATACTTCCACGAAAAGAGGAATATGGGTGAAACTTGCAAAAATTCAAATATATATTTATTCGATCAGAAGTAGAAGAGTTGTCCCCAAAAACAACACAGAAATCCAGAAAATTTGGATTAGCACTTATAAGACGGGTTAAGTCAAACCTTGAGCCTTTGTTTGCTATCCTTGTCCCAAAAATTAAAAGCACCATCAGAACCTGCAGTAGCAAAGGTGTGAAAGACCTGCAGAAAAGAGCTACATGTTAAGTTAAAGGAATCACCAAAATCAGCAACTAGCAACAGTGATCTTAGATATCTTCAATCTCTCCAATTAATTAAATTGATATATAGGATTGAGTATCCGGTCAACAGGAAAGCAAAAATGAAGCATATTGAGGATACTGACCAGCAACCCAAACTTACTGGATGAAAATTCAAGGAGTTGACAGAGTATATCTCGTTGCCATCTCTGTGGCATTTGAAAGTGAAGTTTTTGCTTTGCTGTGCATCATCAAGATGTTGCACACCAACTCTGCCCTCTATTGAACCAACCTATCCAAAAACATACAATTTAGTTAATACAGCCAATATTTTTATATTTATTTTACGACTCATGGGATACAAAAAGAAGAAGGAAAACAGATATTTTCATTTTTCATCCTAAACAATGA
The DNA here is from genome assembly GCA_027564395.1 of Erythroxylum ulei. NCBI lineage: Eukaryota > Viridiplantae > Streptophyta > Magnoliopsida > Malpighiales > Erythroxylaceae > Erythroxylum > Erythroxylum ulei. The sequence goes on from JANITX010000005.1 coordinate 9,070,661, forward strand.
TGATTCTCAACCCATGGAAAACTGATGCTACAAGTGGTTTTGTGAATGATTGTAAAGCATGTTAAACAACTAAGTTTGAGTTCAAATGATAACTAGCCAGCAAGAGCTACAGAGTGATGGATGCCAATCCACGTCAGTGAATCACAGAGATCTATAGATGACAAGTGCCACAAACATTTGAAATCATAAGTAGAACAGGAGAGCATACCAAGAAGCCCTGCTGGTCAGGAAAGGCTGCAACACATCTGGTTTGATACTTCAAGGGAGAAGTTATCCTCTTGAACTCGGTCTGTTACCATTTCACGACACTCAGAATCAAACAATGATTTGCAAAGGATGCAGAACAAGAAAAAGGCACAACTGAAGGTCACTGATTTTTAGTCTGTTAGCGCATAATGGTTCTTCATTTCCTGGGTAACTTCACATGGATCATCACAAATCCAAAACCATATAACTCCTAATCACCTTACCAATGTCCAATTTAAGTAGAAAGAAGAAATCACAAGATAAATTGATGCCTCACACACATTTCCAGGCCATTTCCCAGACTAATTCAAACGTTTCTATTTTCTAGATATCCTGAATCAGAGAAATCTGTAATGGCTAACCCTTTGTTCTGAAGAACTCTGTTAGATTCTCTTCTAAAGTAAAAAGATTTTATTCAATGTACAGGCAAGGCACTATAAGGCATGAAATAACTGTTAAAACTTATTAGGCTTAAAAGATGCCATGAAAATCGAAGAATTTTCATCAGAAGCTTTTGACAATATACATGTGCCACTCAAAGGTGCAAATAAAATGAATTGATATCAATGAGATAAATTCAAGAATATATGTTGAATCATTCATAGAAGCTTAGCACTTGGACTTATTCTATCCTGGTCACTACAAAATGTCATACTATAACCATAGTTGTTTCTCAGGAGATGTTTTAATCATCTTCACTTGCTCTCTCTCTCTCACACACACACAAAACATAGGAAAATATGATCCAATAACACAAGAAAAGATTACCTGAGGGTTTTGCAAATTAAAGACTATAAGATTCCTGTCTGCAGTTCCAACAACCATCAATGGGTGCCGCACTGTCATTGCATAACAGCGCTCAGGAAGCTGTTGTGTGTGAACTGGATTCGACTGTCTTGTATCCCAGTACCTGTACATGGCCAACAAAAAACAATCAATAATGACCCAAGTGCAAAAAGAATGTAAATTTTTAGAGAACGCACATCAAATACAAAACATTCATTTTGACTAATCAAAGACAAAGATAAAATGAAGCAAAAAGCATAACATTGCCCACAACAAACTAAGGTTGAATTCCTATCAACAAAGTGACAAAGTTACTTCAGGCAGAATTCGGAGAGTCATTTAGATACTACTCCCAGATCAATGAATGTAATATTCAAAACTTATAAAGAAAAAGGAAATTGCTTAGCACTACAATAAGGAAAAGAATGCTACTTGAGCGTCTTATCCCAACTCCCAGAGACTAAGAGGTTCATCTCAGGAATCCAAGCAACTTCTTTGACAGCGGCATCATGCATAGCAACAGTCACAGATTGGCCCCCGGAAAGCAAAGGCCACATCTTGACTTGCTTGTCACATCCTCCAGAGAAGACGGTGGTACCATCATCCTTCCAAGTAGAGCACAAAACCTGAAAGCAAGAATCAAAGCAAAAGAGTAAGAATTCGAATCCGGATATTGATTAAAAGGTGGCTTCGTAAATACAAAGTGATCATCACAGGTTGGTCATGAGCCATAGAAGCCTTAGGCACGCTAGCTGCAGTTGCTCCACTCTTTGAGATTTCCCAACATCGCACCTATACAAATGTTTCAAAATCACATAGTCAACATTCATTAAACAAGTAGAGATAGCTCCCATTTCACTTAAATCCATCCATGGCGAAGAAAAAGAAAAGATGGCAAAGTATTAAACCAAAACTAAGGGGGAAAAGTAAAACCTGATTGTCCCAGGAAGTGGCAACTAAAAAGTTGGCTTTAGGACTGAAACTCAGACTCGACACCGAGTCACTGGGAGGTTGAAGTACCTATTGCGTGCATCCAACAAGCAATCAATATTAGAATAAAATCATTTAAAGCCCTAAGAAATCAATCATTAAGCAAAGAAAAGAAGACTCAGATAAGAACAATGCTCATTTACCTCAATCGACTTGTTAGGGTTTTGATTAGAAGTGGCAGCTCCAAAAGCAGCCATTTTTGTAGCACTCAAATTGAAGAAAGCTAGACAGAGAGAGTTAGGAGTGTGAAGTTTCCACGTGTTCGGCGACCGACGAGTCGGATTCTTTCTAGGCCAGCGCGGGCAGTCGCGAGCTCTAAATCAACTCGAAAGAGAACATTTATCCCTATTTGAAAAGACTAAATTACCCTCGGTTATTACGGCATGCCGTTTTTGTTCTGTGCGATCTCATAAACGGACCTCAGTGATGGGTGTCTCTGGACTTCCACTCCATGACCGACAGACAACCGGAGTTGGTGGTTCCTCCCAAACCCAACTGAAAGTCGCTTAAGCCTTAAAAGTCCTTGGGCTCGCTGACTTCTTCTTCTTCTTCTTCTCTAATGTCATCTTCTACTCTCATCCCGGTTTCGGGTAATTTAGTGCTTTAAGTTTCGTCGCTTCGTGTTTATTGTATTGTGTATAAGGTGTTTGCTGAAATAGGTTAATGAACTTTTAAACTTCGTTTTGGTCTTTTAGCTTCAGACCAGCAAGCAACATAGTTTGTAAGGGCTTTTGATTCTATTTGGTAGTTGAGATTCGAAGATAACCTTCAAGAGCTCAACTTCCTCGGTGAGGTATTCATGTTCTTTTTTTTTTCGTAGCAGGGGGTATTCGTAGTTCAAGAAGCAGTGCTTCTATGCGTAGTTCCAGTGCAGTGGGTTTTGAAATGGGTACTTCAGATTTACATGCTCAATGCAAGAAAAGAAGGTTGTCTTCGAACAATAAGTTACCGTGTGAGATTTTAACAAAGTTTGGAACTTTCTTACCTATCTTGACTGGTGAGGATTATTATATGGAACCTTGTGTGATGGATTTAGTTGCCCGTGAACTGGTTGATCCTGGTTACTGTGGTCGAGTTCCTGATTTCAGTGTTGGAAGGTTTGGTTATGGGTCCATTAGTTTTTTTGGTAAGACCGATGTTAGGTGGTTGGATTTGGATAAGATTGTTAAGTTTCGTAGGCATGAAGTGGTTGTTTATGAAGATGAAAGTCCTAAGCCTCCGGTTGGACAGGGACTCAACAAGCCGGCTGAAGTGACATTGGTTCTACAGATATCATCGAACGGAAGGACAGACTGGGTAAATGATGTTGCCAAGAAATTGAGGGCGAGTATGGAGAGACAGGGAGCTGAGTTTATTTCATTCAACCCAACAAGTAGCAATTGGAAGTTCTCAGTTTCCCACTTCAGCAGATTTGGTTTGACTGATGATGATGAAGAAGACATTACAATGGATGATCTCCCAACGGTTCAAGATCCTGTTCAGCTGAATGATGATGATGAGGTCCTTGATGTGGATCAAGAAACTGACCAAGTAGAATTGGAGCCTGCTGGACCTATGCTATATCATTCTCTTCCTGCACATCTTGGTCTTGATCCTGTAAGGATGAAAGAGATGAGGATGCTAATGTTTCCTGTTGAGGAAGAAGATGAGCTTGAAGATATCAATTTCTCTTCTAATCAGAAGCCATCTTACAGAAAGGAAAGCATGAAATCTCCTTTACAGAATTATAACCAGAAGATGATCCCTAGGTCTAGTCCTCCTCTTGTAAGAAAAACTCCCTTGCCTCTTCTTGAGTATAATCCTGGTAGTTTAAATTCTAGCTCTTCAAGAAATATTCTCATGGCCCAACAAAACAAGGGCTTGCTGTCAAAAATGATAAAGGCCGAAGGTTTCAAGCTGGACCTGAAGCATCAGACACCGGTAACTAGAAACCATTCTCGGAACATAGTTGATGCTGGTTTGTTTATGGGTAGGTCATTTCGTGTAGGGTGGGGACCAAATGGAGTTCTTGTTCATTCTGGTTCTCCCGTTGGAAGCAACAAGTCATTATTAACTTCAGTGATCAATGTAGAGAAAGTTGCAATTGACAAAGTAGCAAGGGACGAGAATAACAAATCCAGAAAGGAACTTATTGAGTTTGGTTTTGATTCCCCCTTAAAGCTTTTTAAGGAAATCAGTCACGAAATAAAAGAAATTGAAGTGGGTTCGTTCAGATTGAAGCTTCAAAAAGCTGTCTCTGATCGTCTCATGCTTTCAGATATATGTCGCAGTTATATAGACATCATTGAGAGGCAGTTGGAGGTACCAGGGCTCTCATCCTCTTCACGTTTGGTTTTGATGCACCAGGTCATGATCTGGGAGTTGATAAAGGTTCTTTTCTCAGAAAGGGAAAATATTGGACAATTAAAATCTATTGCTGCTGATAATGAGGAAGAGATGATGCAAGATATGAAGGAAAGTTCTCCAGAAGTGGATGAGGAAGCGCTGCCTCTTATCCGAAGAGCAGAGTTCAGTTGTTGGTTGCAAGAAAGTGTTTGCCATCGAGTTCAGGAGGAGGTAAGCTCCTTGAATGAATCAAGTTATCTAGAACACACATTTTCGCTCCTAACTGGACGGCAGCTAGATCCTGCCACAGAATTAGCTGCTTCTAAAGGAGATGTGAGGCTGGCTTGTTTGTTAAGTCAGGCTGGTGGGTCTGTAGTGAATCGTGCTGATGTTTCACGGCAACTTGATATATGGAGGATAAATGGCCTAGACTTCAACTTCATTGAGAAAGAAAGAATAAGGCTTTATGAGTTGCTTGGGGGTAACATTCATGATTCTTTGGATGGCAGTGAAATTGATTGGAAAAGGTTCTTAGGGTTATTGATGTGGTATCAACTAGCCCCTAACACACCATTGCCCATTATCTTTCGAACTTATCAACGTCTTCTTGATGAGTGTAAGGCTCCAATTCCAAAACCTATCTACATTGACGAAGGACTATTGGAAGAGACTGGAAATTTCAGTGAGAAACACTTTGATCTCTCATATTACCTTATGCTTCTTCACGCCAATGGAAGTAATGATTTTGGCTTTACAAAGACCATGTTTAGTGCCTTCTCTTCAACAAATGACCCACTAGACTACCACATGATTTGGCATCAGCGAGCAGTTTTAGAAGCTGTTGGCATTTTCTCTTCAAATGATCTTCAAGTTCTTGACATGGGTCTGGTTTCTCAGCTGTTGTCTGTTGGAAAATGTCACTGGGCAATCTATGTGGTACTCCACATGCCTTATTGTGACAATTATCCTCATCTCCACACTACCCTTATTCGGGAGATTTTGTTTCAATATTGTGAAACTTGGAACACAGATCAGTCACAGAGAGACTTTATCAATGAACTCGGTGTTCCATCTGCATGGTTGCATGAAGCTTTGGTATGCTATCTTCTTTCTGTACCTTTAAAAAAAATATATATTTTCTTTCTGTACCTTATTATGCTGACGTTGAATCAATTTTTCATTTTGTACTTGTATCTTGATCTATTGCTTTCATGTGCATGAGACACTCAAAGACTTTGCATAATTAATTGTTTGTAAGGATACCCTGCTTTAGATAACCTAGGTTAACATTCATATGGACAAACCCAAATCTGTCCGTTGACTTGTGGTGCCTCTCCACTCCGCAAAAGAAAATGTGTTTGTTCTCTTATGGAGCATCTTAAGTTGTAGCTGATCCCTTTTGCCTGTGGTGCAGGCAATTTATTTTAGTTACCATGGAGATCTCACAAAGGCCCTTGAACACTTTCTTGGCTGTGAAAATTGGCAAAAAGCTCACTCTATTTTCATGATTTCAATTGCCCCTGTTTTATTTTTGTCAGGTAAAATTTCACAACTTATTCTTAAATTAATTGATGGATCAATTTTATTATATAGTAAAAGTGCTTATGGGATTCATGATCCCAGGTTTTGTGTCATGCCCCTAATTAAGCATGCACACACACATCCACAAAAAGAAAAGGGGATGGAAATTTTTTTAAAGAACATAGTTTTAAATTTCACTATTTGTTGGCCTTGGTACTTCAACTCATAGATAGCAAACTGATACGATGGGTTATAGTCAACTCATAGATAGCAAACTGATATGATGAGTTATAGGTCTACATGATGCAGTCTAACATCTATTTGATGCAGCCAACCACTCGGAGATATGGAGGCTTGCAACATCGATGGAGGGCCACAAGTCTGAAATTGAAAATTGGGAATTGGGAGCTGCAATGTATATTTCATTCTATTTGATACGAAGTTCATTTCTGGAAGAAGACAATGCTATGAGTGAACTGGTAAAATATTGTCAAGGACATTAAATCCTTTAATGCTTGTCTTATTTGGTGTATTGTTGTCAGCACTTGTTGCTAGATCAATTGAAATGCAAGTGGATTTGCTAATTCATACGAAAATATGCCTGCAAATTTAGTTCATGCCAGCCACTTCAATAGTTATAGTTTTTGTATGACATACTCGAATTTTTGTTGTTGATAGTATCTGGGTAAGTACTTCAAACTTAGTCTGATTGCTTAACATCCATTTTAGCTGTTAGCTGTTTGCCCCTTTCCCCTTAATGGACTAGCTGTTGTGAATCTTCAAAGAAGGAACTAAAACCTTAACTATGCTAAATTAAATTGCTTTCAAATCCCTTTTGTGGGGTTTTTTTTTTAAACCTTAGTTTTGCCCGTTAGTTGGAATGCTTTTTAGTATCATAGAAGATAAGGCTCATTACTTGTTTGGTATATTTGAAGTAAACTCTCAGATAATGTATGGTTTTGACAACATTATCTAAATTTACCATCTTTGGCCATGATATTATTTCAACTTGTTTTTCTCGACTCTTGTTCTTTTATGTGTTAAATGCATTATTATTTGATTCTCTCTCACTCTTCCTCTAACTATTATTCTCTACTTTGAATTGATAATTTTGCAGGAATCTTTAGAGAGCAAAGAATCTGCCTGCAGAGACTTTCTTGGTCATCTTAATGAATCTTTAGCAGTTTTGGGTAACCAATTGCCCACTGATGCAAGGTATTATAAATTTTTTTCATGACATGATCATTACTTATTTTCTAGGAGGCAATTAACCATCAGGTTTGTTGACAAAATCATTTTTGTTGCCTTATGAAATGGAGACAAAAATGGCTGCCAAGTGAAACTCAAGCTAAAAACTAGTATAGGAAGCCTCTATGTTATAGCCATTTACAATTCTAGTGGTCAATGTTGCAGGGTAGCATGTTCGATGATGGCAGAGGAGATCTGTGAATTGCTTCTATCCAATATTAGTGAGGGCTCATCCCGTGATGGGCAGTTAAGCTGTTTTGACACTGTTTTTATTGCACCAGTTCCAGAAGACCGCCACTCAAACCATTTGCAGGATGCAGTGTCTCTCTTTACGTGCTATCTCTCAGAGATGACTGCTCCGTCTTGACACCCTGGATACCTTCTTTAGCAGGATTACAGAAAATCCTTTTCCAGCAGGTACAATTTTTATAACAATAACATGGATACCATCAAAGCATCTATCAATCTCCCCCAAAATGGTGAAAAGCACAGATATATCGACTGCCACTGTTATTTTACTAATCAGAGTTCCTTTACAAGCCAGTTCATGTTCTTTAAATTCCAGCCATTGATCTTTATTCACCAGAAGCATGTGTTACAGGTGTGCAGTATATGTTCCAAATTGAAGCAAGTTGTGCATTAAGCTGACAGCTATTACCTGGCTCAAACCTTCATGACCCTTCTTGGTAGAGCACCTTTCTCTGGTTGCTGTAAAGCTGAAAAGAAATTTGAAATCCATTAGGCCTATCGTTTTAATGATTTATATGTATGGTTGAGTTGTTACTTTCTGTCTTCCTGTTCTTCCTTGGTTGAAAAGTAAAAGGCAAACGGGAAAATACAAGCAAAACTGTGCCTTTCCTTTTTCTCATGATTGCAAGTCAGGAAGAGAAATACCAGTTTTTCTGGATTATTTCTTATAAGTGAAAGGTGCTCTTATTTTTGCTAAAATTCAAATCCATGAGGGGAAAAAGGCAAAATGCATGAACTAAAATATTTGTGGAATAAAATGGTAAGAAGAAGTAAGGCCCTGTCTTACTCATAAAAAGGACAGAATTAAAGGCAGCCAAAGCATGTGCGTAGAAATAAGCAGCAAGTGAAATGGTAAGAACTAAGAAGTGAGAGGTAATATTTAAGGATTACTGTACTAGGTCAAGTCGTACATAAGCACACGTGAAAAGTGAATTCAGATGGCAGGCGACACCGGATTCTGCTACTCTGCCACACCTACACCTGCACCAAAACCAAACCCACCAATCACAAAACAAAAACTAATCAGTGTTTAATATCTAACAAAAGTGAAAAGTGGTTCTTTTAGAATGAAATTAAAATTGGTGTTTATTAATGTCTTTATATTTCAACCGACACTAATTTCTAAATGATAGTAACAAATAACAGGGGAAATCTGATAAAAGGGGAGAAAAAAAAAAGGTTAAGGAAAACGAAACTCCATAGCTGAGCTGTTAATTGTGTGGGTATATATCACTTGGACTGAAGCAACAAAGTATTTCTAGAGAGCAACGAGGAAGCTTCCTTTTTCTGGCTCTCTAGCTCGAGGTCTTTTTTCTTCTCCCTGTCTTTCCCTCTGTTTCTCTCAATTGCTCTGTTTCTCTCTAAAGTTTGTGTCTTTGTTTGGTTTCTGCGTGTTTTTTGGTTTTCTGGGATGGTGTGGTCGAAGATGCGTCAGTCTGCATCCAGGAAAACGGGTCAAGCCAATTCCACTTCTCCGATTACTTATTCTGCTTCCGATCTTTTTCGCTCTGGTAATTCCCTTTTTGCCTTATTCAACTTTTGCGGAGATCAATAAATCCACATTAGGTTTATTTCTGTTTGATGCAGTTTTGATTCTTTTCCTTTTTTTGTTTTTGGGTTGGATTCAAAATCTGTACTTTTAACCGATTTGATAGCGAGTTCACTGATCGTAATTGCTTTAAGTTGCTTCCGCATAGCCTCTTTCATGCTTCTTTGATGGTCAGAACTAGAGTCTTTTTGTCTTTTCTTTCTGGTTTTAGATTGAAATCCTGTAGTAATTTTCATGTTTCCTTGGATTTTGTTTGATGGGGTTTGAAATACTAGAGGGCTCATAGTTGGGGGGCTTTAATGAAACCAACTCGTTAATATGGTTGCTGTCTGAAATGAGGCAAACAATTAAGTATGAGAAGCTGCAAAGATAAGATAATGAGTTGAAGAGAAAATGAATTGATAGGAAATAGAAAAGTCAATAAGGATAAGCTTGTATCGAACTGGACGAAAATGAAGGAAAGAAGGCAGTACAAAGGAGTGAATAAGAGGAGCATGCTCTTTCAGTTGCTTCATGCTGGTCAAAATGAAAAATTAGGAATCTGCCACAAAAGGTTGGCAATTGTAGAATTTTTCTTTTCCTTTTCTTTGGATTTCCGTCACAAGAATGATTGCTTCTCTTTCGTAATTTGTTATAAATTAACTCCCATTGCTTAATATGTTCCACAGATACGTCATGTTTGGCCATGTTTCATACACAATTGATATTTAAGTTTCCAAAATCCAAACTTTGTGTCAGAATGGATTTTAAGTTACTAAATTTTGTTTTGCAATTACCGGCCATTGATGCTTCCCTACACTTTTAAAATGACATTTTGAGATTATGGTGAATTAAGGTTGTTACTTCTTAATTTTCTTTGTCCAGCATCTGGAAAAGCATCTTCAAAAGAGATGGAGCGAATTGATAACCTATTTTACTCGTATTCAAACAGGTCTTCTGGTATGATTGAGTAAGTTTTTCTTTGTTTGGCTATGGAATTCAATTTCTGATGCTTTATAAACTATGCTTACCTTCTCATATTGAGATGAACTTTCAATGAAATTGCAAGCTGATCCTTTTGCTACTTGAGTGTTATTCAATGAACTGGAGGCTGTTGTGAAAGAACTTCTGTCTATGGATTTTATTTGATTAGGCATAATATCTCTTAGTCAGAAAGATGTCATATCGCATAAGATCATCCTAATTTGCTTTTTCTTAGCTTTATAAGCCTTTGGTGATTCTGAGATCCTTTATTTCTGGCCTTATCAGTTTCATTATATAACTTGAGAATGTGAATTTTATATTGGGAAGGCGTGGGAAAGTAAGGATTGTACGTTATTTGTGGAAAATGAAGTATCGTGTGGAAGTCCATTTAGTAGATTTTGCAAAAATGATTCCGTAGTTTGACTGCAGTATGGTACAGTAATATCATTCTCTTTCCAGCGACGTCTCAGAGAAAAGGAGCATCCTAATAGCCAAACTGAAAGGATCTTGAAACTCTATCTTTGTTTATCAAAGTTGATTTTGGTCAATTGATCTTAATAGGAAGTGTCACAAATTTATAACTAGTAAATCTGAAGTTCTAGTTGATAAGTTGGACTGCCTTCATTAGGATACAGTGCATATTTCTTCAAAGGTAATAGGGAGTGCTTGGGGAATCTAAGAAAATGATGTTGGAAAAAGAAAAGGCTATAATAGGGATGGATAGTGGTTAGTTGTTCTTCATGCGTGTTAAAGGACATACCTATATCTTATTATTATCGAAATAATCAATCATTTTGATTCCCGAGTAATTTGAGATCATTCATTTCCATCATGTTAGTTTGTATTTCCATTCTGGCATGTATACTCGTAAAATTGTTATTATTTCAACAGTCCAGAAGGAATTGAAGCTCTATGTTCAGATATGGAGGTGGATCACACTGATGTTAGAATCTTGATGCTGGCTTGGTAAGTCACATTTGATAGCGCTCCATATCATGCTTTATAAATTACATTAAGCTTCTATGTTAACAACTCCTGAATATGGATATCAGGAAAATGAGAGCTGAAAAGCAGGGGTATTTCACACTGGTAAGGAACATATTTCTTGTTCAATATCAATCCATCTACTATTCTTTGCTCAAGTGCTTGGTTTAGGCTGCCCACATTCGTACACTGTAGACATGCTTTTATGATTATTTACTACGGACCATTAATCTCATTATCTTTTCTAAGCACTGAGTCCTCTTTTATGGAAGTTTCTCAAAACTTGCAAAATTTTATGCATTCAGGTAGTTGACATTTGTTTCATACTGTTAACCCATTGGTTATTTTCCGCTAACCATTGCCGGTAGCTTATGTACTCAACTCATTGGTTATATTCCGCTAACCATTGCCGGTAACTTATGTGCTCCCCCTTCCCCCAACTTTCTTCCTTTATCTCCATGTTCTAAAACTCATATATTATTGTCAACAGGAGGAGTGGCGTAGAGGCCTAAAAGCAGTAAGGGCTGACACTGTAAATAAATTGAAGAAGGCCCTTCCGGAGCTGGAGAAAGAGGTACGTCTTGGATGTTTTTCCTTATATTGTTGATTGATTTACTTTATGAATAACAGTATAAGATGCATAACAATTATGCCCTGGAAGGTTGCAACGATTCTGATCTTCTTTTCTGATGTTATCAAGGTCAAGAGGCCATCAAACTTTGTAGATTTCTATTCCTATGCATTTCGGTATTGCCTAACAGGTAACTGTAATTTCAAAGCAGTGCATTTGCATGTTTGCCTCTTTATCTATTATTTATGCTGCTTCAACTAAATTTCTACAGAGGAGAAGCAGAAGAGTATAGACATAGAGAGCATCTGCCAATTGCTGGATCTTGTTTTAGGGTCTCATTTTCGTGCTCAGGTGGATTACTTTGTCGAGTACCTGAAGGTGACTGTCTAAATTCCTTTATGTACAAAATTGAGACAGCTATATTTCGATGTCAATGGATGATATTGATGCACAGATCCCATTTTGTTTGACTGAGTAGATAGTGCATTTTATATGCATGAGTTACCTTCATTCTTGACAGCATATGTCTACATATAACAAGGATGACCAAGAAAACCTTGTTTCGTGCAATAATTGCAGATTCAGAATGATTATAAGGTCATAAACTTGGATCAGTGGATGGGCTTTTACCGATTTTGCAATGAGGTACTACTGGATTTGACTCAAACTGTTCAAAATTCCTTGCTAATATCATAGCAGAACTTACTGTGGTTACTGGGCTGTAGTTACTATCATTACTGATAAGTACGTTTTTAGATGCAATTGCATTCGTCAACAAAGAAGAATCTGAATACAAATGAATTTCCTTTTGGATTGTGCTAAAATTAATATTTTAGAGAAGGAAACTTGTTGCAATTTTTGCACACGAAAGCACACCTACACAGAGTTCAATTCACTTTTTAACTTAATTGCAAATTTTCATTGAGCTACTATTGCCTGCACCTGCTATGGTTCTTTATACTTGGGATTCGGTTGAAGCTTCAGTTGTTCTATAACAGATTAGCTTTCCAGAGCTGAGTAATTATAATCCAGAGCTTGCATGGCCATTGATCCTGGACAATTTTGTAGAATGGATGCGAGCAACAAGGTCTTAGGACCTGAAGGCTTCTGGTTGATTCTGTGTTGTAAACCATTACTACAAACTAAATTAGGTACTTGTGTTTTCCTCACCATTTGGAAACAGTATCAGTTTTTTGCAGCTTTTAATTTGTTTAACAATCTGTGTTTAATCTGCTTGCAGGAGTGTTGAATCTTGTACACATTAAAATACTGCAGCAAGTTTCATTTTTCCCTTTTTGTTTTCACTTTTATTCATTAAATTTCTGTTCCCTTGCAAATATGAAATGGATCTCAATTTCCTTGGAAAGATATCTTGTTGAGATGCTACAGGAAGTGGTTCTGTCTCCTTTTATGTTAGCTTATTCATGCAGTTTCTGCCATAGATGTTCCAAATATGTCCCAATCGTATCATGGTCGTCCATTGCAGTCTGTACGAAGAACTTGCCTAACCCATCAAATCGAGCTTCAGAAATTAAAATTTATTTATCAAGATTGACATGTGGTTGAACATGATCAAATTAAATTTACTTATTAATTTTAATTGAACTTAACATCAAATTTTTCAAAAGAGATTTCTCTCATGTCTAGAATTTTATTGGTAATCTAGGCTTTGAAAGCTTACTAAAACTAAAATAAGTGTAGAATTCAAACGGTTGAATGTTAAAATTACAAAGATTCTTCTTCTCAGGTGTTGATTTCAATTTCATGAAACAAATGAAAGGTTCCTGTTGTACTGCACAAGAAAGTTGACAACCGCAATTTCCTAATAATCAAAAAGTAAAACGCAATTTCTGGCTGCTTCAGAACAGCAAGGCACAAAAGCTTTTCTCGTAAAGACAGAAAATAATGGACATGGTGATGCTCAGCTTGACTCTTGCATACTTTCCAAAGAGCGATTCGAACAGAGTAAAGAATAAAAGCATGTCGTAGCCTTCACCTAACCTTATCTCACCCAAATTTGTTGAAAGATTTGAAGTCCAATCTCTACTTTGTTACAAGTTTGAACTGAAACTTATGTGATGGGGTTCCAAAGATTAGTTTTTTATTGACTTCCTTCATCAAAGAGGTATACCAAATTTGTATCTACCTTTCACTTTCTGGTCCTCTCTTTCACACACAAAAGTCTCTGCAGGTTTCTTGCGAAACTTGAAAAACCTTTGACACATTGCCTTCTTCTACTTTCTAAGTATTACATTTTTAGACTGTGCTTTTGTTTTTTTCTGTCAAATTTCTTCGTTATGGGACTGTTCCAAAGCCCTTATTGTCCTGAGAGATGAACACAAAAATGACCAAAGAATCTGACACAAATGCAAATACTTTTGACCAATTGGTATCCTATGCTTTGTCTGATCTCTCTTCAGCAACATAATAGAAGGGTCCTTTCAGCTGCAAGAAAACATTTCAGTAAAATTTTTTGAAAAGGTTGCAGGGATACAGCTTCACTTGCCAACCACCAAAAAAGGGTCAAAGAAGGGGAAGGAAAAACAAGAGAAGACAATAAATAAAGCAAAAGAGAGAAGCACATTTACATATATGTGCTGCATGCCTGCAATTCAGATAATCCCTCCTTGTTAGATCAATGAAATCCCGGGAAAAGAATGAGGAAAAGAAACCAAAATCCCAGATTTTGTTTCCTGATACTGTTCTTCAAGTTTTAGCAATCCCAAATTCACTTCTTGAACCAGTGGATCGTCAAGGTGATGAAGGATTGAGTACTAATGGTGAAGATGGTGGAAGTGAACGTCGACTTCTACTTCTACCGCGAACTTGATTACCAGGAGATGATGAGGAGGACGATGATGAATTAGAAGTAGTAGTATATCTTTTCGACTCGCTGGTCAATTTTCTCCTCTCTCCTTCATTGGCCTTGTCTTCAACCCGACGACCTCGAACTTTTGTTGAATTTAAGGTTGAAGGAAGAACACATTTACATAGAAAGCCTATAAAGAAAGATCACAGATAATATCAAGTTCTGAGATAACATTTCATTTCTGAAATATTAGCAGATAACAGGCTAAGAAAGTTTGACCACCATGATTAGTGAAAGTTGATGATATCTTAAAAAGAAATAAGAATATATTCGGGAAAAAGTTAAATCTGACAGGAAAAACTGATTCATATAAAAGTTTGTCGAGAAAAAGATCATCACTCAAGGAGCAAAATTTGACAGGTTCTAAAATTAGAATTTGTGATAACAAGATAAGAGACCTTTAAGACAAAGGAAAAATAAGAACATGACATTTCCTTACCGAGTCTGGCAAGTCGGTTAACCCAACTTGGAATTGGATTCCCTGTTAAGCTAAGACAAGCGTCGTCGCAAAAATGGTTGCAGTTCTTGGTTATAAGATTATATGCATTCCCTCTATACTCCTCCGCCAGGGCCTCCATTACTGCTCTTACCTCTACAGGACTCATATCTGTTTTCCCAATCAAAATCGACTTTCTGAATGTGAATCCATCGCAACGTTTAGGTTCTCCTTCAAAAATTCCAGTCGAGGAGTACTCATGAGCTCCAAATGCATATTCAACCCCGTGAACTGCATAACAAGATCTCAACTTTTGAGTTCCTGAGAATCTTCTTGTAGAAAGGTTGAAGCTTGTTGAACATATCTACCCAGAAACACACTAAATGAAAGACCCAGAAGTTTAACAGAGATTTAACATCATTTTACAGCTGAAAAGCTTTCGAGCCAAAAGAGAAACATTTGGGATCCTGAGAACGTGGAGATAAGTAAGAAACCTTTGCATTTCCAGGATTCAGAAACCTAATTGTGGCAAAGGTTTCGTAAAGTTTGTTGTTTTTCAGAATCACAGGAAGATACTAGTATCCAAGTTCATTTTCTTTCTTATACACTTTTAATCAATCAAACAACTTTGAAAAGCTGCAAATAGAATATTCAACGATTGAAGTATAAGAAAACTACAGGTCCTTCAAGATGCAACAAAGAGTTAACCGATCTACAACGGATCTAAACAGCAACTTATCTCACAAAAGATCAAGGGACATTCAGGAAACTGCATTTGCGGAAGAATAAAACCCTGAAACAAACAGAAGTTCATAGGTAACAGACACTAACCTTGAACTCCAGAATGGTAGACTCCAAGTCCAAGCCAGTAGGCATAGCCATTCATAGGTGTTAGATCGTAAACGTTAAGGTACACAGGGACGGATCCAACTTCATCACAGCTCGAAGTTTTTGCACAGAACATGGCTCTATCCCTTTTCCCACCTTAGCTATCAAGTACCAACTAATGTAATGTCATGTCCTAAAGAACATGATACCAAACAACAGTTCTGTCTCTTTGAAGCTACGTATTGATTGGAAAGAAGATTGGAACTAACACTCACTCCAAGTTAATTAAAGAGGCTTCTAAAGAAATGGGCAGTGCTTAATTTTCATGTAAAGAGAATGAGAATCTTCTACTTATGGGCAGCAACAGGCTGCAGGTAGTGTTGTACTGTATTTTTGGCATTAATTTGGATATATGAGTTATTAGGCTTGCTTTTTGGCTTAATTTACCAAAATTGCCTTGATAGTTTGGGTTGGAGTTCTGTTAGCTGTGCTTTTGCTATGTGTGGTAGTTGAGGTAGAGAGTGGTTAATGGATGGATGGATGGTTTTGAGTACACGGTGACATACGAAAACAGGAACAGGAGAAATTGATCCTTGTTACGTGTTTGTGTGATCCAATTTAAGAAATTGAAAATGTTATTGATGGGAGAAAGTAATGTTTAATTGTGGTACTTAGTGGGAGGCATCATGTCATATTATGGTTTGGGATTGGTGTGGGGTTTTCTTTAAAGAAAAAGCAATATTATTATTAGCTAAACAGTACAAGAATGGGACCCATTTACATGAATTATGATTCACTCACGTTAATATATATTCTAAGTTAAATGTTTGTGATCTGTTGACTTCTGATTTACTTTAATTTTTTGTGATTAATTGAATTTGAACAAATCATCAAACTTAAATTTTATTGTGAAAATAAAATTGAGTTTGATTTATTAATTTTAAATTAATTTTTGATATTTAAGCTCAATCTTCTTAATTAGATTTAAACTATTTAAAAATACTTATAATCAATAATCTTGTTTATTTAAAAAAATAGTTAGTTCTTAGATTCCACTTAAATCAACCCAAAACTAACATTATAAACCATTAAATAACATTTTTAATCAATATTTTAAAAATCGAACTAGAAATTAAACCGATATGACAAAAAATTTAACATTTAAAAAGTTCAATTAGTATTAGACCGTCATAAAATCGGCTAAAGCTTGAATAAAATTAAATAATTTAAATTATGATTAGAAAAGATTGTTCTTATCTATTGAATAATTTGAAGTTTAATTAAAAAGAGATTGTTAAATGAAAATTAATTGATTTATAGAATTTACTAATTAATAAAAATTGATCAAGTAATTAATAAATTGGTCATTTTTTACAACAAGAATTATTATAATAAATCAAATATAATAAATCAATTGAATCATGGGAAGAAGATACCTTTTATTGACAGATAGATCACGACGAAGACGGCGATAGGTCCAATATTATATTATGTCTGTAGTGCAAGTGCAATATTCACGCCAAAGGTTGAAAGCTCCTTCTCTGTTCTTGTCCTTAAATTTCCCTCCACCTGCTACGGGTAAGTCAAAACTTTCAGAATTCGTCATTCGTCCAATAAATATCCGATATTTCTATTACCCGACTTGAAAATTGTATCCAATATAACAGAAGTCGTCTACCTGAATGATCCACTTCTGGTCTGGTTCCACACATGTTGGAGTAGTAGTGTGCTGATAACCAAAATTACAATTTAAACCTGATTTTTAATATATAATTTAGATCTTAAGGTTATAGAATATTAATTTAATCTTAATATTTTTTAAACTTTTGAAATAGACTCTCAAATTAACATAATATTTTTTTATATTTTAAAAAAATTAAGTATAAATCACATCAAGTTATATAAATCTCACTAATAAATTTTAAAAATAAATTATGTACATTTATTAAAAAATAAATAAATAAAGTGTT
>JANITX010000005.1:9098127-9110670 GCA_027564395.1 Erythroxylum ulei
ACTTGGGGGAATTTTGAGAAGTCTTTTAAGAGGAAAAACAAAGAATTGGGATGCCATGTTGCCACAAGCCGAGTTTGTTTATAACTGTTCCAAGTCTAAGTCAACTGAATTCTCACCGTTTGAGATTGTTTATGGGGCCAATCCATTGACTCTAATCATCCTTAGTCCATTTGTGCAATATGGGCTTTCAGAAGCCTACAAGTTGAGAAAAGGGCCCAGGAAATTGTCAACATTCATGAGCAAGTTTGGAGTTCAAGGAAGGAGGTTTGACGTGCGTTTATTTGAGGAAAGAACGGTTTTTTAAGGCTAGGAAGTCCAAGTTTAGTGATAGGGCAGATGGTCTATTCAAAATGCTGAAGAAGGTCAACAACAATTCTTACAAAATAGAGCTGTCTAGTCACTACAACATGTCCAATTCTTTCAATGTTAGTGATTTGAAGTTTTATGTGGGAGACACCATAACAAGTCCAAGTCCAACAAGTGAGGCCGGTTCTTAAGACGGAGAGGATGATGGAGGACCAACCAATTTATCCATCCAAGATATTGAAGCTATGGGCCTTGGTGAAGAAAAAGAAGATACTGTTGATCAAGCAATTGAAGAAGAAATTGGGCTAACTTGTTTTCTTACATTTCAAGCCTTATTGAAGCCATTTGGTGACTATAAGGCTTGGATTTGTTTGGAGCACTTTGATGCAGAATTAGAAGCCCAAAATGCCGCCTAAGAAGGATGAGAAGGCCGGTCAAAGTGATCTTATTTTATCTTTGGTCAGGAATTACTGATTTGGTTTAAATTTACTGATTTTGGTCCGGTTTTACAAGCTTTACTACTTATTTTCACCTATTTACTTTGCTATTTTTCGTTTTAATTATGTGGTTTCAAAGACTTAATTAGTTGTTATTTAGTGTGTTAAATTCGGCTGTTATAAGGAATAAGAGAAGTCAACATGTGACTATCCTCATTCTCAGCATTTTCCTTGTTTAAGCTAGTTTGTTTCCATTTGGAAGATAACCAGAAAAGTGAATGATTTTTTTTGTGAGATTCTCTCTCATTTGGCAGATCAAGTTCTGTACGGTTTGATTGATTGTTTTCTGAAAATAATCATTGGGTTTGCTTGTTTGTCGAAAACATTCAATTTGTTCTTGTGTTATGCGATTTCCATATTCTATCCAAGTTACAGTCACGATTTCCAGTTTATTGTTTCATTTGTTCATCGAATTGAAAAACTTTCGAAACCAAGTTTGTTCGTCGCATCTTGACTTACAAATCTCCAGTTAACGATTTTACCTAGTTCAAATTCTAGCCTAACCAAAAGCACCAATTTTCTCGACCATCTTCATTATATCACCTAGTCAGATATGTTCTTAGATAACTTTCCATAACTTTTCAACCATTCACCTGATTGAGCCGAACCTTGAGACGAATTTGTAGTTCACAAAAAGTTCTACAAATCTGTTTTATTCATCAAAACCAAATTCCCAGCCCATAACCTAGAAAACGTCTTTCAAACACCTAGCTCTCAATTCACCCAATAAAACTCAAAATTATTCACACATCTCCCACGACCACCAGACCAGTTCTATTCACGTTTAGCTTAAGATCTCCATCAAAGTCTAATATAACAACTCATTAATCTAAATAGTCAATTAAATGAAATAACAAAATTTAAGTATGGACATAATTAATATCTAAGTGCTTGGGTTCGCCAAGCAAGGCTTCAACCTAATAGTCAATCCCATCCATAATTAATACGCACGTGATATTGATGATTAAAAAATTAAACTAATTTGATTGATTTAACTATAAAAACTTTGAAATGGAGAATTTAACAGTTTAATATAGCATAATAATATTTATCATAAAAATTAGCTAATTAATTAATTAGTTAATACTTGTAAACTAACATATTTTATAAATATAAATAAATTAACTAAATTTTATTTAATGGTTTCTTTTTTAATTAAACTTTAAATTTTTTAGGAGTAATAATATTATCTTTTTAAATTATATTTTAAAAAATTTCAACTTTATTTCATTTTTTTATATACTAATTTTATAATTATTTAATAAAAGATAAATCTTTTAAACTATAAATTTTTTTATTTAATTTTGTGAAATACGTGGAAGAGATTGAATGACACGGAGACAGCACGGGTGAGGGGAGTGGACCGGAGGGTGCTTAAAACATAATACTGTACAAATTTTATTAATATTAAAAAAAGTCAATAGTAAACTTGTTTTTCAACTATTGAGTATTTATTATATATGGTTTAATAGTTAGTTTACAGTAGACAGTGAATCCTGGCTAATAGTTATTTTCAGTTCACGTGATGATTAGTTCATAATTTTCCATAACCCATTTTAACGAGCTCTACATTAGAGGGAGCGCTAAAAGTTATTTGTTTACTGGTTAACATTTGAATTCAAACCTCACTCGTTCCCTCTCTCTGTTCTAACAAATGGAAACCCCGTCTCTGACTTTGGTGATTGTTCAGGGCCCTCGGGAAGGGGAGATCTTCGAATTCCGACCCGGATCCACTGTACGAATTGGCCGAATCGTCCGCGGCAACAACCTCACCATCAAAGACGACGGCATCTCCTCCAAACACCTCACTATTGGATCCGACTCTGGTAGATGGACCCTCCAAGACCTCGACTCCTCCAATGGCACCTCTCTCAATTCCATCTCCCTCCCTCCCTTCAAGCCCTTCCATCTCGGCGACGGAGACATCATCAAGCTCGGCGAGTCCACCTCCATCCACGTCAAGATCGCTGCCGCCTCCCAACTGAGACGCAACCCTAGGAGACGAGTTAACGAACAGAATAAAACCCTAGAAACTGAGAAGAAGAGTGAAATGGTTGAGGGCCTTTTGGAGGTAAGTGCTGCTCCCAATCCGAGAAGAGGAAGACCCAGGAGGGCTAGGGTTTTGACTGAGATTCCAGAGACCGAAGGAGAAGCGGCCCATCCTTCGAATAGTGAGCGAGTCGCTGGAAATAGAGCTTTAAAGAGCGAGGATTGTGGTATTCTTGAGAATTTGTGTGCGGACGTTGTAGAATTGGGGGTTGAACAGAAGAAGACGCGAGGGGGTGGCAGGAGGAGAAAGAATGCACAAGAAAATAATGTGAAAGAAGAGAGGACGCATGAAATTGATGTGGGATTGAATTCCCAAGAAGAGGCTATTCGAGGGAACTCTACTGCAGTTTTTGACAGTGGAAATCAGGAGGTGGATATTGAGGTTGTTCATGTACAAGAGGAAGCAGAGAAATTGAGTTTAGAGGACAATTGTGGTCACACATTGAATGAGGCTGCCGATGTTAAACAACGCGAGGACTTGCACAAGGGGCAGGAAATACCAAATTTGGAGAAAATGAGTTTGGGGGAATGGTTTGATTTCATTGAAGTCCATTTACCAAAGCAGATAGTTGATGCCACTGAAGAGATCATAGAGGGAATGATAGTGAAAGCCCAGCGAGTTGGAGAGTATATTGTACAGCAGAAGAAGTATAAAACAGTAGGGACTGTTGGCTAGAGAATGAACAAGAAAAGAAACATATCCAAGTTTCTAATTGCCGCGAATTCAGACATTTAGTTGGTGCAGCAGCTGAATTCCAAATCTTTGACACCCCCTGAACATGTCTGGTCAGATTTGGTTTAAAGTTGGCAGAAAAGGTGTAATTATCCGGCCGGTATGCAATAAAGTTTGCTGAGATAGATTCAGTAATGTGGTCTTTTATATCCTCTGCATGTCCTCATGTTGATCTTCCAGAATGGTATATTTACTTATCAATCTGATGATTTTTCCAAATGTTGGGAATGTAAGGCAAATCCAATCCGTGCCCTTCTTTCATAAGTTAAATTAACAGGTATCATCTATATTCTTAAGTGAAGTATTTCTAATCAAAGCTTATGTTTCTTTTGCTTGTCTGTGAACTGGTGTAAACTTTTATTGCTTATTGTGATTATATTTCAACTATAGTTGTTACTACCTCTGTCGTTCAACTAATTCTTAAGAGATATAGTGCAATCAATTCATTGAATATGTGATGGTATATCAACAGTTGCAATCAAGGATGCTAATTCGTATATGCACTGATAATTTCCTAGTCAATTAGTATCCTAGATCTAGTGCTTGGATGCGCTTTCTGCACATTTATCTTTATAAGACGAAGATGCTTCCTCAGCAGCAGCTTTTTCTTGGTGCTAAAAAGCAGAGGGAAAACCAAGCTTAAATGCCACACAGATTGTTTATTCAATGTACCAGGAAGTAAGTTGCTTAGTTAAAATGTAAACACAATGCATGATTGAAAGTTGTCATAGTATTGATTTTTTGACATCGTAATCTCAATGAGTTCACCCCCCATTTTTGTTGTTTTTTAGATTAAACAGTCATTTTACATTGTTCAAATCGATAGTGTGGGAAGGTGTCCTTTCTTTCTGTTATGCTTTATCTCTACTTTTAAAAGAGCAGTCGATTATACAAGCAAGGAGAATCAATTCTGAGTTGATTTAGCCCATTGGTTAAATAGTCGACTTTAAGATCAATTCCAGTTATGAGTGGTGTTATGATTCTGGAACTTGTGCAGCTGGAGGTGTTCTGCGTGGCCATGGTCTTCATCTAATTGTTTGTGGGTATTCTTACCCTTAAAGAGCTTTCGTGTTTCTATTTTAGGTCCACTTGGGAATTGATCTTGAGTTTGTAGGATTGCTGTTGTTTCGTTAAGATATCGCTGCTTTGCATCTGGGAGCCAAATAGTCTCTGTTTCCCTTCAAGATTTAACAGTGCGATAATAGTAAGATAAATTTTGTTCTATTTGGAAGGGAATATGTTACCCTAAGTAAGTTTCAATCTCAATTTTATAGAGCGTACATCCATCAATGTCTGGATGCTGCAAGTTTGTTTTTATACCAAATGCTAGACAGAAGTAAACTGACAAAGCATATGTTGCTTTGAGACTTTAGGATCTCTTCCCTACGTCAAGGTGCGATCCAATAGAGTACGACACTTCTGAAATTTTAAGGACTTGCTTGTAAAAAAGACTTGAGGGCTGAAATGAAAAATAAAAAAGAGGAAATAATCAAGTAATAATAACCAATCAGAGAGCCAAGGCCACCAAAAGGGAGGAAGCACAAAAGCTAGCTGAAAAAAGGATCGGACACGGGAGACGATAAGGAAAAGGACATCAACGGAAGATGGAATAAAGAAAGCTCAGGTTTTTCTGAAAACTCGGACTTGTAAACGAATTCAGTTTCTCAAGAAAGCAATCTCATTCTTCCCTTCTATCACGAGCATTCTCTATATGTAAACATCAAGAAGTACTTTCTTCTCGTCACAAAAACTCTTCCTAATATCTTGGTTGACATTGCCTAAATTTTCCGAAAAAGCTTATTCTACTATTTCTATATTGTCCTCACAACTATGACTATCTCTCCACTTGTTATTTTGATACCGACACTTCCTATTGACTTGTCTACTGTTAGGTTAATTGGTTGGTTCAATTTTTCATTCAATTTTTAACTTTCTTATTCTATTTAATTTAATTGATTTAATTTTCTGTCAAAATTTTAATAATTTGCAATAAATTTTGAAACAGCAGTGGCAAAAATTGGATGTCCTGAGAGCAAAAACCAAGGAATAAGTTGATGGTAGCCCTGATTTTCATTGCTTTAGCTTCCATGAGAACACAATCTCACGTGAATACTCTCTTTAAAATTCGTTGGAAAAGCAACTTCCCACTTTTCAACTGTAGAAAAAATCAGAAGAACCTGTCATCCTCTACTCTTAATATATGGATTAGCAGTTGTCCAAGTGTCGCGGAGACAAGAACAGTTAGGCAGTGGTAACTGTCTTCCAAGCTTGTATATAAACATGGTTGATAAATATCTGAGAAAATACATGGTACTAGTTTGGGTTGTCGTTGTTCGGTTTCTTGTACAACAATGTACCTGGACGCATTTTCAACCATTAAGTATCTGTTGCAGATTTAATGTCCGCCGGTCTAATTGAATAGGAATCTCTGGTTCGACCGTTCTACCCAACGTTCTAAATTTGCACAAAAGGAGAAAATAATTATCTGTCTTCGGTTACCAAATTTAACGGTGGGTCGGGGAGGCCCTTTGGCTTTTTGTCTTTGAAGTCAACTGCAGAAGGAGTTTTAACATCAGCGGTGAATAACAAGTAAGGCACTTAAGATTGTTTGGTATGCTCTTTCTAATGTAAAACCCTGTGAATCTGAGTGTGTGAAGTCATGATTGAACGTGGCCATGAAGAGATCATGACGGAGTCTACCCGACGAAAACCAACCAGAGGTGGTTGGAGTTCTGCTATTTTCATCATCTGTAAGTCTAAATTTCATATCAAGTTCTCTTCTTTTGTACGAAGGAAAACAATAATAGACATGTTTATTGATCTTTACTTTCCTGTAGTTGTTGAGTTTGCAGAGAGATTTGCCTTCTACGGATTGCTTGGCAACCTCATAATATACTTGACAACTGTTCTCGGAGAGACCACGGCTACGGCAGCCAAGAACGTGAATACATGGGTTGGCATATCAGCAATCTTGCCGTTGATCGGAGCATTCATATCCGACTCCTACTCTGGACGTTACAAAACCATTGCGGTTTCATGCGTCATATATTTAATGGTAAGTTCACTCTCTATAAAGAATATTTTTGTTTACCCCACATACTGTTTCATTGTTGTTAGCGATTCAAGGTTTATTTTCGCCTGGGGTTTGCTAAAAATTGGATTCAAAGTTTTAATCTTTTTTTTTTTTCCATTTTCTAGTTTTCCATTTTCTTTACTGTCAAAAAGTTTTCAAAGGCACAGGAACTTTGTGGGATTTGATCTACTCCCTCCTTCCTTCCCTTAAAAGTATTGAACTTTCATGATTTGGAAGCTATCTCTGGTAATGGAGGTTAGCTCAAAAGAATTATTTCCCCATAGCCTTTTCACTATCTCTGACTGTTCCTGAATTTATCTTACAGGGAATAGTTTTGTTAACTTTGTCAGTATCAGTAATTCCTTTGAGTCATCGAGAAGTGGTATTCTTCATAGCGCTTTACACCTTATCTGTGGGTGGAGGAGGGTTTAGGCCCTGTGTGCAACCATTTGCAGCCGACCAATTTGATGAAAACAAGCCTGAAGAATTGGATGCTAAGAACTCATTCTTCAACTGGTGGTATGTGGCCATAATGGGTGGCATGTTCTTTTCAACTATAGTGGTCATCACTTTGCAGGTAAATTTTCAACACTTATCATGATGTCAGATTAGTAAATGCAATATGTTTAAAAGAGATTAACCTTTAGGGAAGATTATAATTCCAAGAACTAGGAACATCAATGGATTGCAATGGAGAAAAGCTGAAAGATCTAGCATGAAAAGTCTTGCTTTACAATTATTTTTTTCTATAAGTTGGCCAATGGGAATGCAGTACTTGTAATGTCAAGATGGGAAGGTGTATTGACTCTTCGAGTGTGACAACTGGGACCAATCTCCTTTTTCTGCTTTTGCGTGCTTGATTTTGACAATTCAAGTATGTGCCAAAATAGAATGGGGACTTAAATGGTGTTTGCACTTCTAACCTTGTTAATTTTCGCTGGTTTTCTTTTCTTTCTTGGCTTTTGTTAACTGAGCTGTTTTATTTTCTGGTGAGGAAAACAAATTTGGTATGAATTGTTCAGAAAATTTATAAGCAAACAACTGACCTAATACATAAGAATTCAAGACCTGAGGATGTCAAAATTGAGCTTGGGGTTCAATCTATCCTCATTCTATCAATTAGACGTGCCTTCAGGTATGCATTTTAAGTTAGTAGGGTGCACTGGAGATGGAAAGGTTACTTTATGATAACCACTTAGAATGCTTGCCAACTTGCTTAACATTTTCTCGTTTAGAGAAGTCCCTTCTTGTTTAGTCTTTATAGCCAGTTTGACTTGAGGGTTGGAATTGTTGAACTTTCTTTTTTCTGGGGCTCTTATGCCTTGATCTGATATTTGTTTTGAACCAGTATGTTACCATATAGAACTCCGGTGTGAGTATTTCTGAGCTAAGTGAGAATCAGTACTAGATACTAAGTGTAGCAATTGTAAGAAAAATATTTACAATATAGTCCCTTTGTCCTCGTTGATGGAAGAATTCCTTTCTTTAATGAATATAAACTTTGCAAGAATTGCTTTCTGATGTTCCAGAAAAAATCCTGCAACACATGAATTTAATTGCGCAGGAATGATGCATATAGAAAGAGTAGTTAATGAGGATGATCTTGTAATGAACATGGCCTTAATTCAGTTGTTGACAATGATTATCTTCCATTGTCAGATTTTTTGTTGTAATTCTCATCACTTTATGAATAGGATACCGTTGGATGGGCAGCAGGATTTGGAGTATTGGCAGCAACAATGGCTTTTGCACTGATACTGTTTTTATTGGGAACTAAGAGATACAAGATACACAGAGCAGAAGGGAGCCCCTTTGTTATGGTTGCTCAAGTGCTTGTTGCAGCTGTCAGGAAGTGGCGCACTAGCACTGATGATAACCTTGGTAACCGGAATTTATACTATGAAGAGATCGTTGGGAGTTCTGATGAGGATAAACAGCCTGTATCACAAACTAAAATATTCAGGTACGCTCAAATCAATGTGTATTTGGCTCAAGAAAGTAGACTTGCCTTCAGTTTTTGGATGGTTGTATTGGAAAGACAATGGTTACATGCGATTAAACAATAATCAATAACCGGTTAGCACAAATTAAAAGCAGCCATGATTCACAGAATTTGGTGTTGAACTGGGGTGTGTATCGCCTGCCATGTCCATCTTTAAACTATACCTTCTGATTTTTCAATGCAAATCAACTGTTAATTTTTGGAAAATATTTTCATATCTTTTCTGATAATAATAATAATAAAAAATAGAGTTTGTGCAATCTGTCAAATTGGCATCATCTGTTTACAGCATGACCATTGACCAGCCTCTCCCTTTTAGTAGATAGTTTGAAATTTGGTTTTAGCATGTTGAATGTCTAATACTTTTTCTTTTACTTTGTTTCAGTAATTGTTAGGTTTCCAATTCAATGAGGAATAGTTATGGTGCTCTTGATTGCAGCATTTATCTAATATTTAGGCTGAAGGCCATGCCATAGATTCTAAGGTTCCAATTTAGTCTTAATCTCATCAAAAGCTCAAAAACTTCTGCAGATTTTTGGACAAGGCAATGATCATCGACAAGGTTGATGCCTCCAGAAGTACCAGAAATCCTTGGCGGCTGTGCTTTCCGTACCAAGTAGAAGAAGTGAAACTTGTCCTTCGCCTCATTCCCATATGGCTAACCGGATTAATATTCACCAATGTGAATGCTATGTTCTCAACTTTTTTCATCAAGCAAGGAGGCACTATGATAAGATCAATTGGCCCTCTTCACAATTTTCCTCCATCTGGACTTCAATGTCTTGTAGCCTCACTAATAATAATATTCATCCCAATTTATGACCGAGTTTTTGTTCCTGTAGTCAGAAAGTTAACTGGACACCCCACTGGAATAACTATCTTGCAAAGAATAGGCATTGGATTGTTTCTTTCTGTGATTGAGATGTCGGTGGCTGCATTAGTAGAGACCAAAAGAGTGAATACTGCAAGAGAGTATGGTCTATTGGACATGCCAAAAGTGACGATACCAATGAGTGTGTGGTGGCTATTACCACAATACATCTTAGGTGCACTGGCAGATGTGTTTACTCTTGTTGGATTGCCACAGATTTTCTACGACGAAATGCCACTTTCATTGAGAAGCTTAGGAGGTGCATGCTATTTAAGCGTAATAGGAGTTGGCAGCTTCCTTAACACTGCTATTATATCCATTGTGCAGGCAATCAGCTCAAGATATGGAGACACTTGGCTTGGCAGCAATCTTAATCGTGCACATCTTAATTACTTTTACTGGGTGAACGCTGTTTTGTGTGCTGTAAACTTGTGTGTTTTTATATGGATTGCTAGGGTTTTCAGGTATAGGAAGGTTGATCAGAAACCTGAAACAAGCAGTGGAAGCTGAACTGTAATTCATTGGAATATTTAGATAGCTACACCGTCTTAAATCAAAAGAAAATTCATTTGTGATGAGTAAAGCTAAGTCGTGATCTTCTAACGGGCTAGTCTGGATGCATCCTCCAACTTGTTGGCTTGCTATATATTGTATCCTCTGCTGAAACTTTTTCACAGGAATATGGAATTTGTATGTGATTGAGACAAAAGTCTCAATGATAATCCTTGTTGATAATCCTTGTTCCGCTCTCAGGTGAAGTGGTCCAAGTATGGCGTTGCTTAAAAGCATACATAAGAAGCTCGTCAGATGGGTGGCCATGACTATTCCAGGGAAGCTATTTGTGAGAAATATGAAATAGGATCATCTGCTGGCAGGAATATTTAATATTTGAAGTACCTGCTTGGTCTTACAGTAGATTTAGCTCTTTAACTTTGTATTGATACTATTGTCGAATCAACCTCTTGGTTGGAATCAAAAACATGAACTGAATTTATTTTAAGAAACAAACACAATCTAGAGTAATGTTGTAACAAAATATTAACGCAAGTATAGTAACATAAGATTGGCACAGAAAATAAAGTCAAATGTAAACAAGCAAGGTTGAACCAAAATAAAGGCAAAACAAGCAATTTGATCTTCTTAATCACCGGAGAATTTGACATGGATGACTCAAAACTTGAAACAAGTCTAATCCCTTCAGGTCACACAGGCTATGAGTTCCTGACCTTGAACCGAATCAAAACATTCTCCAATATGAAATAATAGAGATTGGTGATGGTCTCCTAAATGAACCAAAGCGATGCTCGTCGCCAGTGCTGGTTTATGTATAACACACCAGCTATTGCTAGCAAGATCATGAATTAAGAAACAAGAAAGCTGAATTTAGACACATAAGTAAGAAACAAGAAAGCTGACTTTAAACACATCATGTCTAGAAAGCCATTGGACGGATGTTTTTGGCAATGACAGTGGTGGTGCTGCTGTGCTGCATCTCTTCGGCAATGGCATCCCACAAAGGAAAGGATTTCCTTCACAGCAGCTTGCATTAAATGTCGCAAATTGTGCCACCCAATCAGGTATTGTAAAGCCCATTTATATAATAAAAGCAGCCCATTCCATAAAAACCTTTAAACTTTTATAAATAACTAGAATATGAAAATTGGATTAGCCACCGTCTTCTTCACTTTTCTCTCTACTTCCCAGATGGTAAGTGTGTCTAAAACCACTCTTTCATGTAACTCTTTCCTCGTAAGTTTCCTCCTTTTGTTTGTTTTGAAGAAAAATTTGAGGAAGTTGTAGAGATTGACAACCTCAAATTACCTTACATTTAGGTGAATTCTAGCAGTCATATTACGCCGTTTTTTTGTGATTTTGATCATCGTACACTAGATTGTGTTGGTTTGCATGTTGTGGTTGATTGAGACAATAATTGAAGTTGCATGAAGAGAAAAAAATGAAAAAAATGAGGCTGAAAAATGATAAAAGAAGAGGAGATGGGAGAAGTGAAGGGGTGAAGATGATAACATAGTTTCGAAAATTTAAGTTGCATGTAGGGCAGAATAAGGAATGCAGAAAAGTGAAGGGTAAATCTAGAATATAGTTGCAAGAAGGACATTTTTGGTATTAATTGCAAATGATGAGATTAAAATGAGACCTTTAATTAGTTAAGGGTATTTTAGTAATTATAGGGGTTATATTAATAAGGATATTATTTTTTATAATTGAGAATAAATTAGAAAAGAGAATAATGTTAGATTATTAGTGTAATTGGGTTAGACATGTTTTGTAAATTAGTCTAATAGAATTTTGTAAATTCTATGATCGAAAGTCCAATTAAAGAGAAATTGAGATTATCAATTAGTTGAATCCGAAATCGAGGTAAGGATAACCTTAAACTTTAATCTTAAAATTAATTATTGTTTAGTTATTAATAAATTATGTTTTGAATTAGTGATTAATTAAATTAATGATTAACAATTACAAAAATGAATTATGTTTACTTTAATTATCAAATAATTAATGTGTTATAAGGTGTTTCATTGTTATATTTTGTTAATACTTAAGTTGACGAGAAATTTGTCAATTAAATAGAGACTGATAGATAACAAGTTGTGAATAATTGGTGAAAATTGAGAATCAGTATGTAGCATTCCACTCTCGCAAGACACGTACCCGACATCCATGGTGATATCCGAGTACGTACCCGCAAGGGTGGCATGTTAGAACGATCTTTCAGTCAAAATTCATTACAAAACTTTTGTTTCTTTAAAACAAGGTACATGTAAGCGAAAATTGCTAATCAAATCGGGCTTATGTCATTTAAAAATATTTCCATTTACAAGTTACAATTATTACAAACATTAGTATTCAACAGTCATTTGGGCTTATTTCAGATACAAAACACTTGAAATCATAAGGTCATTTCATTATCAAATTATTCACATACACTTACTACAATTTTTGCGGAACATAATTCGAAAATAAAATCACTGGAGACATATGCAGGTGTAA
>JANITX010000005.1:9134742-9158723 GCA_027564395.1 Erythroxylum ulei
AGAGAACACACCAAATCAATAGAAAACGTAGCTGCCCAATCTGGAAAAATTTGCAAAAGTTAACTTCCAAAGATCACTCAAAATTCTAAAAATTCTACCTGCCAAGTCACCATATCCTTCTCGGTTTTTCCCACCAAGATATCAACAAAACTATCCCAAAAATTACGTGAAACACAATAACAATGCAGCTGCAAAATAGTCAATAAATACTCCAAAAATCCTGCTAACTTAGATAGCCATTATCCCCAAAATAGGCTGTCAAATAAAAGTCTAAAAATCACCAAAACTCTACATCTTATCTTAGTCAAGATATGATGATTTGCTTTCAATTAAATCTTATTATGAATAGGATTTTTTTATCCCAAATAAACCTTATCTTCAAAGAGTCTCACATAAGGTTGAATAATCATCATAATAATATTCCTCAAATAATCAAAGATGTCCAATTACAAATAATGCCCAAAATATCATAACACACAACTTAACAATCTCCTCCTTTTTGGCATTGTTTGTCATATATCGAAATATCCCTTTAAGAGTATAATTGGACACATAACATCAAATCCACATAGCGTATAGGAACTCCCCCTTAATCAAACATTAATAACTTTCAAATGATGTCAAGTTTACATAATAACAAATTCATCAAGTTCAAAAACAATAATATCAAAGTTCAAAAATATTCTCCCCTTAGGACAAAAACATGCCAAAAAGTAAGACGAATAGTCACACATATACCTTGAAATCTTCCCCTGAATAGAACAGTTGCAAAAAATAATTTGATATCTCTCCCTTGGGACAAAACAATGTCAAAATGAAGAATACCTTCAACGCAATCAATATCAGTGAATAAAGAGGCATAAAAATTAGTAGTAAGTGTAGCGGAAGAAGCAAAGCACGCCCATATGTCAATTTACTACCAGTCAAAACACTAGCCAACATACCAGTGCTCATATCAAAGTCATCTGTATACGACTGATTAAATTCATAAACCTAAAAAATGAATTCAACGAATCATAATCAAACTTAACCAATCTCCTCCTCACATAAACCATATGAAAGCATATTGCCCAAACTCATTTAACCCACGCTGTAGAGAAAAACTAAGATAAAACTTGAAAAACCCAAATCATAGAAAACTCGAATCTTCCTACAAGTCTCCAACCAAGCATCAACATTTTCTTAATATAACTTCGTAAATCAAAATCTAAAAGTAGAATTCTCAAATCATGAAATAGAGCCTTATTTTCACATCAAATATACTATTTAACAAGTAAGGAAAAGTCCAAACACACGCCAATTATCTGAACCTTAGAAAACCCATAAATAAAAACTCAGAGAGCCTAGATTTACTCCTTCAAACTTCCTTTTTTTTAAGAAACATCAATATACTTTAAAAATGTAAAGCGCATAGTCATTGTGCTCCTTGAAGAAATTCAAACCTGGTCTTATTCCTTGTTACATTTTCTCTGTCATTAAATTTTTGGTTGGTTTCTTCTTCTGAATCAACTGACTTGTCCTTTGTTTGAACAATTTCTTCACCAGCAGCAACTAATTGCAGATTTGGACAATTTTTAGTTCTTACTTCTTTAAGTCTTTGAGTTGGTTCGTGAGGCTAGTTTCCAATATTTTCTTCAACTACCAAGTTATTTTTTAGACCATCCACATGAAGTACATTTTTTAAGCGTGGTTGTCCATCTATACAAAGGGTCCCTTTTCCAATAATCATGGCCTTCTTTCCATTTCCAAAAGTAACGTGACCATCTAGACAACTTTGATAATCTATCGAGTAGCTTCTTTCACCCTTTCTAACCCAAGTATGCTTTGGTAACATTGGTTTCTATTAGAATTCATTGTAGAAAGTCTAGACTTTCGATTTTGAGCCCTCTGAAATATCATTTGCAACAATTTGGCCTTATATGCCCATTAATCCCACAAAAGTGACAAGTAGGAATAAATTTTTGTTTCCTCCTTCAATTTTCTCCTTGGACATATCTGGCCTCACCATTTTTCTTATCATTCGACTTAAAACATCCACCATTATAGCTAATGCCTTAAAGGTCTCCTTTAATCATACTAATTTTCAGTAACTTTTCAGTACCTCCATTTAACATTCTTATCTCTTTTTCCATATTAAAGAAGCTCACCTATTTTAGATAAAAACTTCTTCTCTAGATCTTAAATGATGTTCTTCTTGGTAAAGTTTTCCTTCTTTAGCTTTTCATTGTTCTTACATGTTTGCATCCACTTTGCATACATTAACTCAAAAGCTTTGTAAATATCCTCACTTTGATTCTTTGAATCACTGTCATCGCTGTCATGATCTGAAATTAAACTTTAGACTGAATCATTTGCATTTTTCTCAAAATTCTGAACTGATTTATCCACATTTTCAACATAAGTTTCTTCCTTCTTAGTTACTATTAAACAAATAACTGGATTTCTGCTATATAAAGCAACCAACACAACAATACTTACAATTTTTTCTTCAATACCGTACTCACTTTTAGATTCATTCTCTTTCCAAGTGCTAGTATAAGACCTCCCTTTTTTCTTCTTCAAGGTGTTAACATATTCCGTTTGCACATGTCCGAAGCCTTGACATTTATGACATTGAATTTTCTTCACTTTTCTTTCACCCCTTTGAGTTTTAGCTTGTTGTTTAAAATTGCTATTTGATAAGCTCCCACCATTTTGCCTAAACTCAGGTCTATCTGTTTTCACTTTCATTAACCACTTGCTGAAATTTCTTGTCAATAACATCAGATCTTTGTTCTCATCGGATTCATCTCCTATGCCATTCACAACTTTACAATTTCAGCTTGCAATGTCAATCCTTTGCTTTTCTCTCGTTTATCCCTCAACAAGTTCATTTCAAAATTGGTAAGAATCCCAATTATCTTATCAATGACAATTCATTGATATCATGAGCTTCTTCAACAGCTGCAATTTTCGGTATAAACCTAAGAGGTAATGATCTCTATGTCTTCTTAACAAGTTTAAGGTTAGAATACTTCATTCCGAGTTAATGTGCTTGGTTTGCTATATCACGTAATCTCTCATGAAAGTCACCAATAGTTTCACTTTCATCTATCTTCAGCTCTTCAAATTTCACAACTAAGATTTGAAGTTTTAAGGTTATCATAGATTTCGATCCCTTATGTATAGTTTGCAAAGTATCCCACACTTCTTTTATCGATTCACAAGATGATATCATTAAAAAGTGACCTTCATCATAAACACTAAAGATGGCATGCATGGCTTGAGAATTTCCAAGTGCTCTCTCTTCTTCAACTCTTGTCCACTCAGATGGATCTTTCAGTACTACCTCTCCCTTGTCATCAGTTATTATTGGATGTGTCTAGCCATGTAACACTGAGTTCCATGCTTTTGTTCCCTGTACCTGAATAAATACTCTTATCTGTGATTTTCACATAGAATAATTGGAACCATCCAACAAAGATGGCCTAGTAATGATGCTCTTTCTCTTGTACACATATTTGCGAAACACAGATTTGCACCAACTTGTCGTACCAATTTTTGATTCGGTAATCCTCTTTGATACTAATTGATATTCTGAAAGGATATAGTTTTGCAAAATTTCTGATTCAGACGCATTTGTTTCTAGTACAACTAAAAATAAAAAAATAAACGCACAATAGAAAATCAAAACTAGAAATTTGTTAACGCAGTTCAACACATCTTGCCTACGTTTGTAGGGACCTCACCCAACTTAATCACTTTCACCAAAGAACAACAATAGTCTTACTCAACCTACTTTTGACACTATCCCTAGTCCTCACAACCTGTAAAAGTATTTTACTCCCAATAACATGACCACCTCGTGTTAACCTTTTTAAAAGTTTTCTCAACAGTATTTGATAATCAAGAATGAAAATAAAATAACTTAAGTGATAGAAACAATAACAGACATCAACAAAGACACTTGAGATCAGAGAAACAACTCCTCTAAAATATCCAGCTTCTCCAACCAAGAATTAGGAAGTTGTCCACCAAAAATTCTTCTATGAACCTTCGATAATGTCACTAAGATATCCCACACACAACAACCACAAAGTTCAATAAAAACACTAACGTTTCGTCACCGAAAACATCATAACAAAAGAGTTGTAACAATTCCAAGTAATCTGGAAAATTTTCACGCAAACTACACTTATAGACAGCCCTACAAAGTCACACAACCCTAGAGAAAGAACAAACTAAATCAACAGAAAACGTAGCTGCCCAATCTAGAAAAAAATGCAAAAATCAACTTTCAAAGATCATTCAAAATTCCCAAAAATTCAGCTGTCAAGTTACCATATCCTTATCGGTTTTTCCTACACAAGACAGCAACAAACACAACCCCAAAAATTATATGAAACATAGCAATAATGCAGCTGCAAAATAGTCAATGGAATCTCCAAAAATCAAGCTACCTTACATAGCCATTATCCCCAAAATAGGTTGTCAAATAGGAGTTTAAAAATTGCCAAAACTCTACATCTTATCTTAGTCGGTGATTTGATTTCAATTAAATCCAATCATGCCTAGGATTTTTATTCCAAATAAACCTCAGCTTCAAAGAGTCCCACATAAGGTATAATACTCATCATAGTACTATTCCTTAAATAATCAAAGATGTCCAATTACAAATAATGCCCAAAATATCATAACACGCAACTTAGCAGTATTTATTGGGCTTTGAAAGTATGATGCATCTATAAAGATGTTTGTTTACGCTTAATTCTTAAAATTCATGCATTGTGTTTTTTAAGTTCTAAAGTTTAATAAATATTACTTCTTGAAAATGTTGCACATTTTGTTTCTCAAGTTTTCAAATCATTCAAAGAGTACAAATAAAAAGACGTAACATAGGGACAACAAAAATTAAGAAACTATGTGCAGCAAGGAACACATCAAATTAACAACCCATTAATTGTAGGACCATAATGAGAAAACATTTGATTATTTGATAATTTCTACAAGCACATGTTCCATTTTTTATAGACCCGAAAATTCTTTCACATAATGATCATCTTTTTTAAGTTCATTAACTTATACAGGTTGAGAAGAGGTAACACAATTTAAAATAAACAAAGACTAATTAAAATAAGCTCACATTCTCTGTTGGAGAGTCACATGAAATATCAGGGATGGTAATGAGTCGACCTATGTATCAACTCTATCAATTTTTTAAAATTAAAAATATAAACAACGTTTTTTTAATTGAGCCTAGGTCTACGCTACCTAAACTTAGGCCTAACTCTTCTAAACAAAATGAAATTATTGATCGCCGTCTATATTTCATAAGGATGACAATGAGTTGGCCGATATAAATGGTGACCAATTCATTGTCATCCTTATGAAATATAAATGGTGACCAATAATTTTCAGGTGGAGTGATATGATAAAATGATTTTCTAAAATAGCTTGATTATAGTTCAGATGAAGAATTTGAATAATTATGATTTATTTGGTTTCAGATCGTGTGGAATGAAAAAATTGAATTGTGAATTTCGCATTAATTGGAGATTTGTTACTAAAATTAAGTTAATTAGTTTAAGTTGAATTATTTAAGTTAAATTAACAATTTTTTATTAAAATATGTGTGTCTCATTATGTATTGATTTTTCCGTGATATAGTGAGAGTCACATAAATACCAAATATAATAATTTTATATTACATTAACTAACGTAATATAATTAACAGAATAAAATTTTGTTAATTTAAAGTTTAAATTTAACGTTTTAGAAAAAAGTTAGAATCTGACTTGTATATGTCACTTTACTGAAATGATAACTATTAAAGCTTACTGATTAATTAATAAACTAAACCCAAAGTAAAAAAAAATTGAACCCAAAGTAAAAAACTGAATAAAAAATTAAAAAATTTTATGATTAAGTACTTGATAGACACCAGCTTCGGTTTTTAACTTGGCTTAGGCCTTTATTTTTATGACAAATCATATTTTCAGACAAAAGGAAAACCCTCCTTAAACCCCACCCTGTGGTGCTAGGTTTTTGACTTCAATTGAACAGAAATGGCGTGGCTAATTCGACCTCTAAGCAGAACTCGTCTTTACCCTCCCAAAACCTTAATTTACCCTTTCCAAGAAACCCTAAATGTTCCACTCGACAAACCTCAAGCCCAAACAATTCAATTCACCAGAAGCTACGTTTCCGAAATGCGCAAAGCCGCGTTCAATGAGAACATCCTCAGACTCCTTCGAAGAGAGATCCAATACGAGCTCGATCACACTCCTCCCGATCAAGTGCCTTGCCTTTTCTTCTCTGTTTTAGTTTTTATCTCTCTATATGCGTGTTTTTATTTGTGAATGTCTGGATTCTGAGAATATGGGCATGCTTTTTTTCTTTAATTGTTGCTACTGACAGTGAAATTAATGTGACGTTGGCTTTTACAATACGGGCTTAGATGGAAATTATAGGAGTGGGAAGCTGTTTATATGAAGTTCATGTGTTTATTCTATTTGGGGCTAGACAGAAGCAGAATTTGCAATTTTGCATACCTGATACAATTCAGTGGTTTGATCTTGTTTGTATCTATATTTCTCGAGTAATTTTAGTGAGGTCTTTCCTTTTGTTTTTATAGTGGTTATATGAATCAAATGCATTTTCAACTCTAAAGAAATGGGATATAATGTATATATACAGTTGGAATTCTACTTTCTCGGAGATATTATCTTGGTAAAATCCTGCAACTTTCAAACTTGTAATGTATTTATTTGATTTTTCTAATAAGCCATTCCCTCGTAGTTTTGTTTTGATAAAAATTTTGCTGATAGCAGTATTATTCATTGTTGTTTGTTCCAAGTCTTCAAAATGGTTTCTCATGCTTGCTTTCTACACGGTGACCTCAATTTTACAGCCTCCCGACCAATATAATTCATTCATAATTGATCAAAGACCTGGGGAGCAGTGGATTGGATTAAAAAGAAAATATACGGAGAATGAAGAGATCAAAGTTGAAGCAACCACGTTTGATGGAGCTGTTCCAATTTCCAAGGATGGCGGTATTACCATAAAGGATGCTGTAAAGCTTCACATTACAATGATTGTTAATATCTGTAAGGGTGACGGTCATGTACTAGAGATCATTTGCTCAGCTTGGCCAGATAGCTTAGAAATTACCAAGCTTTGTGTACACAGTAGTGACAAGAAACTAACTCAACCTTATGCTGGTCCTGGATTCAAGTATGTTGGATTCATCAGTTTTCATTGCATTTTTAGTTTATTTAGTTCAATGGATCGAAAGTTATTGTCGTAATCCATATGTAATTAGTAGAACTCCAGACTTTATAAACCTTGGATGATTTTACTTTGAGCACCACTGATGACTGATTTTCCTACTTCTGTTTACCATCTGGCTTAAACTGCCATTATTTGTAGTTCCTATGTGCAAGAGATGTAGGGGCTTTAGTATCCTTTATTTTGAAAGAGAATGCTGGAGAGCAGCATACCGATACCTGAATACTTCTTCAGCCAGACAGCCACTTGCATATTCTTTTTATCTTATTATTTTTATTTCCTTCTCTTTGCATGTAGATGGTAATTGTTGATCATGTGGATCCTGATGCTCACAGGGAATTGGACGACGAACTCCAAGATGCACTTTATGAATTCCTGGAGAGAAGGGGAATTGACGATGATATGGCAGAATTCTTGCATGAGTTCATGAAGCACAAAGACAGAAGCGAGTACATTAGGTGGATAAATACTTTCAAGTCCTACATTGAGCAGAAGTAAAGCCTTCTTTTGGGACTTCTGTGGTAGCCAACTCACCATGCTTACACCCTGTTAGCAGGATAAGTGATCTTGCTTCTAGTGTATTGTTCTTAACAATCACACTGATGTCGACAGTTTAACCTTGTCTATGGTTGCAATTGCTAATTCAACAGGATATGTCATATTGGCTACGCGGCAACTAGATTCAACATTGGAGAAAACAATTTTGAAAAACAGAATAATAGAACTATCTATCTAGTTAAGGAGCTGCTTGGAGCATCTAGTTTATTCCATTTTAAATAATTATCCATTTGGTTTTGTGCTCTAGTTTATTGTTGCAAACATTACTAAAGTTCAGACGAAATTCAAACTGTTGACAAGTAAGGTATTTCTATGGGGGTAATGGATAATAATTGATTCTGAGGATAGGGAGGCACCTGAAACTTCTGATCTTGAGTTGTCAAAGTGCAAACATACAGATTGCCACTAGTGGCGTGTGAACTACTTAGTACATTTCTTGTATTCTTGTTATCTGAATGGAGGTATCACAGCAAATCAGTGGATGTAAGAAATCAACTAAGAACACTACATTCAGTTAAGGTAACTAACAGGAAATGGGGCGATGATTTTTAACTCAATAGTTCCATAACTTTTGGAACTCTACTTCACTAATAGATAAATTTTACCTTAACCTTTCTCTTGAAGAAATGATTATTACTGTCATTCTGTCATTGTTAGTACCTGCATATTTCTTCATAAGCAAATTACATTGAGGTAAATACTGCTACTAGCTCCAAGAATTGTTGGATTCTATAGACAGGCCAAGAAGGACAGAAAAGAAGAAATGCTAGAGACTCAAGGACTGAAATGTAATTTTGTACATTTATAGTTAAAATAAAGAACCAATCACATAATCAATATTTATGAGTTATAATTGTTAAATAAAGAAAATTTATAATTATTAAATTGTAAATAAAATACGTTTTTATTGTAAAAGGTTACTCCACGTGAAATCGTTGTGTGAAAATTTCCACACTTGCTTTGTCAATCATTTTCCTTTCAAACTTATTTTGACCCTTTCTGCAAGAAAAATTATTTGTGGAACAACTGTGTTTAGATGGCTTTGATTGATATGTACATATTTTTCATGTAAAAACACATTAGCTCATGCTAGTATTATCCGTGATGTGATGGTGTTCTATCACCAGTCCCACATTACACGTCTAATAACAAATTGAAGCTCTTTCAAAAATCTAAAACTTTCTTTTTCTATTACTTTCTAGTAACCAATTCTTCTATTCGCTAGTTTAGAG
This sequence comes from Erythroxylum ulei, assembly GCA_027564395.1. NCBI lineage: Eukaryota > Viridiplantae > Streptophyta > Magnoliopsida > Malpighiales > Erythroxylaceae > Erythroxylum > Erythroxylum ulei. Next base: position 9,143,802 of record JANITX010000005.1, read on the forward strand.
AAGACATTTGCGCTTGAGTCCAAATTTTTTTGAAAAATTGGATCTTTGAGCCGGATTTAGATTTGGACTCAAATTTGGGTTAACCAGGTCCAGCCTAATTTGGCCTGACCTAAAACTTGATAATTATAACAAAAATGATATCATTTTATTAAAAAAGATATTTTTATTTTAATTTAAAAAATAAAAATAGATCAGATCAAATAAAGTTAGACTTAGGCTCAGGCACAATCCAAGAGGTTCGAACCTGGTCCTCTCCAGGCCATTAACATCCCTGACCTAGTTTCTTTGTAAAATATTAATAAAAGGACCATTTATTGTCTTAGTTTTTACCTACTCTTAGTTATGATTGAATGAATGACAGCTCCACATTTATCATAATGGACTTGAATCTTCTCCATCAAAAAGAGACAAATACAAGGTCAAGTAAGTAAAAGATATAAAATTGTAATATTTAAGTATAGATGTGGACCAAAATGTATGCTGTGATAATAGCAAGATCTTAACAGCGGAGACCAATTCTTGCTTCAAGATTTATTCTCTCTCAATCTAAACTCAACAAAATGATAGTGTAGCACTTGTTTTTAAGGGTGTCCCTTTCTAAGTGTGTTATGAAGTGTTTCTTAAATGAAAGGCAAAATCATGGGAGTTGCAGTAGTATTTTAATTGATAGAAAAATAATAGGAGATAAAGGCAGTCTAACCCAAGAAATGGATAGCCCAACTGAATTGCATCACTTGTTAAAACCCTCCAAAATGGTTTTACTACAAAGTCAAGGCTTGTGTGGTACTCCTGTCCCTCTTAACCTTTCCTTGTTAATGCCAAGATTTCTATTGCAATTACCTGTCGCAATAATGAGGCTTTGGTTTAGTTCAACACATCTTAATTATAGGAAAATTGACTTTGTACTATGATTAGCATGATCTTAATTGCATATATCAAATTGATTTGGACCCACTACTTTGGTAGAACCAGATTATGTATAAGATCACTTAGGTAAGAAATCAAGGTTGCCAAGATTTAACCCTAATAAAATATAGCACAGATGATGTGGATTGCCTAGCTGAGAGCTATTCTTTGCCTTACTTTTCACATGCCAAGCTACACCAACCTTCTGCGTGCGTTTCTTTTCTTTCCTTTCCTTGACACTTTGATCCATCACCTTCCATTAAAGATGGTCTATTTCTTCAACTGCTAGTGGGTCAAAGATGAAGTCATTTAGACAATCACAACCATCCACTTCGAATACCATCAGTGGACCGTGTTGTGTCCTTAACTTTTATACTTTGGATTGGCCATGCTCTTATACAAAAGTAACACAAGAATATGAGGTGACACTTACAAGCCTCCAAAATTTTCCCAGAACAAATTAAGCGACAGAGAAGTTTCATTACTGAAAGATCTTAAGGTCATTTTTAGGGTGATCCATGTACGTATATTACACATAATCCAGATTTCAGCAAAACCCTTTTCCAGATATTTCACTGGTGTACTGGTATGAGTTTTCTGAAGAACACATACTTGTTTTTTTTCCCCCTTAGTAATAAAAAATAAGGCTTTATTCACTCCACAGTCTTTACTTTTTTGTTGCTGACTTGGTTCTATAAATTCGATGACAAGCAAGTGATCAATATCGAAAAAAGAAAAACTCAAACAGCCTACAAAGGCTTCTTTGAACTTCTAAATAGTATCTATATATCAAATTCTGGGACCGAGAGGTATGAAATTTACTGATGAGAACATACTTGTTGAGCAAATTAAATGGTTAACTTCTCTATAGCAATTTAATATGCAGTACAAATAAAAAATCTGTTATAGTGATCTTCTGTTGCCAGAAGCGTAAATCATAAGAGAACCAACTAAGTAGGTGAATTATCTCTAGTCATGAAATAAGGACAGAAACAAAAGTTCAAAAAGAAATTAAAAATGAACTGTAAGACAGGAACAGAGAACAAAGCATTGATCAGAGCTTGAGTGACAAGTCAAGCTTTTGGAAATCGTCCTTGTTGGTTTGCAATGGGTTTAAACCACCATGATCAAACCAGTACTTCCCAATTCCTTCCTTTGTCGGAGAAAAATTTCTGGAACTATCAAATCTTGCCACCCCATTACCACATGAAGATGCTAAATATCCCATATGAAAACTCTCAGATGGAAGACGACCAACTGCTGGTTGTTGACCAATAGGCTGTCTTGATAATCCACTCTGACCATACACAGTTGACTGCAGGCTAGTACCGATAGTTGATGCTGGCCAAAATGATGGCTTTTGGATCATAGAGTGCACTTGAATTCCTAGTGATCTATTTAGTGAACCATGCAAAGGAAGAGAAGCAATGCTAGTGTATTGATTAGAGTTCGCCCCAGGGTGACCAAGAGCAAAAGGGCCTGAGCCTAGTCTTTGTCCACGTTTGGCAAGTGTTCTTTCTCTCTTATGTGCATTTTGGTGACCGCCAAGTGCCTGTGAGCTATAGAATTTTCGATGGCAATAGTTGCATGAAAACACTCGAGGCTCAGTTTCAGTACCTTGTCGAACATCTGATGACTTCTGCAATGAAATCTCGTCCATACCATGGAGGAGGTTGAGTTCTGGGTTCGAACCTTCGTTGGAATCTTTGCTAGATAGACTTAGATCCAATACAAGTTCATGATTCGTGATTTCTTGGTGCACCTTTGGACCATTGTCTTCGAAATCTTCCCCCTCTTGTCGGCTTTCCACTGAAGCTTGAAGCCTTGGAACATGATTTGAAACTGATACGATACTGGAAGTCTCAGAGATGCACGCTTCTGATCTTGGTGGCTCCATGTGTTGGATATGAAGAAATGATTTTGAGCCCTCAGTGAAGTGAGCAAATATTGGATTTAATAGCAAGAAAGGTGAAATGTTGCTTTGCCAGGGTCATAGATGCTATGTTCTATCTATGGAAGGCAAACCTACTGCCTTACAGTTAAGAGGTCTTAATATGGTAAAGACTTCAAGATCGGGACTTTTAGTTGAGAGAAGGAAAAGAGAGAATAGAGAGTAGAGGTGCAGTAGTGTAGTCAAGCCTTTGGTTTAGAAGTCTTTGAGGTTCCTTAGATATACCCCATTCGTATTGTCTCTTCCATTTCTGTCTTGGCACTCCTATCACTATTATATATACTTGCAGTTGTAGCCTTAGGTGAAGAGCGAGTTTTAACCTTTTGTGGGTCTGCACAGTTTTTCTGGCATATAAAATCCTAGATGATAGTAATAATTAATGTCCTTTTTTTTGGGCATTCCTCATTCTGAAGATGTAGCATGACACATCCCAGAAAATATGTGGTATTGTGGAGTCCATAGCCCATGTGGTCGATTTGCAAAATCTAACTCATGTACACTTCTGTTCTTGTCTTGCATGCTTGCTCATCCAACATACTAACAGTGACTTGTCCAAACTGCTGCTAGGATCGCACTATTGAATTGAACTTAATCCATACCATGGGTGCAAAGAACTAAAGAAAATTTCGTTTATCAACATACTATACTTCACCAAGTTTCCTATATGAATTATAAGTTTGACAATATTAGTCGAGCTTGACTTCAGGTTAGATGGTAAGATCTGTAATATTATTTTTAGACTTTTGCATTCTAATAGGAAAAAAGTAAAGGGTAGGCGAATAATTAGAGGATGTTGATTGAAAGGTTATAGTTAAGGTCATCAAGTTGAGATCTACAAGTCATTATTCATCTTGTTGAAAGCCTTATATTTGGCTATAATGCTTAATTATATGGACATGTGAACTAAGTCAAAAGTTTCTTAGCTATTACACTCACAACTCCTAAGGTAACTTTGCTACAGTTTGTAGATTATGTGCGAGGCCATTTGCATGATTAGATCTCGTGATAAATTTTGCGCTCTCAATGTTTATTCATAGTCTTGTAAGTAATTTTGCATTTAATTAAGTCTTCAAAAAGTTTCCTACTCCTCATTCATAGTTTTATTGAGAGGTAATTCCTTTTTTTTGTCCTTTCCATCCTAAGTACACAAAACCATTTAACGTATAGCTGCAACTTCCCCGTATACGAAAGCCTGTTGAATCCTCATAGTATTTGCTCTTCTGCAAATCTTAAAGGAGGGATTTGTCGGTCAGGTGTATGGTTGATGCCAATTAATTAATCAAGTGGTATAAATATTCTTATATATTCTCTTCTTATTTAAACAAAACAGATATGTATGTATTAGTTCAAATTGGCATCATAATGGTCCTGACCTGTAGTTGCCGGAGTACGGAGGTTTCCAATATAAGGCAACTTTGTTTTGAAGCATGTTTTGTTTACTTCACCTCCTAGCAAAGAGTGTATCATAAGCTGAGCTTTAGCTTAATGAAAAATTCTTTCCTCTTTTATAAGTCTTAACACTCTTAAAGATAGCAACAATAGAATCGTATTCTAACTTTTTGATGTGATATGCATTTCAAGTAACAAATATAAGCTACAAACATTAACTTCAGACCTTACTCGTGTAAAAAGAAAAACTAGGTTTAGAACATTTGAAGCACTACCTAGGAAGCTATTAAAGTTAATAATTTCAAATGTGGAGCTTCACAAAAACGTTTCAATAGTATTCTACATTAAAAGGAGTGAATAAAATTTGACCTCCTAACTAATGTAGCTTTTCTGCCAATATTACATTACAACGTATGTCAAACCAACTTTCCAAAAGCTATTATAAGTTTTTAGCATGCATTCAAAAGGGAAATTATAATACTAGCTAGCTTAGAACTTGCCAAGAGAAAACTAGCTTTAAGAGTCTCTGACGACTAGTTAGAAAAGCATTAAAAATAACATTAATCAGTATATGGAAAGGAACATTGAGGCTTTAATTTCCCAATTAACGTAGAGATTATATTCTCGCAACATTGCACTACGAAACTTGTTAAAAACACACTCCTAGGGATCACTAGCTACTGCTATATAGTTCATGGTGTGATTAGCCAGTTGATTAGGTGCAATACAATGTTGGATTTGTCGTTTTAAGAGTTAGGTGGGGTTCCATCCTTGAAATGAAAAAGAAACCAACGAACGGTGTTCTTCTATCAGTTATATATGTAGTCATCATCATCTATATACTAGCAGAAATGATAGTTTTTTATAGGGATTTATCACCCAACTTCAATTTCATCTCTTTATTTTACTTGGAAATTAATTCTTTGACATTTGATGGGTAAGTGAGAACTATATTTGAAGTTTATGGAAGCCACCTCTTGCTTGCTTCTTTCATGTTTTCATAAGAAAAGAGGTCATACTAATAAAGCTCGACCCGTGTCCGCGTATGATTTGGAAATTTTTTAGGGTAAAGTGTGATGGTAATGGTGGATGAAATTAAGCGTACCAAAGTTCATTAAAAGGTCAAGATGTTCTTAATTGTATAACATATACATAGCATAATTATTACTTTGATTTTAATTTAAATAACTCAAATAATGCATGCATTTATTTCCATTAAACATGATCATAATAAACACAAAAGATAAGATTTATAAATTAAAATATAATAAATTTTTATTTCTTAATATTTTTTACAAACCAACCATTATCAATGGTAATGGTAATTATTCAATAGTAATAGTAATCATTCCTTCTTCTTAACTAATCATCATAATTATAATAACAATATCTATTCTCATGCTTCACCATATTCATTCTCATTCTTATCATCATTCTCCCATGCAAACCAACCGCCCCTAAGACAAATCTTCTATGCAAAATTTCCATTACATACTATTGAGGATGAAATAATATTTAACTTGTCAATAGTAATGAACTGAGTTTCAAAACCAATGACTAGATTGATTTAGTGTTTATTAGCATATTAAAATTGAAGCACATATATATAGTTTATCGGTTGTTTGTGAATACACACGTCACAAAATCATAGGACGGTCCTTCTCTATAAAACCTAGCTATTGGCTTCAGAATGATCATTAAGAGAGAATATTGCAAGGTATCATTCATTGTTCCATTGAAATAAATAAAATATAAAGAGGGATTAACTCAAAACCGTTAGATTAAGTTGCGTTGTGTTTTTTATTCCTTAGACTAAATATATTATATATATATATATAATAAGAACATATAGTTCTGTTTAACCATGTGAAATCACATGACAAGTGTCTCTTTCGCTAGAGAAAAGTCCTAACCAGTCCGTACAATTAGATTGCACTAAGTGGAATTAAATATACTGACCGATTATTGCTTAACTTGATGAAGTGCTTGTTAAATTAATTCACACTCAATCTGATGTTGCAATAAAAAATCAGAACTCCTCTATCATTATAAGAATCTTTTAATCATTTTCCATTATAAATTAATTTCAAGCGATTTTGGTCCTCTATAGGCTTGAAAATAAGCAAAAGAAAGCAAACCAACGCTGTCACGATGCATTGTTTAAGGGAATCAGTCCAAATCAAATGCCCTAGCCAAACAAAACCTAGAGATTCTGAGCATCATACCACAAGACCCTAGGGTTTATCTTTTAGTGGCTCCAACGTAGAACTTTGCCAAAAATGAAAATGTTCACATTTGGAAAATTACTAGGGTGATGGGTGAGTTATCGAAAGCTACTTCGAATCTTGGACTTCTAATGTTTTTAAAATGATTAGATGCTCAATGATATAGTTTTCAATCTCTTATTAAACGTTTTGGCATTGATCTGTGACTATATATTCTATAATTCAAAGGATACATCCATATATGCAAATCCCATAAATCACAAGAATTAAAAGGAACTAGTACTGTGATTTACATAATTATATATACTCAAAATTTCTTATAAGCGTGTTTAAATTTATTCAAATTTTGTTATGATTACTCACGTAATAGCTAGGAATCAAATCCAAACTAAAGTTATGTCACACATGCGGTTGAGTAGAAGAAGACATCCTACAAACTATAGAAGGGTCACTTTATTTCACTATCGTTGAAGAGTTGGTGAATTAGGTTCCCTTAAAAAATAGAATTTAGAAGATTTCAATTGCACGAGTTGGTCTAAGGAAAAGGTTAATTTATAACATTTTTAAATCCTAATAAATACTATTTTTTACTTATTGTGCAATATCAAATACAGTATGAGTTTAATTATTATGAATTTAGCATCATAGTCTAGAGATAAGAGTATTTTTTATTTTAGATTTCACAATTTTTTAAGGCAGTAGGAAATGTTCTCCAACTAATATTCAAGGTCAAATGGCGTAAAATAAATACATGGTCTCTTTCTCAAAACTGTACTTACAAAATAAATTAAGCCTTCAATTTTATATGTTCGACGTACCAAAACAGCTACAAGCTAGCAAATGTGCCACGTTCATTGTTGTGCACTATTTTATATACTAAAGACTAAACATCTAAATGGAGACGTACCTCTTAAGAAGATGACACGTGCTTACAATTTCATTAACCTTTGAAAAAGACACCTTCAACGAGTTCTTGCTGAAAGTTACATGGCTAGACCATGACTACAGATACAAGTAAATTACGCAATTCTAACTACTGAGGTACATAATTGGATATTGCTAAAGTAGAGGAGACACATTAAATTTGCACCAAACTTGATGCCTAACCAAAAATAATAATGTTGTTTAGTCCTTTCTTTTTTAATTTTAACACACTTGTTAAAGTATATAATTAATTAACAAAATGAAATAGAATGCGCTTGTCTAAAATAAAAGTCATTTATACAAAATTACGTATCCAAATCACATGATAAGCACTAATCACATTAATAATGAAACTTCCCATCTTAAAAGAAGTGAACAATGCAACTTAGTGAACTCATCATTTTCTTTGACATCGATATCAAAGTTAGTTGAATGGCATGACCTTAGTAATTCATTGGCCAGGTAGCCCCAATATTGAGGACTTAATATTAGCAGCATGCAGCAGTTGGCACTTGATCATATAATAACATTGGTTCTAATCACGATGGTTAGGGTGGAGTGCCGTATATATTAATGTGCCATTAGCAATCAATCGCCTATTGTGAAAAAATAGGAGAAAAGGGTGTTCAAAAAAGTTTTAGGTCATCGAACTTCTTAAGTTAGTGTGAGATAAATTTTACAGTATAATTTTTATGTTTGCTCATATAAAAAAGAAATAAAATAATAATTTTAAAAAAAATTTACATTAACAACTTTTGATGCACACTAATAAATAATACATTTAACAAAGTATAAATTATATTTATTAAAGTCAAACAATTAATCTAAATGATCATTTGATTACTTAAACTTGTAATATTCAATAAACTCAAGTACTTATTTCTTACGAAATGATAATATTTTGTTTGATCTTATCATATTTTTTGTATTTTATTCTTTTTCATCTATAATCATTCTTATCAAGTATTATAACTCGTGTGTATAAATAGCGATTTTTCAAGTAATATAATATATAAGTTTTTCTTTTATTAATTCTCTTCATGGTATTAAAATTATATATTAATGGATATACTAATTTCTTTTACTTCCTCAATAATTCAAGATTCTTTTTTCATAGCATTAACAAGCAAAAATTATTAGCACTTTCAACTCCATTTCATAATAACATCAGTTATAAGTATCTATTGAATTATAAGAACTAAAAAATATGATCTAAATATCACACAATATCTTTAAAAGTAGACTTTCATCCTAAATCTGGCTCATTCAGTGAATCGGACTCCCATCTTCTTTCATATGAAATTCTTATTCAAATTCACCATACCTCACTAATAGTATATCTAGCCATTCACACAAATAACAACTCTTATCTTCATCTTATTGTTCCACCCACTCAATAACCACAACCATCTACCTGTTGAGGAAAATTACTACAACCTCAACAATAATAATAGCAAGAGAAATAAGGTGCAAGAAATTAAATCAACACACACACAATTTCCGTGAAAAACCCCTCTTAATTAGGAAAAAACCATGGTTCGAATCTTGACGAACTAAAATCAATCCATTATAATAACAAAGAGTACAATCGGCAACCAACAATAATAGTTTCAACGATAAGTACAATTATCTTTAGGTTCTACTATAAATTGGAAAACTTAGTCAATTTAGTACTTTCTACAAACCCAAGAGATACCAACATTGAATACCTATCGATGATGATCTGCTTTCTCTTAATTATCTCATCAAACAGTTGTCATCCCCCACGTCAAAACAATGAAGTAGATCTCTCTTTTTTCCTCCTTTATTCTGGTTTTTACGGCAACCCCCTTTGTAGCAAAAAAGGGTAAAGCCTATTTATGTCATCATAAATTGTCTTCTCTAAAAAGCCACAAAAACCTACCACTTATGGGCCAATCAAATAACTTTTTACTTAGTAGGCCACCACTTATAAGTAAAACAAAATCCACCATTGCAAAACTCACATAGCTAGTATTTGAGATTTTGGGAGATACCTAACATATTTCTCCCTCAACCCAAATCACTAAACATCTCTACCTCATCCGAGAATCGGACCTTCTTATTCACGACCCTGTCCCTTTGGATTCAATAGCCCTTCACATAACAAATGTTGTTGTCGGCCTTCCTCCCTTGCATCACCAAGCAAGCACTGCGATACACTTTGCACTACCTCTTACTATCAACATATATATGCCCGTATTTTGTCAATTCACCTAAGGAAATAAGGCTAGCACGAACACTTGGCACATATCTCACATTATGGAAGATTCGGGTCATACCATCATCGAGCTTCATCCTTACGGTCCCCATGGTTTGGACCTTTAATTTTTAATCACCCACCATATTGATGTGGCCATACTCTCCATCTTGGCACAAAGCATCAAACAAAGCTTGGTCATTACAAACATGAACCGATACGATCGAATCCAACACCCTACTCTCTTGGCCTTCCTTCACCTCACCATGATTAGCCAATAACAAATCACCATCACTTATTACCATATTAGTGGAATCTCCATCATCATCTACTTTAGTCTTGCCCTTCTTCTTTTGCATCAAATAGAGACTCTTCGAACATCAGCTTTGGATGTAGCTCTTCTCCTTACAATAGTAACACTCCACATTACTAAAGTCTTTCGTGCGCGATTTCGATCTACCCCTTGAGCCATCTCCCCGTCTCTCTTAATTCCTCCCTCCTCAAACTCCCTCACAACTACTGCTCGATCACCATCACCCGAAGAACCTCCATCAACATGTGTCATCATCAATTCATTCTCCCTTAATATCTCCATAGCTTCATCAAGCGTAATCTTCCCCTTACCAACAAGCAACATCATGATAATGGGGTTGGTAAGACTTTGGTAGTGAAGTCAACAATAAGAGATCTTGTTCTTGATCAGTGATCTTCTCATCCACATTCTTCAACTGGGGCACTAGTTGGTTGAACAAATTAATGTGGTTCTGCAAGGTTGTACTCCCCTCCATCCTCAATTGGTAGAACTCTCATCTCAAGCACAAGATGTTAGTCAACGATTTGGAGGCATACACACTTTGGAGCTTATCCATCAAAGCTTTTGGATCTATCTCACTTAAATAGTTGTACTTGATCTGCGGAGCTATAGCCATCTGAATCGTACTAATCACCTTCTTCTTCATCAATGCCCACTTGACATCATTCAAACTTGTCGGCTTGTCCACTTCCAAAGTTGTATCTAAATCTTGTTTTACCAACAAGTCTTTAATAGTACTCTTCCATGCCTAAAAGTTTATTTTTTCATCAAACAAGGGAACATGAAATTTGGAAGCATTGTTTTCATCCATTCTCTTGTCACACTAATTCCTTCCTAAATCAAACAAGCAGTAATTTTTCCTATACAAGGATCCTCCAACCAAATGTCTGATACCATTTATTGAGGAAAATTACTACAACCTCAACAACACTAATCGTCACAGACTAAAATCAATATATTATAATAATTAAGAGTATAATCGACAACCAACAACAATAGTCTCAACGAAAAGTACAATTATCTCTAGGTTTCAGTATAAATTGAAAAGCCTAATTAATTTAGTACTCTCGATAAACCTAAGAGATACCAATGCCAAATATCTGTCGATGATGATCCGCTTCCTCTTAATTATCTCACCAAACAGCTACTGTCCCCATGCCAAAACAATGGAGTAGACCTCTCTTTTCTCTTCGTCTGTTCTAGTTTTTACAACAATCCTTTTGTAGAACAAAAAGGTAAAGCCTGTTTATCTCATCATAAATTGGCTTCTGCAATAAGCCACCAAAACTTACCACCTATGAGCCAATCAAATAACTTTTTACTTAGTGGTTCACCACTTGTAGGTAAAACAAAGTTTGCCTTTGCAAAACTCACAAAGCTAGTATTTGGAATTTGGGGAGATACCTAACATTACCAATTTTAGGTCTCACCATAGAAATTATGGTTCCTGTCAAATCTGAAATCTTAAAAGTCGTCCTATTGATAAATGTAGAAGACAATATAAACCACGAAATAATATCTTTGCTCAAGCAAATTTTTCTTAGGAGCTAAAGCAATCGCCTTCTTTACAAATTGTGAGATCTACACATTATTGTCCAAGTAATCTTCCATGACTTTTTAATTATAGTACAAAAAATCATATTACTCTAGATTTATTTACTCTGCATATAGCAAATCATTATAGTAGTAGTGATCAGCTCAATGTTGGTAATAGTCAAAGTATGCACATATCTCGCATTGGTAATAATACTATTAGCTCTAGCACGGTAATGGTCAAGGTATGCACATATCTCAAATTGGTAATAGTACTATTTATTGATTAATTTTTCTTGATCTTGTCTATTTGAATTATGGCCTTTTCATTTTTAGGTGAAGGATCAAGTAACAAAACCAATTCCATTGGAGAGAACGAAAAAGAAGGCCTTTACCTGCTACATAATAACAATAACAAGATCTTAGTAGAAATCTCATTGAGACACCAAGTTTAAGGAAGTTTAGAAGTATATAGTCTTACTCTTAATTAATAGAGAAGTTGTTTCCGATAGAAATACAGAAAAAAAAAAAGGATAAAAGAAAAAGAAATTTTTTTAAGAACTGTTTGAAGAAAATACAAGTAAAAAATAAATAAATAACCGCTTAAAAAGTAACAATAAAATAAAATAAAAATAGATAAAATTCAAAATCGAAATAAAAAGATAAATAAATAAATAATAATAATAAATAAGATAAAATAAGATAAAAGGTAAAGAATAAAAATAAAAAATAAAATAAGTAAGTAAATAAGCAGACAACAAAGAAGACAAATATATAAATAAAACAAATAAGCAATTTAAAAAGAAAAAAAATACTAAACTAAAATGACTAATGGGAATGTACCACGTATAAAAGTGTTAAGCTAAATACAAGACACAAGAATAAAAAAAATATTTAAAAGACCTATAAAAGAGAGAAGAACAACTCTATGTAGAGTCCGGATCCTCTGTTCAATATTATAGTGTCTTATTCTGTCTCATAAATCTCAGTCATTTATTTATGTGGGTCCTGCGTAGGTCCCGCATAAATGAACACGAAACCCACATAAATAAATGACTGGGATTTATGGAATATAATAAGACACCATAATATTAGACAGAAGATCTCGTTCCCCTTATCTACGATCTTTTTCTTGCATTCTAGTTTGTCAAAGTTTTCTGTTGAAAGTCAAGTCTTCAGTAAATTCTAACAAAGTCATGTCATCTTTATCACCTCCTCACGATTCTTCTTAAAACTTTGTTCTTTTCTCTTATAGGCCCTAAATATAATCTTCAGTCATCTTCTTGGACTCAATTCACTTGGGTATATATTTTGAAAAAATAAAAGTGATGTTTATGATATATTTCTCCAATTCCAAGTGATGGTTAAAAGTAATTTAATAAACCAATTAAAAACTTTTAAAGCGATTGGGTGGTGAATTTCATAAACTAACTTCATATTTTTAAAACAATTCATCGACCTTGCTTGTCCCACACACGAGTAAAATGGGACAGGGAAAAAAAATGACAGTGCTTAATTGATGTTGTTCTTACTTTTATAGTACAAAGTCTAAGTGTCTTTTAACTTTTTAGCCCTGTGCTTTCCAACATGCAATTTTTGCCTACATTGGGTACTGGTCAAATTCTTTATTTTAAATTAAACAACCAAAAAAATAATTTTCAAAATTTTCATCCTTTTAATCGTGCTATTTATCATTTATTGCGTCCTTATAATACACATAAATTTATTTTCATAGCAAAAAATGTGTACATTTGAATGAAATATTGAATAAATGAATGAAAAATAAAATTAATATATAAATCAATAATTTATATATTAATGTCAATTTTACAGGTGAATTCGAATTAATAATTTGATGACATGAAAGGTAACAAATGATAGATGCTGATGTTATGTGAAATTTAAGCAACTTTCACTCAATTAGCCTACTACTAGCTAGCTAGTCACAAAAACAACCTTTGGCCAATGTCTTTGTCTTGATACGTCACAACATAAACATTTGTATATTCTTTTTTTATGAGTTGAACCTAGTAAATAGAAAATTTAGTATAAGTGCTTTGATTGACAAGGTTTGAGTTTGAAAATTTTACTCTAGCCTGTAGAAACCATTAGCCTGTGGTGTAATTGATGTATATAGATAAACAGGTACATCGAGAGAGAGAGGAAACGGATAAATTCATGAACAAGCATGTTTAGAGAAAGTTGGAAAACAAGACAATATGATGGTTAATCTGTTTTTACCCCAGAAATGAGACAAGGTAATGATAACATCGATGTTTGAAACTAACCAAAGGCTTCCCTGCAACAATGATTGTGGAAGTATTAATCCACAGTCTTTACTTCTGTTATCCTCCCATTGATTGTTGGCAAACGAAAATGGACTTCTTCTTATTCATACGTCATATCACCTCCTTAAATATAATACAACTAAGCTTATGTAAAAATTTAGGATGGATTCACTGTATCAGTGTACTGCTAAACCTAAGTTTGTGAAGAGAGGGCGAAAAAATATAATTTTAGGTTATTCCAAGATCCTGACGTAGCTCAGGAATTACCTTCCATTCCAATGCGACTATTCCAATACAGAGAAAAAGCTAAGGAGTATCTTCTCCACTCGGGGAGGCTAAACGTTAAAGTACATCCAACTCTCTCCATGTTTGAAGGCAACCTTTGTTCCTCTACGTGGGTCACTCCCTAAATGGATCCGATGAATCCAAATGAGACTGTTTGCCATACGTGCACAGACGATAGAGAGACTTATGAATAGCACATCAAGGGGACATTAATTCCCAACGGTCAGCACAAGAGATGCAGTCTGTGGTTAATGAGTGGAGGAGCTGAAGGCGGGGTGGGGACGACGACAAGTGGCCGACAAGTAGATGAAGGAAGTTGATGTGTAGCAAGCCCCTCATGCAATTCCATAATAATTTCCTATACTAATACAACCCTTGTAGCTATCCTTTGATCTTGCATTGAATACACCTAATAATCCTTAAACTACATGATAGCTAAGTTTGATGGTTCAATAAATTCAAGTTAAACAATACAGCGTTAAACTGAATTTTTTCTAACATTTAAATTAATATAAGTTTTGAAATTTAATTCAAATCCTCAAATACTTGTTAATATTAATTATAAGTATATTAGTAATATCATGTCTCTCGCAATAAATTTAGTAGTATTTCATTTAATTACAACAAAATTTACATTAATTGTATTTTATTTATTTATTAATTACTTTAGATCATTTTTCTTCTTATGATTTATTTCGATTTTAAATCTTTTAAAATTTTAAAAGTCTTAAATACCAAAATCTTTTAACCTAATTGAAAGAAAAATATATTCAAAGAGTGTATAATTACAACCGAATGGATGATAGCCACTATAAACAAGATAAATGATTTTAACATTTTAACGAGATAATACTTGACATAAATTAATACTTTATAAATTTGATTGTTAT
>JANITX010000005.1:9158823-9169166 GCA_027564395.1 Erythroxylum ulei
ATTAATACTTTATAAATTTGATTGTTATATTTTTAATTACTAATATATATATAGATATGTATATGTATATATATAGGTATGTATATATATAAATATATATATATAAACTTCAACTCATTGCAAAACTTGACTCATTGCCCATCTTTTCTTCTCCATCTGAATGACTGAATGAAGCAGAGGAAAGGGTGTGGGAATTGATAGATGGAGCCATGGAGGAGAAAAAGATGGGTAATGAGTGAAGTTTGGCTTTTGGATTCATGTGCCTGTCTATTGCAATAGAGAAACCGATGTGATTCCTTTGTTGGGTTTGGCTTGCTTTGTCCAATCAAAAGTTGGACCCAATATCTCTTTGTTAGATTCCTTTGTCTGTCTATCATTGTGCAAGAGTGTGTTTGTCTAAGTAGTAATCTTCCTGAGTTGAAAGCCTCCCATCCCTATCTGTGGTGTGCTATCTATTTTGGCCCCTTTAATTTTTGTAAGCTCTATTTATTAAATGGATAGATTTTTATAGAATAAGGTTGGAAATTTTTAAGAAACAAAGTTAGAACAGAAGAATAGGAACAGGATCTAGTCCCTATCCATCTGCATTGGAATATCAACCTAATATGATGTATTTTACTAACTCAAGTTCATATTTCCCTCCACTTCTCGAATTTCTGATCTTATGCATTTGTGGTGGAATCATGACTGCCAAAGTTAACCAAGTCCACACTTCGATTTGTTCAATGACCACTCACTATTAGTTGCCATCTTTTTCCAATAAAATATAATTTCATCCCTACATTTTGGTTAATGTGCCTATAATATGGAAAATAGGTTTGAGTTTAGTGAGAGTGCGTCAAAACATTAAATTCTTTTATGCTTATGTGCTACAACTTCAGAGGAAATTACTCTAAAGTGGCCTGACTGACCTCTTTTTATTCATGCCATGTGTTCTGTTTTAGCTTTTGAAGAAAAAAATCAGGAAACATAGTTCAAATTGAGCATGGAAGCATGAAGATTGGCATGAAGATTGTTACGAGTAGCACAACTTAGCCTAAACGTGATTTTATCATTATCATTTGATAGTAAATGTGGCACTTTTACATTAAAAAGAATACCACCTACAAGATTGGATAAGTAATATATAAACTACAAGAAGATCAAGGAAATAGTACTCGACGTGTAAACAACATAGCATGTGCCAAAAAGTAAATTCAAAATTTATTCAGGTCATCGGGTGTGCAAGTTACAATGTCACAAAATAGGGATCAGAATCTACAACATGAAGCTGTCAAGAATTCCTCTTCTCAGCAAACCCCATAGACCAGTTGTTTACATCCAGGTCCGCGGTCTGCTTTACAAAACCCGTCTATCTCAGCACAAGCCTTAACATTCCACGGGAAAAACATGTTCTTTATTTGATTGCTCAAATCCACACTATTAACTTCACCTTTTTTCTTTTATATGGTGAATGCAAGTGCAGAACTTTCCTCTCATAAGCAACATCTTGGTTTTCGGCCTAAGCAAGTGAAGCAACACAGGTATGGATGCAGCTCCTCCCTTTTAGGCGTACCAAGTGCCACATCACAGTTGCATATGCACCTCAACATACATCTCCCTCCAACCAACCCTGAAAATCACAAATATATGTCCAATTCAACTCTGTTAGGGACAAACAAACTAATCGTCTCTTTAGCTCTTGAGCCGTTTCTTCAGGAAATGAAACATGTAGTAAACCCTTACAGAACTCAGATGCCTCTGCCTTGAAGCATCCATATCTCGGATCAGGCCAAATCCCCAAGCATTATCAAGCAAATAAAGAACTCACAAAGCCAGGCATTTAAACTCCAATGCTGATACCCATCGTGTGACTCTGTCTGGCTTCATAATTAGCTGATAGTCTTCTTGCCCATAAACTTTGATTTGGCAACCATGAAATTGGGAAACCAAGCATTGCACTCCATCTTAAACTCAAGAGGGTAAAAACAATATCTTCATGGCCTTTAAACAACTTAACTATTCGCAGCTCAGCTTCTGAGTCTTCAGAAAGGATGTAATCCTCCTCAAACTTGTCCTTCATTCCTCCACAAGTTTCATCTCCTTGGCAGATCATCCTCATGGCCATAACTTGCAACGCTTCCACAGCAGTGCTGAAAAGTTCTTGCTTTATATATGCATAGAATATACAGCGACATGTAGTTGTATCAGGTAACACTTTTTCATGATACATCTGCTCAACAAGAAGTTCAATAATGTCGATCCGTCCCTAAAATTTGATTAAAAGACGATCAATTTCAGTAAGAAATCTGACCTAATGGCCCAAAAATATAAAGAATGTAAAAGGACTAAGCATACGCAAATGTTAACTAGTACAGAATATGTACTCACAAACTCAGAAAGAGGAAACGGAGCAAGTGGTAAATAATATCGATTACCTTATGGCGTGCTTCATGAAGAATGTTATTATACAACTGTATGTCAAACACAATCCCTTCTCTGCGAGCTTGATTTAAAATATTCCATGTTTCTTCAAAGTTTCCTTTTTTTAAAGGAATCTGACAGAAAATCAACCAAAAAATAACTAATTTACAGAAGAAGGCTAGCATAGAAGAAAAGTGCACCAATTAAATAAAAGAATAAAGAATTGCATCCATCAATACAACAGAACTAAACTTCCAAAATTTCCACATTTGAGAGTCTCGGATAATATGACATAAGAAACAAGGACCATTTTGATGGACAGACAGCACCTATAACATACAGGTCCAATCTTACTAAAGACAGCCGGGAGGAGAACCAGTGTATGACATAGATAAGATACAATCACGTAATAATGGCACAAGAATAGTTCTTAACAATACATTTTTCCATGTAACAATTCTTTTTGCAAGTATTAAGACAGAAGAGTAATGTAAAAACAAAATGAACACCGATAGCAGCTAAATATGAGAGATATGTCAAAAGACGATATGAAGAATGTTTATGTAGACAGCTGTGCTCTGCACAAAGCAAAGGGATATAGAAAACATAGTTACTGAACTTGTCACAGTTGGTAGAAAGTTCGTGAGGTCCACATAGATTACCTTGACAAGAGAAGCGTAGGTAACATTAGTTGGAAAAAATCCATCACGCAACATCTGTGAAAGCAGTGAGAAAGCAAATTTGTGTTTAAGATCCACGCAACACTGAATCATTATATTATATGTGTTCCCATCTGGCCAGAAATCTTTTGACTTCATACTTTTGAACATTTCAAATGCCAAGCGGTTCTGCATGCAAAATAAAAAGCTTATTCTAAAAAGATGTTTACCAAAAAAAAAAAAAAATCATCAAGTAGCAACACAGGGACTTACTTCTCTAGCTTCAACAAGAGAATGCAGCACTTTATTATAAATAGGTGTTCCCAAGAAAGCATCCTTGCGTAGTAAATAGAGTTTACTGCGACAAAAAAGGTCTTCTGCCTTTCCTAAATATTGCAAAAGCTCTTTTATCATCCCTGCTTCTCCAAGAGCTTTCATCTGATGAGAATAAAATAGGAATAATACAGAAGCTGAGGCTCTTAAAAATGCAAGGAATGAAGGTATATGCAAGATTTCCCCATGAGTGATAAAGGAAGCTGAGTAGTAAATGAAATGACTGATGCAAGCAAAATGAAACAGGAGTTCAATAGCATTTAGAGCTAACTCATAGTGCTTCAACAAGATTATGTTAACTTCACCAGCAATATGCAGATGTCTAAATTATAGCAGGCAGTCAAAAAAGTGTACCTCAGTGAGGCATTTTCAAGTATCAATATTCTCAAGCACTACTGAGTGGACACTCCATGCACTGTGGCAAAAACTAATGTAAATTTGTCTTCTAGCAAATATTAAGTGTTTATCAATGCCTATAAGTATTACTAGAGAGGGCTACATAGCTTTTTCTTCTTTCTCAAAAAAGCTGGAAATGAGAATGCATTCATCAGAGATCTAGATCAAGAGAAATCTATATCATATTGGCATGATAGTGAATGCTTAGTGTTCTATATCTTCCTTACAGAAGAATACAACTGCCATGACTCTGTATTCCAGTCCATACTTCAAGCAGAAAACTACACTGGTCAATGACCACATGAATAAAGTGAACAAGGCAGGAAAGTACCAAGTACTTCATGGAGCAATGACTGTGCTGAATACCATTACTTGCCATATCCATTTCTATAGCTTTTATTCTTTTTGCAATGTCTTCATGAGTCAACAAATCGGCTTTTTGATATGGAGAGTCAACAGCACCAAATAGTAAAAACATTAGCTCATACATCCTGATGTCTGGACGGACTTTTAATTGTTTCATTTTTGTCAACATCCGAACTGCACGCTCACGTTGGTCCTGTATGATTACAGCAAAGAATTATCAACTGATATTGTGAATCCTTGAGTAGAACACCCAAGAGTAAAAGATGATGATACCACAAGATAACTCTTCCGAAGAAAATTCAGGTTCTTCAATTAAATATATTGTCATGAAACAAGTGAAATACAAACTCTCCATATATCAATGAAACAGACGAAAGGTTAAGAAAATACAAACGATTACCCCAGATCAACCATCAAGAATTACTTGATTATGCACAGTTTTAATGACTAGAGCAGAATGCCGACTACTTGTTCCCCTTATTACTTGAGACAACACGAACTAAGGAAACATTATCACTTTAGAAAACTGTTATGTGCCCGTGCTTGGGATCGAGTCCAAGGACAATTCTTAAGAAAGTTAATCTCTTTTCCTTTATTTACATTGATTCCCTTCCTTGCAGAACCTATGTTTTTGGTGATGAAAAAAACTGGCAGCACTTGTCAAAGACAAGGTCTGCCAAGATTGGGTTAAATTACTCTACTCCTAATTAGCTAATTTTTATGATAACTTCCTCCTTACTTTATTGCATAACGTAATAGCCTTATATAGGCAAAGAAACACAAAAGTTCCACCTAAGCTAGGGCTCCTAGAAAGACTCCTATTCAAGCTGTTTTAGAACTCTTAGAAAGACTCATATTCAAGTTGTTTTTTATTAACATAATATAACAAAAACTAGTGCAGAAATGATAGGAAAATAATAGACTTCTACTAAAAATCAAATACTCCTCTAATAGACTCGTAATAAAACACTCATACTCCTCTAATATACTCCTAATAAAACACTCATCCATATCAAAAACACAAAAGCAAACCGAGGAAACCTAGATCAACCATCAAGATTATTTGGTTTGGCACATCTTTCATTACTAGAGTTGAATATTGAGACTCTTCCTCGGTAGCATTTGAGAAAAATCCATCCGTCAGTCTCCCTTACTGAACTTCTGACTCGAGGGGAAAAAATCAATTAATAAGAACCTATCATCAGATAATAACTTGAATGATGTTTGCTGACCATCTTCTCACATGCATCAAGAAATGCATTATAAGGATATGCAAATGGACAGTTTGAAATCTGATCCAACAAAGCCTCTGCTAGGTCTAGTTCTTTGGCCTTGCAGCATCCCACAGCAAGGGCTGCAAGAGTTGAATCAAGTGGCTTCAAACTGTGCTGTTGCATTATCCTCAGCTGCAGAAATATGGAAAAAGACAAGTAGTTAGTTTACAAAGAAACAAATGTTCCAAAAGATTTCTTTCCTTTTCTCCTCTTTAAGTTTGTGCATGTCTATATGTTGCAAAGTAGGGGAGGGGGAGAGGGGTCCTTGCAAGTTCACCTAAAACGATAGAAAGCATCCTCACACCCTTAATAAAAGAAAAAAAAGAAAACTTACCACTTTCATACCTTCTCTATAACCTCTTTTAGCAGCAACTGCTCTAATCAAGCCATCATATGCATGGCTTGAAGGCTGCAATCCAAGTTTTTGCACCTAAAAAGAAAGTGGAAGCTTACACCATCAAAAAATAAGGAAAATAGAACTCCTATAATGAAGTAAAAAAATTATATGTTTCCTAAAAGGGATTGCAAAGAATAAATACAGTTACCATTCATGGCAACTTTAAGGAGGTATATTCTTATGTCATAGGATAACATGCATAAGATAATAGACTTTGAAAACCACAAAGGACAAAAGATAATGTCTAACCTGCATCAATAACTTCTCAGCTAGTTCACAATTTTGAACTCGTCCACATGCATGCATGAGACTATTGAAGGATAGTGATAGAACCCTCATAGCTGGTTTGCTTAGATGCTTAGTCAATCCAATAGTTTCAACACTCTGAGTTTTTCTATTTTCTAGGTCAAAGTTAGTCATCTCCTTCCTATCATAAGTACAAGTTTGTTGTTCAAAAGGAATTGAGAAATAATTCCCCAAATCCATCTTCTGCAAGTCTAAGCCATCATTTGCAGGTATAGGGATGTCTAATCTTGAAGAATGCAACCCTACTTTTACAGTCCTAAAAATACAAACGTCCCCCTGGATACCGAGAGCCACCATATATTGCAGCTTCTCATATGCTGATCCCAAATCACCTAATCTTGCAAAAGACCAAATAAGTGATTGCAAAGAAATCATGCTTGGACTATAGAGTTTTATATAGTCCTTCCATATCTCATTCACGGCAGGCAGGTTCTGCTGCTGAACTGCAAACTGAAAGGAAGAAACTACCTTATAAGTTTACTTAGAAACCATTAAGCTCATCATATACATCATAATGAAAAAGAAAAGACAGACAGAGATGAACAAGCTAGCTTCTGAACCAAAGATTACTTTTATCTAGCAAGGGAAAGAAGCTAATAAAACCAAAACTTGCCTTTTGTACTCAGGTCCTTCTAGGGAAAATTTTTCAAAAACTGATCTACATATACACACCTTTAGAAGCTCTAGGTAGGTAACTTCGTTCTTGCCAATCATTCTTCGCTCCATCAAATCCAAACACTGATTCATGACATCTGTGCTTTGCACTTTTAAGCAAGCTCTCAATAAGGAGTTATACATGGACAGACTATCATGCAAGCCAAAACCATCTTCAGACAAGTTGATCATGTTAGTAGCCTGAACAAGTCCCAGGAAGGTCAATCACAGTTAATGCCTACACAAACACATGCCTTACCCAATCCCATTGCATTCCAAGGAAAAGGAGAAAAAGTTGAGAGAAAAAGAAAAGAAAAGTTTCAAACATAACTGTTTGTCACATCTCCAAGTGAATGGCAAAAAGTTCAGCAAAAATATTTCTATTAAGAGCACAGAAATTGATTCAGCTTTTGCAAAGGCATTTCAGAAGGGAGTGCAGAATATAGTGAGAGATCCACATTAACGACATCAACAACATGGTGAAAAAATAAGAGAAAGAATTATAAACTAATCAAGTGTTACAAGCACAAAAAAAATGACACAAAGCCAATATAGTTCAGACTTAACTATCAAAAACAGATTAAAGTACCTCTTCCAAGTAACCCCCATTACAAAGGGCTCGCATCACCAGAAGGAAACATCTCTCATTTAGGTCAATTTTTTTTTCCACCATAGCATTCCAAGTGTCAATGGCAAACTGCAGCCTCAAAAGAAAATAGTTAAAAACATCTTCCATTGTCACAAAGCAAAGTCAGGCTTCAGATTGACAAGTTTACCAGTGGATCAGGTAATGATGCACAGTATTTAAGAATTTCCATGAAGTCATCAGATTTTATAGAGCAGTTCTGATGACCAACAAGACCTAAAAGCATGTTAGATGCTTTGCCTCTCTCCCCCAGGCGAAGTGCATTAATTATTTGTTGCTGAATGGATTTGATAACCAATTGTAATCCACTCCCCAATAGATTGTGACCTGCAGTTAAGATATGGAATTGCTAATCCCTTTCATTTCATGCATCTAAAAACTAAGTCGATAACACAAGATAGGTTCATTAGAAAGAAAAAGCAGTGTTGGCAATTCTGTATGGAAGTATTGAAAGAAAATTGCAAAAAGCCCATATCTTTATATTTCTTCTCTAAATAAGTCAAAGAGGAAATGGCTGTTTATATAGTCAAGAAGGAACTCAAAGCAGCTCAAAGAAAATAGAAATTCAAGTTGAATGTATTCAAATGAGAATCCCCTAAAGTACCAATTGCAATGCAGCATACAAGCCTATCCACAGAAGTGTAACTCATCCTCAAAATGCCAATCAAGCACTGGCACAAATGAATGAAAAATTCCTTTCACTAGTAAGCGATACTTTCAAAGAGCAAAGTATCAAAGACTGCAAATAAATATTTTCGCATATGATTAGCCACAATGAATCAGAGTGTAAAAAGTAATAAAATCACAAAAAAAAAGCAAGAAACTTACGAGTTGTTGTGATTGACCTAGAAGTTCCCACTCTGCCAGCGACGTTTCCAAATCCCTAAATTATCATTTTTAAGTAGTAAATTAACCTGATTTTCCCTAATCTCAAGTTTCTCATACTGCACAGCACAGAGTTATCATCGCCAAATATAGTTACTATCATAATATAAAATTTGTTCATCGAATACCAATTTGCATATTGAATCTGCCAAAGAATGCAAAGAAAGTTTGTTCCTGTAAAACACAAGGTGTCAAAGCAAACATTAGAGAGCTCACACGCGCCATGTTCACATTCTCCTTGCGAGCTTTAACTAGAAAACACGAGAAATGAGAGAAACATACCTTTTCAAAATCACCACTCCCTGGAGATACATCGTCCAGATTACGGGGGAGCAGCTACTCGAGCCCAGCCGAGAAGCGGTGGAGCCGCCAAAAGAACGCGGTCTCGGAGAACAGCGTATTTAAAAGTGGCTGTTAAAAGAATACTGAAACTCAAAAATACCCTCTGAAGAAGAGAACGATTCAAGTCGGGTTGAGTCGATTTTTAGACCGGTAGGATACAAGTAGGGTCCTGTAGTTCTTAGAACACATGAAATGTTCAATATTTTACTTAAAATAAGATAATTAAAATTAAATAGATAAAGTTGAAAACTCTTATAATTGAATTCTTATTCAAATTTCTTCATCATCTTCATCATATCCAGTTGAATCCCATACTTATTTGAAATTTGGAAAGATTTGATAGTACGCAGTCTTACCCTTACAAAATAGAAAGATTATTTCCAATAGATAAATAAATAAAAAAACTTCTAGTAAGTGATGTAAGTTTAGAAGACATAATAAGAATAAGAATACTAATAATAATAATAAGACAAATAGGAATACAAATATTAAGAATAATAATATTAATACCAATAATATTAATAATAAGCATAACAAGAAAAATAATAAGAAAAAAAAAGAAAAGTTAAACAGCTGATCAAGCAGATGGCCAGTTGATTAACCAGATGCACAACGTAGGAGAATCACATACAAATCAAATCTAACAATAATAACATAATCCCTACGAAACCAATAAATTAGAGAATGAAATTAGGGACTCCCACGAGTCTCCACCTCCTACGCACTTATTAGACTAAAACCTACAGGAAAAAAAAAGCATCTAACCAAACAAGATGAGATGTATGACACAACCAGATTAAGAAATATTCTCCACCAAGAATCAAACAAATTCCAATAGATATAAGACGTTACGAATCAATTTCAAGAGAACATTACTAATTGATTCAAGATCAGGATGCTTAGTTTTGCCACTCCAGGAAGAATCACAGGAAACTCATGCAAATACTATTAGGCTAGGATCAAAAGAGAATGTACTGACCAACATTAACAGAACTAGTTAAGGTTATTGGCTTTTAAATCAGATGATCTTCTTAAACCAAGTACCTTGTGATATTGAATTATTTGAAAACAATATCTTTAAAAATTGCATATTATTAAACTTTTTTAGACTCTACGCCTTAATGAGATTTATAGTAAGTGTTGATATTGCAGGTAAACCACCAACAGGAAGAATCCATTGCTATGCTACTTCGAAGCAAATACCAAAAAGAAGAGTTACCAGAAATCAGATTGAAGAACTGAAACGCCTGACAACACAGTAGTTCACAAGGCCAAAACTTGTGGCAAGAGACAAAGAAGTGAATCCGACACTCACATGAAAGGGAGTGAAATCGTTTTCCTTGTTACTCTGCTCGACTTGTTTGGCTTCGACGAAAAGGAAAGAAAATTGTGAACTGGTAAAGGCAAAGTTATGAATACCATACCGATTTGGTACCGGATTGAGTTCTGAAATAGAATTGTACCAGTACCGGGTACCGTTTCGGGTAATTTTTTAAATTTATAAAATAGTCCATTAGTATATTGTACTGTTATACTGTATACTTTACTAGTTTATTGTTTACATCAACCATGTTTTCAAAAATCTTAATAATAACATGAAATAACATATATATGAAATAACAATAATTTTTAAATATTTTACATGTAAATAATAACCACAATTAATATAAATAAAGACAATC
>JANITX010000005.1:9186856-9199112 GCA_027564395.1 Erythroxylum ulei
GACAGCTTAGATAGATTTTGTGTATTTCCTCTTTCATGTAGCACTTTTGTATTAGGTTTTGATGATGTACATGTAAGGAATGTTGAACGACACATTGTAGGCCTTCGGGTTTTTATGGAATGAAATGAGAAAATTTTGGGTTTTAAAATATTTTGATTTTTCTTATGGTGCTTTAGAAGTGAATAAAGATATGATGCCATGTTAAGTAAAGGTAGTGATTGGACGTAGCGCACCATTGTCTTAGGTTATGTACTAAAATGACCTCTGGGCATCCCGATATGTACCCTACGATAAGGAGGCGCTCCAATTAACATCAACCTTATCAACTCATCATTATCTATTATTTATAGATAAAGACAATAACTTCACCTTAATAGATAATTATAATGAAAGGACACGCATGTTAAACTCATTAAGTATATGCTTTTCTTTATTATCATCTCATACTCACACGTGATTGATTTAATTAATAAGATATCTACATGGTCTCATACTTGTCCTATAACCCGTGTGACCAGCATACAAGAAGAGCTTATAGTTATATACCTATTAGGAATATATAACATCTCGATTAATGAATTGGTTCATTTTGTATGCTATATCCTAGGTCATATTTTGTACTTCAATCTCTTTTGATTTCATTTATTTTATCATATCACAAATGTATTCAATTCTTTTACTCAAAGTCGATGGCTACCTTTGAATACCAAATTTTTTTAATGAGATTTAATAATTGAAAAACAACCTTCCTCTATTCTCAGTTCCCTTATTGCGTTTCTAGAATTGTCCCATAAGATCATATCAAATATAATCTTTTAGTGATATTCTAAAGTTGCAACCTTAAATTTAATTATTAAGAAGTAGATAAAAGTCACAAGGGTATATTAAGAGATTCACTAACCTCTAGAATCTGACTCAACATAAGTTGAGATCTTCGGACTGACATTAATCCTTGTTATGGTCGTTTCTACACACATGGTAAGAGTCATGTGCTATGGTATTATCTCCTATTCATTAGGAGTGTATGTCTTTTATAAATGCAATACCGTACAAATGTTAGTTCAAGCATACTTAATGTTTTACCTGAGTTCACTTATCTACTCTTAGTTTTATCTTTCAAAACTCTCATTTGATAACTCGAACTAGATATGGTGACCATATGATCATTCTAAATCAATTTCCTTTTAACTTATCATCTAAGCTAGCATTTAGGGTTTAAGTTTCTTACTGTAACTCTTTATTATCACCTTGATAATAAACTTAAACCTACCAGATCTCTAGCTATCACAAATACTAGTCGATTGCCTATGTGAGAAGACTAATCTTTTACCTGTCTGATGTACTCTATGATTTATATGAAAATACGCCCTAAGTACACATATTTTAGAATGGAGTGTTACACAATGTTTATTACTTAATAAATAATGTCAACTCATATTTGTATTAAAACATGAAAATATATTGAATGAACATATATAAAAAATGTTAATCAATTACATTTTAATATCTACGTAATCCTAGTGACTTCACATGCCCAATGTATGTATCTCAGGATGTTGGTTTTATCATTGGGTCTGCCAATATGTCTCGTCTAGATATATACTTCATGTTCACTTTGCTCATGAAACTATATCTTTCACATCATTGTATTTGGACAAGAATATCAATAATAACATAATATGTCATGGGCATAAGTAATATGATAACACAGACCAAAATGATAATGCATATCCTTAATTGCATATCCATAATTCATATCGATATCCATAATTCGTATAGATACTGATAATAAATCCTAAATTCAATTAAAACATCATTTTAATTTTTTGTCAAGATAAAATTCATGATTAAGATAAATACGAAATAAGGCTCTAATAACATTGTATGAAATAATATCTAACATGTAGATAAATTTTTAATTATCTAAAAAAAGATAAAGTTTAGGATCTTTCAAACATATGCATCATTAACCAATTAAAATCACCACTTAATTGGATTTGATTATATTCCACGGGTTAAAAGACTTGTTGAAGAAACTTGTTTCCTTCTTGCAAAATTATCTCTTTTATATATTAGTGTGTTTAAGAAGATTAACACCAACATTATCAATTGATCATTATCTAAATGACAATAACTGTATCTTAACAGTTAATTATAATAAAAGGTCACATCTGTTAAACCTATCAGGTGTATCCTTTTTTATTATCACCTATAATTTTGGGTTTCTGCATGTGTCAAGTGCTAGAAAGAATTTTGCAATTCATGAATATACATTAACCAATTTTGTTGATGAAAGTAATTACAACATATAGTTTAATGCTACCAACATAAATGTTATTAAAATAATTTTTATTATTTGTAAAATAGTTGAACATTAAACAAAAAGATATAAACATGATTAGAAACTTTAGAAAAAGGTATATTGAAAATTTGTTAATGAAAATATGAACTTGTTTAGTATAGAAGTTACAAAATGCTGAGTTTTGGGACTCAAAAGATTTTTTTGGGTTTAAGTCTAGGTTTAAGGATCTAGTACTTGGCTATTCCTTTGTTCTCTATAAACTTCTATCAAAGATCTATAAAATTGAGCGCCATAATACTTTCTAGCATAGGATTTTCAACGATTGAATTAGCTAGATAAAAATAAAATATTTTAGATGGATAAAGATGTAGGTAAGAAGTGACCTTATTTTTAAGAATAACACCAATTTTTAAGTAACTTGTGAGTATACAAGATTATGACATTTGTTTCAAAATTTGTGTGATGCTTGAAATTTTTTTGGCTTAGTAGGCTTTTTTTGTTAAGATTGAAGCTTAAATATATTTTCATATATATCATTTGCCTATTGATTTTTGGCCTCAAGTTACTTTGAGGTCAGAAACTGTCTATTTTGAATTTTGTCAGTAGGCTTAAACTCTGGGAACAAGGATTGGTTTTGCCTCTTAAACTTTAGTCCTTTATGCTTAGAAGGTTTGTAGTTTTACGAAGACTTGTTATAGGACTTGCTTTGCCTCTTGATTTTTAACCTTATGCTTGGAAGGTCTCTTATATAATATAAAGACATGTTTTATAAATGATTTCCTCAACCTATGAATCTATGATAGTAATAAGTTTATCACTTAACGAAGATTTGTTACCTTACAATAAATGCATTTTCTTAGGTTTTTAGGAATTTTCCTTAATAGATAGGTCTTTTCGGTTTATCTTTTTGTTTTATCTTGCAACTCAGATGACAAATTATATGTTGGATTCAAACGTCTACGTTGAAGTGGAATGACTTAAGGTGGTCAAATGACTCAAATTTTGGCATTCGACCAAATTTGTCCTACATTGGTAAAGTATTAAGGTGTGCATACCTTCCTTATAGTTAAACCCATAATTTTTTTCCATTAATTTTTCACTTTCTCTACTTTATTTTAGACCTAAACTTTTTTGACCCAATTAAATAAACTCGATATTGGTCGATGAAAAGATGAAAACCTACCATCTTTTTTTTTGGCAAGACCTAGTTTCTTTTATTTATGATGTCTATTAGTGGCTCATTAAAGTTTTGAGAATAGGTCGAAGTGTAGGTCTAGTGATGAGCTTGATTTAGAAGTTCAAACCTATCGAGAAGCCTAATACTAGTGGTGAGTGCCCAACTGCTCTTGACTTTGAGCCCGTTTGGTTGAACTTTTGGAGGGTCCAAAAGTAACTTTTTCTACCGCAAAAGCTATTTTTAAAAAAAGTAAGTGTTTGGCTATAAACTTCAAAAGCACTTTTAAAGTAGAAATAGCTTTTTAAAAAGCTCAAATACAGCTTTTTCAAAAGCTAAAATTTGGAGCTTTTCAAAAAAGCCAAAATTTTAGCTTTTTCGGAAAGCTCCGTCGCTTCCGTAAAGAAGCAATTGTCCGTCACTTACATAAAGAAAAGCCCCAAATATATCTCTTCTGTTTCTTATGTTCATCTTCATCGGTCACCACGCTTCTGCTCAATCACTCTCATCTTCTCAAGAGACAGGTTAGTTCTTCTGGTAGTTTCGTTCTGGGTCTTCGGTATTTTGTGGATGGGTATCGGTCTTTTGAAGTGGAATGTTTGAACTTGTAAAGTTGAAGTTTTGGGTTTTAGGATTCTCCATTCTTTGAGCGTGAAGGTGCCTAATTGAGTAGCTGAGGCTAGTTTTCTGATGTTAGATGACAAACAAATGATTTAACTTTAGAATTCCAACTGCGTTTGCTATGTTTTTTTCTTACTATGTTTTGATCTTATTCATCACTGTGTATATTATCTTTCTATGTTCTATGTAGTACCCAGATTCCTTGAAATGGCCAATTATTCAGATGTTCAGTTACTGACGATTAATATAGATCTTTGAAATGGTAATGGTTTGCAATCTACCCTGTTGATTATGGAGGTTCAATTACTTACTCGTTTGTGTTTCTTATAGATAGGAGAGAATAGCAAGCATTTGAAGAAGCATTGAAGTTTTGAAGAAGTCAGGTATTAGGACATCTCAAAGTCTCTTGTTATCCATGAATACAACAATATAGGAAAAGGAAAAAAGAAAGAAAGAAAGACCAGCAGAAGTTGATGAATTTGGCTTCTTCAAAGAAGCTTTCCAAAACTGCAAGCTGATAAGATTTCTGTTTGTGTTGTTCTATCACAATTTAGTTGGCATCTTGTCTGTCTCAGTAGAAACGAAGTGTTGTTTTGCCTTACTATATGCATTAGTTAAGGGAAATTGACCTCTACTCTTAACCTTTGTTAGAATTAATAGGATAGCTGATTGTTTAATGAGACTCCTGATAATGTTTTATTGTTCTCTTGGCTGTTGTAGTATCATAATTTACAGCAATGTTTCTTGTTAATCCACTACATTAAGGTACTTGAAGAATGGAAAAGGGCTTGAGAATTGAGATGTGAGATTCATTTTTTTGTTGATAACTACAGTACTCACACGTTGTACTGGAAACTACTACAGGTTCTTGACAGGACTAGACGATTGTTTTTGACATGGTTAGAAATTCAGTGCACTGGAAAACTCTAATATATATACTATGGCCGTCGGTTTAGCTCTAAGGAAATCTTAGAAGCTCCATCTGATTTCAATAATTTCAGTGGCATGGGATCCGAGCACATTTTTTGAGTTCTTCATGGATTTCAAGCTTTAATATTATGCAAGAAGGAACAACCAAGAACATACTGCAACTGTGTTACCATCAGAATGCGATTGTGGGCATGGATGAAAGAGAAAGAAAGATGCCAAATGATGATCTTAACAAGCATGAAATTACCTTTCTGAGAGCCAATTTGCTGCGTAATTTCACTATATACGGGCAGACAGTCCAATGCTCCATTCATCAATTATTCATAAAGACGACACATCAACTTTTATTGTCTATATATACCTAAGGACTCAATTTGCAGTGCTTTCATGTTCTTTGATCTGCACTTTAATATAACAGAG
This sequence comes from Erythroxylum ulei, assembly GCA_027564395.1. Taxonomy (NCBI): domain Eukaryota; kingdom Viridiplantae; phylum Streptophyta; class Magnoliopsida; order Malpighiales; family Erythroxylaceae; genus Erythroxylum; species Erythroxylum ulei. Next base: position 9,192,304 of record JANITX010000005.1, read on the forward strand.
TACTGAGATTCTCTATGAAGAGCTGTGGGTGGACTGGTCCTGATCTATCACCTTCTGAAGCTCCTTGTCGTCGAAGGCTTTTCACTGTTCTCTTCCTCCGGCAGCTTGACAGCAGTGTAAGTCCCTGCTCCACACAATGCCCCGAGGATTGGGGCAGTGAGGTAAATCCATATTGCTTTATAGTTATTTGTAGCTATGGCTGGTCCCAGTGTTCTCGCCGGGTTCATGGATCCACCTGTTGTTTCTCTGTATCACAAATTGCAAGATACTAATTATATTCTTATACTTTTCCCTCATCAATCGAGTTTTATGGGGCTCTGGTAACAATTGGTCCGAACATGTAGACATATGGTTGGTTTTCTCGCACTTTTGTTTGCTCAAGTCAAGGAAATGAAGGATTTCAAGCTTGTATCATGGAAAACGTACGTATATGCGTAAGTTAAAACTTAAAAGACTGAACATATGACCACCAGTGATGGTGATCTATAAGAGCAACGCACCCGGCAATGAGTATGTTGAGCATGACTGTGGCCCCCACAGCAATTCCGGCCAGCTCCCCCACCTTCACATGTCAATGAACTAAGTGATCAAAAATTGCCGAGTGTGATGTTGCAGTACATACCTTCATTATTGAACCTTAAAATACCCTAAAGTATCATATATGAGTTACTATTGGGACCAATTTTTCCTAAACTCTGTTCTCCACCTCTACTCTTATTCTAGAACTGGAGGTGAGGAGAAGAAAGAAATTTCTGTCCATTACAAAGAACTAAGCCCTGAAGATCAAGGAATCTCTTCATCCAGAACTGTTAAATGATGCGACCAATTTCAAACTACTCAGGTGTCAATAATATGAACAGCCAAAAAAAGAAACTTTATAGTATTGGTCCAAGCTTTTAACCTTATTGCACTAAAACCTTCAGGTCGGGAACTTCGAAAGTTAATGATCAGTGGTTGATGGAGAATCGAAGTTCGGATAGACCAACGTGCATGGTAGATACGCATGTGCATCTCAAATGGAAAAAGATTTGAGCTTTATGAGTGCTTTCCTGGAAAGGAGAAGGATACGTGCTTGAAGAGATAAAGGGTTGGTTTTGAAGTTTGGTGAGAAACAAGCAAAAAGCTTTTTACTCTTTCTCGTGTTATGTACACATGGCAGGCACTAAGGACATGAAAAGGAATACAACTTAGACTCATGTGTTTGCTTCTCTTACTTGGAACCGAGAAAGACAAACCACCACATGCAACCGTGTCCTTACCTTAACATTATAACACTAGTGGACAAGCTATTGTCTATGGTTCAGATGAGAAGGAAACTAAAATACCCATATTGAGCACAAGAGAGAGAGAGCATGAGACGTTGGCTAGTCCTCTTGTTTTTTATTTGTCAAAAAGGGTAACTTGCACAACTTGATCTTGATCCAAGGAAAACGGACCCTTGTCTCTATGGATCCAAAACATGCAAAATTGCTTATGTGTGTCAACTTCTCCATTGACTCTTGTCTAACAGGTTTGTCGATAAAAAACTCTTGTAGGACTGATGTTCCTTGTTTTAAAAAGAGTCTTCAGGAAATTTGCCCTGGAACGTTAATTAGCTTTACACAGGTTCAGTTAAATACTCTTCTTCACTTCTCTTCAGTTAACAATAATGCACATCAAAATGTTTTGTTCATTTAAACTGCACTTAAGATGAAGAGAAGATGAACTTGAACCCTAGACAAATTTTAAGAAGATAGTTTTAACTATAAGCTAGTGGTAATTCGTATATTTTTTCTGCAAGTTGTCGCGTAACAGATGGCATAGATTTTATGAGAAGGATTGGTCTTGAAATGATGAAATAAAAAGTACTTACAGCTCTAGTGTCGGTGGCAACTGCAGTGACAACAAACATGAGATTAAAGCTAATAATAAACTCCAAAGCAAAGGCTTGACCATATCCTCCTGAAGGCACAGTCACTCCTCCCCCCATTATTGGATGAAACATACCCTTCAAAGCAAACGCTGCACATAAAGATGCCAACACCTGTGCTCCAATGTACACCGGTACCTATGCATAAAAATAACTTTAACTATATCATGCAAGAACATATAAGATAGGATGTGAATTAACATGAACGTTTGTTATTAGTTACTTACGTGTTTCCAAGGAAAGTGTTTCAACGCAGCAAAAGCAATAGTGACAGATGGATTGAGATGGGCTCCGGAGATGTGGCCTGTGGACAAGATGACGATCATAACAGCGAGTCCTGTGGAGCCAGCAAGCCCTAGGAGTTTTTCTGAGCCTTGTGTTTTTTGGTTCACTATTGCTGTCGCTGTCCCAGCAAATATTAGAACGAGGGTGCCTATGAATTCAGCTCCCACCTGCATGTGGCATTTACACCATAAAAAAACAGTCAGTCAGTCAGTCACATGAGTCAGTTAATAATATGACCACCTTGGTTTTTGCGTCTGAAAAGACTAAAGAAGCTCTCATATTGTAGCTTGTAAGTTGAATCTAGCAATAACGACAAACGAAATAAGAAAAAAAAACTCACACCTTTCTCGCAAGAGAAACATTAGGAGGGGACAAAGAGCAAGAGACCGGAGGCAGCCTTCCTTCTTCCATAGCCCATTCTTCAACACTGAAGCATTTGCAGCTTTTAAGGAGGGATTTTCTGGCATGCCAACCCCCTCTCTCACCCTTAAACCCACCAAATAGAGGAGCACCAGGAGTTCCTGGTGTTGCAGGAGTTGAAGGAGCTGATGGTACCTCTTCATTATTGTCCATCAGTAACCTGATGCAAGAAAACAACTAGAAAAAGGAAAACGTTGTAGTGATCAACCAGAGGACTTGTTTTTCTGTCTATGCTTTGAAGGAAGTGAAAGATGCACTATTTATATTACAGAAAGTGAAGAGAAGTTGACTTGAGAGCATCCGAATGAATAAATGAAGACTGGGAGAGAGAAGAGAGATTAGTGGCTGGAACTGCTGGAGATGGGAAAAGCAGGTGAGGTCGGTAGAGATTTCCAAGTGGAGGGGTGGGACATTAGTAAGAAAGTCTCTGTATTTGAAACTTAGGAAAAGTTGCCTTCAACCTGAGACATTGGTCATTGGTTTCTCTGATTTTTGCCACTTGGAATTTAATACTCAAATGCCCTTCCCTCAATTATGGAGAGTAAAAGAGTTACTAGACCAGTCTATCAAGTCTCTTCAAAACATCATTCTAGTATAGTTTTGGCCTTTTCTCGTGGTTGATGTTTGCAATTGTTGTGGAGAATTGATCAGTCTCGTATATACAGGATTTGCATTCTAAACCTACTTAAACGAGGATCAACCTTTTCAATTGCAGATTAGAAATTACATTATGACAATCCTAAATGATACAGATATAATTACAAAAAATAAGGTACGGTTTAATCCATAATTGCAATATTATAATCACAATTACAATTATAAATTGCAATCTAAAATTATAAATACAATAAAAAAGGATACTAAAAACTGAACGAGCTTTGTTAATATAATCAATTTGTTAAAGACATACAAATTAGTCAAGGACTTTTTCCTTCCCTATTCCTTTTTCTCCCTGTTTTGTTTCTTCCCACAAACTATGTCAAGTCAACTGGAACAAATGTTCACAAAACTGAAATATTCTCCTACCAAGCTTAATAAAGTTAGATTACAAGAGACATGAAAAAAGCCTACAGTTTGTGATTGTTACAGCATTACACTAATATAAACACCAAAAGAAAGCATTAATGCCCTAATGATGTTGTTACAGTCAATATTAAAACTTTGATTATACCAGGAATCTTTTCTTAGCAAATTAATAAACAAACTCATCTAAACATCATTACAGTTAAAGTTAACTGCATGATTCTTTAAGCAGATGCCCATCTGTAATTCATATGGGGAACTAAAGTGACACAGTCATGGTAGCCAAAAGTACTACTTGAGGGTGATGAAGAATTATTAAAAACTATCATAAGCTGCTAGTCTTCTGGTACTTGCTGAAGTTTCGAGACTTAACTAAAAGCTGTTATGGTGTTCTAGATGAGTTATACTGATCTGTTCTTAGCACACCAAAAAAGGCGAGTTTGGAGAATAATTGATTAGTATCTGTCATATACAGAACGCTTACTTCATGATAGAGAGAGTGCTTCAAGAGGCAGAGCAGACAGTGGCTTGTGGGCTTTGTACAGCATTTGAAGGGTCACAGTCTCAGACGTCAATGGTCTGAAACTAAAAGCAAAGAATGGAATGAGAATAAAAGCTTAAGGGATGAACAGATGAGGCTCATCGGGGATTGTATATACACAATGTTCATGAACCTGATGAATGATACAGTTTGACAGGTCTACAGCAAGCAATCATGACATATCTTACGTTTTCATTCACATTCTTCTTTTTCTTTTTACGGCGAAGATGGAACTGTAAACAGGGAAAAAGATATTTTTGCCTAATTTTATAATATTTTATTATGTCTTATAAATTTTAATCATTTATTTTTATTTATATGAGTTCTATTTTTATTTATGTAGAATCTATACGAGACTTATATAAATAAATAATTGAGATTTATGAGACAAAATAAGACATTAAAAAACTAAACAAATGATCTAAAGTCCTGAAAAATGGTTCATGTCATTTCCACTTGACTAATTCTCATTTCATGCTTCAATCTTTTTGTTAGACAAAATTTATGATCCTATTCATAAAAATTCTCCTTATGTCTATCTTTAAAAAATTTTCCCTTGTTTTTATTATTAATTCATAGTTAAAAACTTTACTATGAATCTAATTATTATTTTTTCAGCTTAAATTTGATTTAATCAGTTTAAGACAAACTAAAAAACTACAGATTGTATACGATAGTTCTTTCTGGGCCACTTTCACATTCTTGATGCAGACGGATCGACCACATAGCATATGAGGGCATCTAAGTATGGCAATGGCCGACATATAGACTGTGGTAAGCTAGAGACGATAGGATTTATATGGCGGTAGACCAATATATATTTGTTCATCAGCACATATTTCATCATTATTTACTGCATGTTCTATGGCTTATATGTACCAACGGATTGAAATCAACCACAATAAAAGTTGCAAAGTTGGAACCCTTTCTTTTCAAGAAGTGCTACGTCTAAATTATGAATAACAATAGGTGGTACTGATTCTCCCTTACATGCGATTATGTATTTATGGTTCATACTCTCTTCTTGACCCAACTCTTTTAAAGTGGCTAATCTTCGATCCACACTACTCTTTCTCTGCTTTATGCTTCTTCTTTTTTTCCTTTTTTGTTTTTAACAAACAAGTTTAGGGAGAACAGAACCTTGTCGGAATATATATTTTTTAATGGTAATTATCATATTAATTCGATGTGTTTGCATACACTTAAATTGACTTCATATATTAGGGACCAATGCTTAAGAGGTCAGAGAAATTTCTTCCCCCTCTAAAGAATTTATACTCATCAAACTACAAACAGGAACAAATTTAACTTGTGGTCCAAATTACGTAAACTTTAGGATAATAGTTTCTGAACATAAATATAATGTTGGAACTATTTTATGCACCGTATTAATTCACCTAGCCACTTTAAAGTTATGTCCAATATTTGGAATTGAGGATGGCTATTTTTACTTCTTTTTCCCAGCAAGATTTGGTCGGACTTGGGTGCATTTAGTTTTGGTTTCTTCACCCCCGTCAAGTCCAAACCCATTTCAAGAAAGGTAAAGATGAATGCGAACTGTATCTCTGCCCAAACCAAACCTGCATAATATTTGGTTAATGGGAAGAGTTATACGTATGTAAATAAAAAAAACACTTGTTTGTACTCGATTAGTGACCATATTGTGTGTATATATATATATATATATATTAATATATTTACTAATAATATTATTAGTACATTAAGGAGTTCAATTTGGTTTATATTTTTATTTAGTAGTGGAATAAATTGCAATTGTTTATTTTGATCGCTTGATGGACGTACAAAATTAGAAATCATAGATATATAATTAGTATATTTCTATATAAATTTTATCCACTAATTTTTTTGTAATAGTAAGAGAGTTAATAGAAAGAAAATACTTTTAATAAAGAATAATTTAAATTTCTTGATCTCTCTACGATAATGACGTCTTTCATATCCAGTATACAATATTATGTCATAATTATTTATGAAATTGCTAATATTTAGGTTTTCGTAGAGTTCTATTATTATCCGTTGTCAATGATTTCAAAGAAAAAAAAAAGAAATAAGCTCAAGTTCAAGATATGCATGCTTGGACTTTATTTAAGGCCATTTGTTTTTTATCAATAAAGTCACAGAATTTAGAACCTGCACATCCACTTAAACATAAGGATGAAATAGTTCAAAAAACGTTGATTTTGACTTGGATACTGCTACTTGCAATCTTGTCTTAGTTACGTATACGAGAACATAATACAACAAAGGAAAAAAAAAAAAATTATTACCATAGTTGCATGCATTATTCAATGGTGGTTGAATATAGTATGTGCATAAATCTGAAGAGTATTACCATGATGGGACATTTAAGATGTACTACTTAAATAAAAAATCATTAACATAGCGTTTGGTTAGCGTCTTTGGAGGTGAAGACGGAGGACAAGGACATAAAAGTTCTATCCCTCATGCTGTTTGCTTGTTGTCCTCACTTATTTTCGTTCCGTCTTCAGAGGACAAAGACAGAAATTTTTGTTCCTCTCAAAACTGAGGTACCGAAATTCTTGTCCTATGGACAAGAATTGCAAATGTCAAAAATAGCCTCTCATCTTTCCAAACCTAACATCAATAATA
>JANITX010000005.1:9227699-9238704 GCA_027564395.1 Erythroxylum ulei
AATGGACGAACGGGATGGATTAAGAAAGGCACAACATTCAATGACCAGATAAAATGGACGAACGAGATGGAATGCGCGGCACAACATTCTATGAACAGATATAAGCCGTCAGATTAAATGGACGACCGGGATGGATTGTTTCTATCAACAGATATAAGCCGTCAGATTAAATGGACGAGCGGGATGGATTGCGTGGTCGTCCATCCCAACTCGTCCTCCATTTTGCTTCCGTCTGCTTTTCATGTTTTGGTTTCGTCTGCTTTTCATTTTGCTTTTGTCTGCTTTTCATTTTTTTGCTTCCGTGTGCTTTTCATTTTGCTTCCGTCTGCTTTTCAACTTTTGTCCTTCCGTCTGCTTTTTATGATTATTATTTGTTCTCCATCAAAAGTATTTACGTAAAGTCATTTTGAATTAAGAATCTCCCCCTTTTTGATGATAAGAAATAATCATATTAGAAAGAACAAAAAGAATTTCAGACTATATACAATTTGAAAAACAGAACTAAGAATAAACTAAGAATAAGAACAGATCTTCTTTTCTTCTTTTCATTCTTGTTCTTCACTGTTCCTGCCCTAATCTTTTCAATTTCTTTTTCTTATATCTTTCTCACTTCTCCCCCTATTTGTTATTGATCGAAATCATTAGGACCGAAGATGCTTCAATATTTCTGTCATCATGTCCTTCATCTCCTTTACTTCTCGACCGAGGGATTTGAAGTCTTTTTGTAGTTTAACTATGTCCTCTTGTAAGTCATCATCCTTCTGTGGTTCATCTTCAAAGGCAATTGTTGTACTGTATGAATTTGAAGATGGATCATGTGTTTCTCTTATAACAAAGGTAGGAGGTTGAACAGATAGGTTTGGTTCAAAAAGGTTAAGATCATTAGGGATTTTTCTGATCTTGTTGCGGTATCTTTGATTATTATTGAGCTGCTACTCCTTGCAGGTTGAATTTCTTCAATAACCTTGATTCTCAAATCTTCTTTACTCAAAGGTTGAGAAGTCTTGACCTGATCTACTGTTTTCTTTTTCGGAACAGCAGTAGCGTTTGCTTTCTAGCGTCTGCTTTCTAAGTAGCTTCCGTTTGCTTTCCTAAGTAGCTTCCGTCTGCTTTTCTAAGTAGCTTCCGTCTGTTTTTTATTTTGCTTTGTTATTTGTTTCTCATCAAAATTATTATGCGTAAAGTCATTTTGACTTAATAATCTCCCCCTTTTTGATGATAGTAACAAATACTTATAAAATAAAAAGATTATAACGAAAATTACAACTGTAAGAACTTCTTCAATCTTGTGATCTTCTTTTTATTTTTCCTCCCCCCTATCTTTTCTTTTCTCCCCCTATTTGTTATTGATCAACAATGATCATAACTGATAACGTTGCAAGATTTCCCTCATCATTTCCTTTATCTCCTTGATTTCTTTTCCTAGATGAGCTACCTCTGCATGTAAGTCAGTGGACGAGGTTGGTTGGTCATCATTCTTCTGTTGTTCTTCTTTAAAAGCAATTATAGTGTTGTATGCATCTGAAGATGGAACATACTCTTCAATGATCTCTAGGATAGGAGGTTGTACAGATAGGTTGAACTCTGGAAGATCTAGATCATCAGGGATTGGTAGTCGTCGGGCTGGTCTTCCAAGCAAGGGAAGAATTTCCTCAATTGAAGATAGCTTCCATAATGGCCTACGGCGCAGAATTGCCTTTACAAGGGACTCAGTTATGCATATCATATCTCCAATCCTTATTGTTTTGAACTGACCTTTTATAAGTTCTCCCCCCACTGGACAAGGTTCATTTATTGTTGATTGACTACCACTCGTTCCTGGGTCATTTGAAATGTGATGAGAAATGAACAGTCCCGTCACCTTCTTCTCTACATAGCACGTCTCATCTATGCGACGTACTTCTTCTGTAATTTGATTTGGTGTCAGATCATCTAATACCCCCTCTGGGTATAGTTTCTCCTTCCCCTTGTCATTGTTTACAATGTGACACTTTGGTTGAATGTCAGGCACAATCTTTAACACCGTGCTCTCTGTTATTGGGAAAATAGTATGCTTGTGTTTCGTCATTTGCGTAGGGTAAGGCTTCGTTGCTTCATGTCTTAAGCGCTCCCACATACTCTTTTCATCGTCATTTAACAAATGCATGGTACCTTCATTCACCAAAATCGGTTGGAAATGTACCTTCATTAACCTTCTTGGGATATCCTTAATGATTATAGAAGTACTCTTCTTCTTCACAGGTTGAATTTCTTCAATCACTCTTATCTTCAAATCTTCTTTCCTGAGAAGTGGAGATGCGTTAACCTGTATCAAACTGAGTTCTGCTGACTTCTCCGTTTAAACAACAGTGAGAGTTTGTTTCTGAGTATCTTTCTCAGCAGTAGGAGTACTTTTCTTCTGACTGATCTTCTCCTTCTTTTCAGCTTCAATCAGTCTCTCAGTCTCTTTTGTCTGTTTTGCTGTATCTTCCTTTAGGATAGAGACTAGAGATCTTGTAGCCTTAGGTGCTCTTACTCTGGGTGATCTTTTCGCTTGCTTTGGAATTTCACTCAGAAGTGTTTCCCCTTTTCTCTTCAGAGTACCCTCCTCTATAATCCGTACTCGGCTACTTTGTTGTTGAGAAATCATCTTTTCTTTCACAGTTTTTTTAATGATTTCCTCCTTTTAGTAATAGGCATGTTTTCACTAGATTGGGTTTTAGAACTTTTTGTGGGAGATTTCTTCTTTATACGCTCTCCCTCAGTTCTTGCTTTAACTTGAGTATCTGCTTCTGCTTTATCCAGATTCTTCAAACCCATTTTTCCCACAGTTGCTGAGTTAATAAAGCTCTTAACAGGTATCTTCATTCTGTTTCCCCTGTCAAGAAGAACTCCAGACTCCCTGAATATCCTTGTCAGCAACATTCCATAAGGATAACTATTCGTATCCTTCATCGCTTTAACCATACACTGAAAGATCAGAAATGGTAAATTTATAGGTTGGCGATTCAATAAGTAGAATATGCACTGTTCATCCAGTGTTGTCACCAAATGCCTTGAACCCGCTCTTGGTAAAATGCAATTAAACAGAATTGCAAATAGGACCCTAGCCTTCGGCACCAGACTTGAGGTCTACCTCTCCGTTGGGTCATTTTCTCCATATAACTGTCGATTGACTTCATCTTCCTTTACATTGAACTTGGTCATCCATCTGGGTTTGCTTGTGAGCTTTTCTCCAGCAGATGGACACTCAGTTATTTTCTCAATTGACTCCTTCGTCACAATGATAGACAATCGATCTACAGAAGAGACAATAGTATTGTCTACTAGGTTCACATTCTTCCAGAAATCGTACACTTCATTGGAATATACTGCTTCTTGGATTTGGAAAAACTTTCTCCACCCTGCCGCAACTATCTCCGGTTCGATATCCATGTCGTCTTTCCTCAGGGATTCAAAATCAACATGTCTTCCGAAAATCATTGCTAGCTCCATTTGTTTCTTCGGTGGGTAAGGGACTGAATACACAGTTTTGTTCTTTGAAAAGGTAAAGGTTGGTTAGAGAGATTTGAGAAAGCTTGAGAGATGAAGAGTTTTTTTTGTTTTTTTGTGTTGAGATTACTGCAAAGGTAGATGTTAGAGGTTATCATGAGTGTTCTAGAATAGGTGAGGTTCTGAAAGCTATGAGACTTTTCCCTCGAAAACTTCCCTGTGAGAGAAGTTACCAGCTGTATCTCACTGTTACTGACGCCGTTAACTTCTACGACCTTTTTAACTTGGCTGTGACGTATCAGACGGTTGGTCACTTAACATCACCATGTTGAGGTTCCGTCTGATTTTGAACAATCAAGGCCAAAATACATCATTGCGCTAGATTAAATGAGGGGCAGAATTCTGAGATGATACAGTGAAACAGAAGTGATTTTGCTAGAGAAACGTATAAAAGAAAACGTTTACATGTCTAGAGAATAGGAAGAGATCTAAATGTTGGGTTTTCAAGAATAAATTGCGCTGTATTAAATGATGACTGCTACATTAAATATTTTAAATATAAGTGGATCTGTAACGTATATACATGGAAGTTTAAAAATCTCATACAGGAATGGGGGGATGAGATATACATGGAAGTTTCAACTGCTTTATTAGAGTTAAATGAGTATAATCCAAGTGGAAGATACGTGGTTTCAGAGCTCTGGAACTCCAAAGAAGGAAGGAAAGCCACATTGAAAGAGGTGATCAATTACATATTCAGAAATATGAGGTTCAGCAAGCGGAGGAGAACTTCCTCTTAAGGTACCCATTTTTAATACCTTGTTGAATACATTCTGGTGATTCATAGTAGTTCTGATGGTGTCCAGTAATTAATTTTGAAAGGAACCAACAAAATCTAAGTTTTCTGCTCAATTTGTCAATACTGCTGTGTAGTAAGAGCAATACATGTTAAGAGGTCTCTGATTCCAGGATATTGGAAAATATTCTTTTATCTTCAAATTAGAAATCAGTGCTTGTCAGCATGCCATACTATACTTCAGGCATTCACCACTTTCTTGTGCTCCATATTCCTTCATGTGCTAGGGCATTTTACGTGGTTTTTACGTGAGTGCACATTTTTCTGACATTTATGAAAACGTCGTTATTGTGATTGCCAATGGAAATTACACATGCATGCAGCACAAATGTAAATCATCACATGCATGTACATTCTATGCTTGCATAACCATATCATATTAAGATCTAATTGCTAGGTGACTTTGGATCTGGAAGAAGAACAAGGAGGATTCAAAAGCGAGCTTCCTCTGTGGAGTCCTTGCAAAAACAGAAGCATCCTCTACAGAGTCTGTCATCAGTATGAAAAGCTCAGATGTTCCGTTATCATGTGTAGATGAACAACTATTTTACAATGCATCCCGTGATGTCCTCTACTGAATTGGAGTTTTAACTTTATTTTCCAAACGAGGAGTTATGCAGTTTATGTGCTTCCACTGGACTGAATGACATGATCTTTCTTTCTTCTGTATTGGCTACTTAAAAAGACTTCACTCAACAACTGCCTGAATTTCAATAGTAATCTACATAATAGCTCCTTTACACAAATAGTCTCTCGAGACTCTTTCATTACTAATCTATATAGTAGCTCCAAAACTATAAAAGTTTGCAACTTTTGAAGGAGTATAAACTTGACTAGCCTCTATCTTCTTGTTCCCATCTTAATAGCCAAAGTTCAAACCACTTAATACACTACTCTAGGAAACATGTTAAAAATGTAACTTCTAATACGTACGAGTTAAGATTGTAAAGCAATATTTAGATTAAGAAATATGAATTATTTTGTCTAGTCTCACATTTATATGTTAATAGGTTTAAAAGAGTCAACGTGGAGGAAGCCCATCAGGTTGTACAGGAGGCTGACATTATGAAAACTACTAGAAAGTTCCAAGTACAAACAAAAAGATTCTCATTTTTGGATAGTTAAAATTAACAAATTCATGAAAATGAAAAACCTTTTTTTCTCTTGGAAGTTTCAACAGAATTTTCTCTCTCTCTCTCCCTGTGTTGAGGAGGTGAGCAGGGAAAAGATTAACCAATAGCTGAATTTCCACTCAAACTTTCCTTTTAACAAATTCCAGAAAATTTCAAAATCTATATAAAAAAACAATTTTCTTTTTCTCTAGAAACAAACAAACATTTCCCGAGAAAAGAAAGAAGTTCAGTAAACAAATTCTATCAATGTTTTCAATTCCTTCAAATAGTATAATGAATAAACTAGAATTAAAAATAAAAATATCTCTTCCTTTATCTTCTCCTTTATAATTACACCATACCTTGAAGCCTCAGAGAGACAGAAAGAAGAAAGGGAACGCTCCTTCTCTCTCGTTTTGTTTCTGTCTCTCTTTCTCTCTAGATGTTCGCTTATCTCTCTAGAATTTGCTGGTCAAGATCTGATATTTGTTGCTTCTGATCTACCAAAGTTCAGGTCGGACGCGTGTTTCTTTTTCTTCTAATCTTTCTAATGTATCTTTATTTAAATTTTCTTTTTTGTGATTTTTTTCTGGTCTTATGCGAGTTTCATCAGATCTGCGTCTAGATTCTTTACATTTGTGTTCTGATTTGTAGTGGGTTATCTCTTCTTTTTTATTTTTGATATGGTTTTCTCGGTAGATGGTGATTATGCATTAAAGTTTTGATCTTTTATTGCAGATTTGTTGATATCATTTCAATCGGGTTGATTTCTTAGGGTTTGCTAAACTGACTATACGTTTGGATTGGAGACCTGGGGTTTCGTGATTTTGCTTTTTATTGCGGTGGGTTTCCTTCTGGTTTGTGTCCAAGGAATGTCGCTGTTGCCGAAAGGCGATTCAATTCAGATTCGCGAGGTGTGGAATGACAATATCGAAGAAGAATTCGCGCTTATCCGTGAAATTGTTGATGATTACCCTTACATTGCGATGGACACGGAGTTTCCAGGCATTGTCTTGCGTCCCGTTGGCAATTTTAAGAACAGCAGTGACTATCACTATAAAACCTTGAAGGAAAATGTGGATATGTTGAAGTTGATTCAGTTGGGTCTCACGTTTTCAGATGAGCAGGGGAATTTGCCTACTTGTGGAACTGACAAGTATTGCATCTGGCAACTCAATTTTCGAGAATTCAATGTGAATGAGGACGTTTTTGCTAATGATTCCATTGAGCTTTTGCGGCAAAGTGGGATTGACTTCAAGAAGAATAATGAAATGGGTATTGATGCAATGCGATTTGGTGAGCTTTTGATGTCATCAGGGATTGTCTTGAATGATAGTGTGCATTGGGTGACATTTCATAGTGGTTATGATTTTGGCTACTTGCTTAAGCTCTTGACGTGCAAGAACTTGCCAGAGACTCAAGCAGGGTTCTTTAACTTGATCAACATCTACTTCCCGACACTTTATGATATAAAGCACTTGATGAAGTTCTGCAATAGTCTTCATGGAGGGTTGAACAAACTCGCAGAGTTGTTGGAAGTGGAGAGAGTCGGCATATGCCATCAAGCGGGTTCAGATAGTTTACTCACGGCATGTACATTCAAGAAATTGAAAGATAATTTCTTTAGCGGCTCCTTGGAGAAATATGCTGGCGTATTGTATGGTTTAGGCGTTGAAAATGGACAGACTGCTCATTGATGGTGCAAAATAGAAATGAAACTGAAAAAATAGAAAAAAAAATTACAAGAAAGATGTTTATCCAACTGTACCCGTTGCAATGAATCCACAGTTTGTTGTACAATTTTTGTCAACAAGTCTTTTAATTTTATGAATATTTTCTTCTTATTAGTTGCGTACTAGTTTAAACTATTTCTATATTTTATGGTTTTTCTGTTGTTTTACACCTACTTCAAACAAATTGGCCTGCCATGGTATTGCACTGGTACCTCAATCGCTGGTGGAGTCAGGATGTTATTGTTTGTGCAGTTCTTGACACGAACAGCAGTTGTTTGACAGGAGCATCAGAAAAACAAAAAACACTTTCAGCTTTGAAAGTAAACTGTGTCGCTTCATGAGCATGAATTACGAAATTACATTTTTTAATTCATCTTTTGGTTCGGAAGGTTGTTTCAAGCTGGTCAGCTGATGCAGAAGTCTTGAACAGATAGGACAATAGAGCATATGGGGAATTGGCGATTTCGCTACGATCTCGAGCCAGCATCTTTTATGAGCCAAATAGTTATTAGTCCTATAAGCACACTCTATAACAACTCGTTAACTTGTAGCATCTTTCCGGGGTTGAAAATGTGGAACATCTTGTACCGAACTTTGCAGATGGTTAGTGGCTGCTCAGACAAGGGAAGAATCATACCATTTATGTTACTTGAGACTTCCAAGAAATGACCTCATAAAGAAGCTGTTCCCAAGAAGTGGATGCTCTTCACATTCATCGTGAAAAGATTAAATCCAGCATTGTCCATGCCGAGCCACGTCTCTAATTGATTTATTATGGTGAGGTGAAGCATATGTACCTGCAAAAGCACATAACTGCATGATTTCCATAACATGGTATGTTAGATTTAATATCATAGAAGTAGCAGCTTTTGCAGTAAGAAAATACAGAAAAATTTGTGTGCGCTCACAAATAACAGGTTGTAATAATAGAATAATTGCAATTCTCATAATCCGAAATCTACCCTAAAGAAGCAAATTTAGAGAATAAATGACCCCGTCTTAAATTTTATTGTTGAGGAGAGAAACATTTGTATGCAAACTTTTGGCTTTTATCGGAGAAGGGGAGGACAATGACTCCATGGTTAAGGTTTACCTCGCATATGATGCTAGCAAGAAAGCCGCAACTGCGTAGTCTCAAAAAAATGGAAAGAAACAGCTGTAACAGCCTTCTGCTGCAAATAAAATATTTAAGTTCTCCATGTATGGGTGGGTTAAGAAGATCAAATAAAGTAGTCACTCCTATCCATCCAATGCATCCACCATTGCTGCATGCTGTGCTGAAAGATAAGCATGATCCTTACCATGGGTGAAATCCCAACAATAATCAGTCTTAGTCGCCTGTAGATGCAACCCAACCATTCATCTGACGGCAACTAGATAAAATTGTAGAATTTTTGTTTCTAGCTACAGCAACATCAAGTTTCATCTGCAAACTATTTCCATGACCCAATTTCACCAATAATCTCGACAAGAACAAAATCCACCTTTAAAATGATGAAATCGAATCCTATCTCGAACAATTATTTCCCTATTGAATGCTCCAGAAACATATTTTATAAACACATGGCAATCTGTACAGATTCTTAAATTCTTCACTATCCGCAGAGTTGTTCCCTCAGGAGTTTTTGCCAACCCAAAAGCTATTGCCAGCTTCTCGCTATGGCATGTGCTAGAAGTCCACACCAAGTCTTCAGAGCAGGATCCAGGCATGGTGAATAGAGACTCCTCCTTTACATAACCAAGAGAGATGGCCCTGTGTGTTACTTCCTTCAATTTCTCGTAAGTCACTGTCATATCAGGATGAGTAATATCGTCAGCAGCAAACTTGTGAATTTGTTCGAAAACTTCAATCCAACTCCAGCCAGGAGTTGTCATTATTCCGTAGTGTTTTATTAGTTTTCTCATCCTTGCAAAACCTTGCGAGTCTTGTTGTCCAGCATATATTGTAGCAAGTAATATGCAGTCCCCTGCATTCAATGCTCCAAGTTGGACAAGATGGCTCATTGCAAGTTCCCCAACAGCCACACTTTTGTGAATTTTGCAGGAACCGAGAAGGATTCGCCATAATATCGGGTCGTCCTGGAAAGGACAACGAGAAATCATTTGAAGTGCATTTCCAAGTTTCCCAGCTCGTCCATACAGGTCCACCATGCATCCATAGTGCTTAATTCCAGGCTCAATATTGAACTTAGACCTCATTTGATCGAAATACTTGACACCCTGCTCAACTAAACCTTGATGACTACAGCCACACAACAAACCTAGAAACGTAACAGAAGTAGGAGTCACCCCTGCTCTTATCATCTGCTCAAACAAACACGTAGCTTCATCTCCAAACCCATGGACTCCAAACCCTGTAATCATGGAATTCCAAGTAAACACATCCCTCCCCATCCCATTAAATACAGAAAGCGCACCATCTAAGTTGCCACATTTAGCATACATATCAATAAGAGCATTTCCAACGTACATTTCCCTATCAAGCCCCTTCTCACAAGCAATCCTATGCAAGTGAACGCCCATACTCAAAGCACCCAAATGAGCACAAGAAGAAAGCAATCCAACAAGCGTATATCCATCAAGACCCTTATTTTCATTCCTCAATTTATCATAAATTTCCAAAGCTTCATTGTGACACCCCAACTGACAATAACACGAAATCATCGCATTCCACACAATTAAATCCCTATCAACCATATCGTCAAACACCCTCCGCGCAATCTCAACACACTCATTTCCCGCATAACACTTCACAAGAGCAGTACCCACAACAACGTCATTCTCGTACCCACTTCTAATCACACACCCATGAACCTCCTCGCATTTCGTCAAGGCCTTAACTTTCTTGCAGGCCTTGAGAACAAAGCTGAAAGTGAAAGTATCCGGTTTTGAGAGAGAAAAACAGAGCATCCTATTATAGAAGCCAAGGGTTTGGAAAGGAACAGAGCTCTGTGAAAATCCTCTGAACATGGAGTTCCAAGTCTGGGTTTGTGGGGTTTGAACATGTCTGAAGAGGAGCTCCGCGTAGGACAAAGAACCTGCGACAGAGACAGCGCAGAAATAGATAAGTTTGCGGAAATGGAAGAGTGGTGTTGGAGGCCATTGACGACAACGACAACGTTGGCGTGGATTTTGTGAAGCCTCCTCAGATTATTACAGCCTTGCAAAAGATTGAGAATGGCACCGGGTTTTGATGTCTTAGTAACCATCCTCGTCCTACGCATCCCAAAACCCAATGTTACTGTTAGTTATTATTTCCTCCCTACATGTTTTTTAACGATTTTTTTGTCAATAAAAAGGACTTGGATTTTAAAAATAAGTCATAGACTGACTCTAGGTTTAATGATGAGCTACTACTGCCAATGCTACGGAGTTAAAAATGGGTCAAACAGTATTTGGCCCAAAGAAAATCTAGGGATTTAGGGTTTTTCAAAGCATTCATCTTTCTTTCGTTTTCTTCTCAGTCGAGTTCTGCCCTCTTTGTTCTAATGCTGTGTTTGGTTAGCGTCTTCAATAGATAGGGACGAGATGAGACGGAACAAGACAGGACGGAACAGAATAAGAATTGAAGACAGTGAGATATTTGATTGTGGTGGACAGAACAGAGATAATTGTCTTCGTCTTGAGTACAAAAATGTATTTGGTTGTCGAGGACAGAACAGAAAATAGTGTTAATGATGAAAATGCCCCTATAGTATAATAAGAATAGTAGATGTAATTCATTAATTATTTGATAATTGTTCTAATATTTATTTTACAATTTTGAATTATGTTATTATTATTATTATTATTACATCATCATCATCACCATCATCATCATTATTATTAATCTT
>JANITX010000005.1:9247128-9262424 GCA_027564395.1 Erythroxylum ulei
GTTTTAAAAAGTTTCAATTTCTTATGACTGTTTTATTATTGTGATGCCATGGGGAGTTTAGCGGTGGTTGTCAGTAGTGGTCTCTTCTCGTAGGATACGTACCGGAATGACCTACGGGCGTTCCGGTGGGTACTCTATGGTAAGGGGGCGCTACAGTAAGGCTGCATATAATCAGACCTCCTTAGATCTTATTTTACTGTGAAATTTTGGACTAAGTGTGATGATGATAATAACGACTAAGAAACTAAGCGAAATGAATCAATCAAATTGAAGGCCAGGTAGTTAAAAGTTTGAAAAATTGGTGATAATGAGGAGTTCACGACAATTTTCTTTGAGCATTAATTGAAGAAAACTACTCAAATGTAATCTATTGTCAACCTTAACTAAACCATATTTGAATTCGTGATATTTGAAAGTCTCTAGATGTAACTTTTTGCTCTAATTATTGGTTGAGTTTAGTAGAATATGCATAGTTTTCATTAAATGATATTTAGTTAACTTTGAAATTTGACAATTGAACTAATAAAATATTAAAGAATTACAATTATTTTTAATTTTTTTTTGAAGTATTTGGATTAATGTTTAAAAACTAGACCGAATATTGAATTGATTAACAAAAGTTAAAGCTTAAAGGTTCAACTATTGATTTGAGTTCAAAATGTTATTTTAAGCTTGCTGGTTGTAGTTTCAAATCCAGTTGGAGGCTATAAAAGTATTTGACTTATCTTCTTCCAAACAATTGGGTGATGGTCGACTCTAACTAAGGGGTAACAACCTTTGTCAATCAAAAGTGACAAGTCTAGATCTGATAACATTCAACATCTTAAAAAACCAAGAGTCTAACAGAACGTGTTGAATTGACATTGAGCTTGGAAGAGAGAGAATCTCACGGGATTGAATTGACATTGAGCTTGGAAGATAACGATTCTCATGGGATTAAGGTCAATGTCAGATAACGAATCGCATGGGATTAAGTCCAATACATCTAAGGCAATTCCGTGATCTCAGGATATGTGAGTTCCAGAGGCGTTGGACCGACCGAAGTTGTAACACGTAACGACCTTGATGGTTGTACTGGTAGAGAGGCGCGAGAAAACTTTTGCAGGAGAATGCTTACCGCAGTCTCCCAGAATCGCAGTTTGTGACTAACAAAAATGAACTCTTTTTGCCTTGATTTGATATCAGACTATTGCACATGTAATCCTTTTAGGCTAGAGACCTGATAACAAGTTGGCAACTGGAGCAATCATTAATTTAATTTCTCTCCTTTTTTGTCAGTAAATGGAGCTTCTGATGCAAATTTTGGCTTCAAGAAAGAGATTGGTTAAGTTACTTTCAAGCTTATGTCTTGAGTAAACAAATGAGGAAGAAAACCAAATTAAGTTATTGTCTTTAGTCCTCAAGTAAGTACAATGAAATCTTGTAATTAGATATTCTCAAATTTCTTTCGGGCGTAACATAAGTCAATTTTTATTTGTTTAACTAGCAAATTATCGTCACTAATCATCATATAAGTTAGGGATGATAATTTTTTATCTATAAGTTTAAATTTAGTTGTTTTTAATGGATTGCTTTATGAACTAAACTCGAATTTAGACTGACTTGATATCTAATTAATCTAAACAAAATAACATCATTTTACTTAAAAGAGTTAGGCCTTAGGTAAGCCTGAACTTAATTAAAAAAGTTACGTTGTTTTATATTTTAATTTAAAAAAATTGATAGGAGCTAACTCTTGAGTTAGCCTATTGACATCCTAATACAAGTGACAAATTTCTAAGTTTGAGTATTAAAATGTCCAGAAATCAGCCTTCCTATCTGCCTATAATATGACAAATGGCACGCTAACTTCACATTCAAGAACATTGTTTAATCTAAGCAATAATAACGATAAATTGTCTATTAATAACATTTAATAAAAAGAACTTTATAAACATGTGACCAAGTCGATGAATTTTGACGGGTACCAACCAAGGCTCAACTTGTAGGTATTCCCTAAGGGGTCCGCACCTAGAGCCCAACCATGCATTTAATTGGAGCCTTATAGTATTTCAACTTTGTTGGGTCGATCTTGTACGACTTTGACCCTCCAAACTGATCTGATAATTTCCTTAACTCATGTCATTCTTGTTGAAGCACTTCCAAGCGGGTTGGTGAACTTGACAGTACCTGTAAATTTTGACTATTTCAGCTTGCGTTAAGATGAGGTCATTTTGGCATAAGAAGAATATTTATCCCAAAAAAAAAAAACAGTGTCAAGACAGTGGGACAATGAACTCCATATCTTAAAGTAACTAAAAGGCTCAAAAGTCTCTTCCGTAAGTAGGATGGTGGAATTTTCACAGTATGTACTGAAATTGAATGTGAAACGTATGAAAAGTATCAAGAATCAACAACAAAAGTAAAACAATTGTGGGATACACAAACATTGTTATGATGAAACAACCTTCTAGATTAGTGAGTTAAAACGATACTAACATTTTGAAACGGAACAAAATCTTCTGTTCAATTTTATAGTGTTTTATTGTGTCCAGTAAATCTCAGTCATTTACTTATGCGAGTTTCACGTGACTTCTACATAAATAAACGTGGAGTCCGCATAAATAAATGGCTAAGATTCACCGAATACAATAATACATTATAAAAACTGAACAGAGAATTTGAAATTTTTAAAATGACCCTATACTGGACATATCAGGTGACATCATATGATTAGAAGTCATCTTTTCTTTTTTTTTTTATTTTCTTTTCCTTGTCTAGCATCTCGTGGAGTTGTTTCAAAATTTCCATGTCTCCGCGTAAAGAAAACGGAAAGATGTTATAATATTGTTATTCATAACGACGCTGGAGTAGGGAGATCTGCCACTTTAAGATGTCGAGCCCTTTAACACATACATAAAATATTAATTAGCCTCATGTAACAATAAAGCAAATCCTTGACACTTTTCTTTCTTAAGAAGGTAGGGAGGAAGAAAGAGTTAAATAATTAAGAAAGAAAGCCCCTATTTTAATTATTTAACGTACTCTAGTGGATTAATTCTATCTAAACATACTCAAGTGGATACTGAATGCAATATGAAAAAAAAAAAAGAAATAGGTCTTCTTTACAATTATAATATAGCTTTTGGAGTGGGGATGTACCTAATCTATCATAATCTAATTAAGAACTCCAACAGATAGACATAACTTTGAGAATGAGAAAGAATTAGTAGAACACTTGAAAGAAAATGCATTAAATTGATCATAGTTAAGGTAGTTGTAATTTGACTTTGATCTACCTTCTTTTGAATTGTAGCTAGCTAGGCAGACTATACGAAGCATGCTCGGTGTAGGAATCTAGAGAAGCCATCTTAATAGGCTTATTTCATTTAGTACATATATGTTATATGTAGGGGAGTATTTACTCAAACTATTAAAATAGGAATTGAATTATGGGATAATTTTATTTATGTGCCTTCTACTTTTCCTTTTAAGAAGCACAATCATTTATTTTCTAAGCAAATTCCTCAAATTTGTTATATGTTGATCAAAATTAATGTATTCCGTACACAAGACTCTCCATTTTATGAAAGTTATTAATTTACGCAGTTTTTATTTTTCGGAAATATACATACGAGATTTGATATAAAAGCTATATTGTTTTAATGCTTTCATAATGTGAATGCATCTACTATGAGAAATAGAATTAAGAACTTATGATTTGGAACCGAAGTTATGCTAATCAGTCTGTTCTTATTATTATGCTAAATCTTCGTAGGCCATGAAAAAATATAGTATGAGAAAATCGATTTGTATGGTTCTTATTTTGCTAGGCTTGTCCATTTCTGAAGGCGACTCTCCGTGATATAAAAGCCACATTTGAAGATTAGATGAACAGTCACAAGACAACTGGCAGGCTTTACAATCACTAACAAAAGATCCCAATGTCATCCAATGCTCTCCAACATACCTTATATGAACCCTACCATTCGCCTGTTCTGCATTCTCACTTATTGACTCAAAGTCCTCTGTGCTTAAATGTTTTATCAGGAGACGAACTACATATAAGAAGACATGCATAATTTGTCAAACTTCATATATATTGTGTTTAAATAAATGCAATGACATCTGAACTGTTTTCATGATTTATCGTAATTATAATTATATTTTTTTGTAATTAAGCTCATATCACAATCACCAACGATCATGATTATGATTAATGAATGAATTCACTTCAAATTGATTCCAAACATTTTTGGAATTAAGAAGGCACAGTGACTTGGTGTACATATGAAGAAGCAGAATCTACCACTTTAGGATTTGGAGATGCCATGTTTTGTCACTGATGCCAATTGCAATATTGGGCCGAACATACTTCTTGCGTGTGATTTATAGACTATTGCATCAATTCGGATATTTACCTAGTGCGGATTCAAATGATAGCGGTTGCGACTTCCTCCGCCTCCAAAAATAATCTACTTCATGCATAAAAATGTCGGGAATGTTCAACTTTGATTACACGCTATGAATGGATTATGCCACACGTAGCAGTTTCAATTTCACCAGAGACCAGCCCTGGATGCCAAAAATGGGGCTGTTACTATTAACATCATCAACAACTATTATATCTTTTGGTGACCTGCATTCATGGATGCAGCAGTCATCATTACATGATCTGTACATGAATTTCTTGAAAGTATAAGCTTACTAATTTACTTTCTTAAATAGTTAGTTCCATTTCCGCTTTAATGTCTGAATTATAAAGAATAGGGGGAAATGGAGCAGGTCACTACCCAATGGTGACTTTGTAATATTGCGTGATGGAAAAGAAGAAGAATAAGAAAAGGAAAGATAGATATCTCTTTCACCTTGTATTTACCGGGGTTAGGTGAGTCCTTTTTCCATATAAATATATGGGAAAACCACTTCTTTCTTCGTACCTTTGCTTTTGCGTTACAAACATCTACTTATCTCTTTCTGTTTCTCTAATTACCTATCTTCTTTAGTTTTTTCTCTCTACCAATTTCCAAAATCCAACCACAAAGTTTGCATATAATAAAGATTTATAGTAACTATGACAGCTGACAGTTCATCACTTTCCGGTCAAGGCCAGACCGTCTGTGTCACAGGCGCAGGTGGGTTTATTGCTTCTTGGATGGTGAAGCTGCTTTTGGAGAAAGGTTATACTGTTAAGGGAACCATGAGAAGCCCAGGTTAGTTTATGCTATGCAAAAATTGGTTTTGTTTCTATAATTGGAATATATCTCTACGAGTGGAAAGTGAAGATGGTTTAGATATTCATGGAGTTGTTGGGTTTGCATGATT
Source organism: Erythroxylum ulei (assembly GCA_027564395.1). Taxonomy (NCBI): domain Eukaryota; kingdom Viridiplantae; phylum Streptophyta; class Magnoliopsida; order Malpighiales; family Erythroxylaceae; genus Erythroxylum; species Erythroxylum ulei. The sequence continues at coordinate 9,252,433 of JANITX010000005.1, forward strand.
ATTATAGATGATCCAAAGAACGCTCATTTGAGAGAGCTTGAAGGCGCTAAGGAGAGACTGACTCTGTGCAAGGTTGATCTGCTTGATTATGAGAGTCTTAAGGAAGCCATTAGTGGGTGTGATGGCGTTTTCCATCCTGCATCCCCAGTCACTGATGATCCAGTATGTCGTTTTTCTGTGCCTAATTTCTGTTTGGATGGTGAGAAAGATTTTCAAAATTTAAAGATAACAGGAAAAGAAAATTGATTAGCCTACTAACTTGGAAATTATAAGGGAAATGAGACTAATAAAGAGAGAAAAAAAAGGAGAAAGGTAAAAGCACATATTTCTAACCATAACTACAGTTTTTAAGATTTTCTGCAGTGAAAAAATGCAGTATAGGTGAGTAATCCTTGCTTTTGACACAATTATTGCTTTAGTGGGTCGTTAGTTGGATCCACCATAACTGAACATTTTAACTTTCTTTTCGAGTCTAATCATATGTTTCATCATACTTTATAGAACATTGATCACTTTCCTGTAATGAAAAACCATACATCAAGTGTTAAGAACCGAAAAAAAGGAAGGAAAAGTTAAGTAGCCATCAAGGCTTTACTTTTAATTTGAGAAAATAAAAGGGTTTGGTTGAAGTTTCTTTGCATGTGAGACAATGGGACATCACAAGATGGCTTCTTTTTACATGTGAATTGTGATGGTTTGGATTGCTCTGATTTGTTTTAAATTATTATTCCTAGGAACAAATGGTGGAGCCAGCCGTGAAGGGGACCAGGAATGTAATAATTGCAGCTGCTGAAGCCAAAGTCCGGCGAGTAGTGTTCACGTCGTCCATCGGAGCAGTGTACATGGATCCCAACAGAAACCCTGATGCTGTCGTCGACGAGTCTTGTTGGAGCGATCTCGAGTTTTGCAAGAACACTAAGGTTAACAATTAAACTCGTTCATTTGCTTGCTTCCCTTAATTAACCAAACAATCAAACTTCAGAACCTAACTAAAAACCATCAGATATAGTAATGCACGATTCAAAATCAACCCTGTGCTCTGGTTTCATTGTTAAGAAATCATTTTCTAGTGGCAAATACGTCCGGAGTAGGAGTTCAAAGTGGGTATTATAATAAGAACTAAAAGACAAAAGCCGTTGACGTGGTCAAGAATTGAAGGCTTTTTGCATATACTTTCTTTCCTACTTCTCTAATTACAAGGATCCTTCTACAATGATAAGTTCAGATCATCCTCAAGTTAAACCAAGTCTTGTCAAGCCACTGTCTTTCAGAAACATGGTCGATCATAATTTTTTTTTTCAAATAAAATAAAAACCATAAACATGTAGACTTGCATAAGGTCAAGTACTGAAATTGGAAATTTCAGAACTGGTACTGCTATGGAAAGGCTGTGGCGGAGCAAGCAGCTTGGGAAGTGGCGAAAGAGAAAGGGGTGGACCTAGTGGTGGTCAACCCAGTTTTGGTTCTTGGACCGTTGTTGCAATCCACGGTGAATGCTAGCATTATTCACATACTCAAGTACCTTAATGGATCAACCAAGACCTACGCCAACTCTGTTCAAGCTTATGTTCATGTTAGAGATGTTGCTTTAGCTCATATCCTCGTATTTGAGACACCCTCCGCCTCTGGCCGGTACCTTTGCGCCGAGAGCGTGCTTCACCGTGGTGAGGTGGTGGAAATTCTCGCCAAGTTCTTCCCAGAATATCCCATTCCGTCCAAGTAAGTTCTCCTTGCCATTGTTGTGTGGTTATATTATTATTACCAATTGGGACCAAAAGTGATGAGATGAAGTCACTCTTTGTTTAAGCATTGAGACCACAAGTTTGAATCCTACTCCAACAAATTTTTTAATCACGCCCTTTTCAACAAATATATATTCTATGTGCATGAACATCTGATTTCAATGGATTATAATTATTTTTCCATTAAAATATTGGAAAAGGAAAAATATTGGAAAAGGAGACCCTTCCAATATTTTTTTCTTTCTTTGTTTACGGATTTTTGGGTAGATGAAAGAGGTCAGATGGTAGGGGCTTCACTTCACCTACTCCAAGCGTGGTTGGTACCAGTACCAATCCTTCTATGCTTTCACACTTGGTGAAGAATAAATCAATAAAGTCCTCGTCATTAAAGATGTCCAAAATGATGCATATGTCTATGTAATGATTGGTTTCGCTGCTATTGAAGCACGCCGTGGACATTGGCAAGCAAAACAACACTAAGTTGGGTGGACGGAGCTTGGAGTGGCATCTTCCTTTCACTTTTTTGCTTTTATTGTGTCTTCTTGGTATACCCACTTTTGACACCTAACAAAAGAATATGACCTCATGCAAATTGGAGGGAAGGGAGTCATTTTAAATTAATGAAGAAATCAAGAGAAGAGAAAACCAACGCAGCTGATGGGGCCTCACCAACCCCCATGTCTATGTCAGATTAAGCCCCCTCAAATCCTCTACGTGAATCCTATACAAACCCTGTCCCAACCCATCGAGATCATTTATTTATGTGTCCGGTGAAAAATAGAACAGTAACGACTAGGATTTAGGACGATAAGTGGTCCCATGTCTCTAAAAAAGTGTTTTGTTATTCTCATACAGAGTTGTGGTTCCATGCTGATGTCCGAGTTTAGGACTATTTAATCACCTGGGCTTGCATAGACAAGTGGAGTAATATAATCATTCTGTTTTAGTGGTTCACGTACTTTTCATAATCTAATGGTTGTATTTTGCTACGATTGCAGATGCTCTGATGAGAAAAACCCAAGAGCAAAACCTTACAAGTTCACCAATCAGAAGCTTAAGGACGTTGGGATGGAATTTACACCAGTTAAACAGTGCCTATATGAAACCGTTAAGAGCTTGCAGGACAAGGGTATCCTTTCAATTCCAAAACAACAAGAAGAACCTGTGAAAATTCAATCATAATGTCAGACATATTAGAATTGATCAGAAGGAATCCTGCAAGTGTTTGTCTTTTGTATTAAAGCATTGAGTGCTTAAGCTGAGTAATCCAGTGATTATTCTATTTCCTAGATTAAAGAAGTACATGAATAATACATAATATACTACGATCTCAATTATGTTTAGTTCGCTCTATTAGTTCATCGCATTACCAATCTATTCCAGCAAATAATTGCAGACCAACGGAGTGATAATTTTTCTTGCATTAACACCATGGCTTCCACCTTCAAAACGGATTAGCTTTCTTTCTTCATACACTGCAAATTCATTGTAAAACTTCGTACAAATTGCAGAAATAAGGGTAAACTGATTATTTTAAAGTCAAAATCTTGGATGTAGAAATTGTGATTAGTACTAAATACTATGACAGGAAGCATGTGCTTCCGCTAATAAGGTGATCAAAAACTGGAGAAAAACAAAGGGATCCAATGAAAACAGTGTTTTCATATTATTCTAATCGTGATCTAATATACTGCTCCAAAGACATACATAGGCTACAATTGACATTCACTATCTTCGTTGGTCCTTATTTTAGTGGCAACTGCATGGATGCTATATCAGGTCTTCGAAGACAATCCAATTGCTCATCTCCTGACTCATTTGACCGCCTGGGTTCAGGTGCCAGATGCACCAGGTCTATGTAGGCAATTGAGCCCGAATGGATCGCCATGCCTGAGAATCCAAGTATTCCAAAATTGTTGATGAAGCCACTCAATAGGTAATAGATTAATTGACATGATTAGTACACCAATTATCTGTTACGACTCGAACGTGTAACCATGGACGGATCTACATTGGGGGCAAGTGGAGGCAAAAAATTTTATATAAAAAATTATTATTTTAAGTTTTGATCCCAAAAAAAAAATTAAATTTTGCTTCCACTAAAAAAGTTTCTGGATCCGTCCCTGCGTGACTGATACATAAAACTTTAAAATCAAAACTCTCAAATCACAGCCTGACTGTTACTGACATAAATAAATGTAAAATCTCAAAAATAAATAGCAGTACAGTCACACATATTACAAACATAGTAAAGTATAATAATATTAGCATGCTTAAGAAGAAAATTCTGTAACATACTAAATCATATCATTGTGTATTCTAAAGCGTAAATACAAGTGAAAACAATTAAACAGTACATATTACAACCAATATTATTCGGAATCACTACTACAAAGCTGGTAGTAGTTCACTTGAAAGATAAAGTTGAGGAGAGTCAGCCTTTCTAAGTAAGTTCATATTGACACACTACACATAATGACATAGTTACGCAATATACATTTTATATTAGTATAAACACACATATATGATAACCTGACAAATCATATGCAATACACAATAAGTTGTGGAGAAAGAATATTTATAGGACCTAGTCTTTAAGGATAAATCCTTAAAATGCTACAACTCAAATAGTTGAAGAGAACTAAGCATTACCAATGGTCCAGCCATAGACTTATACTCCTATATTCATATGACTTTCTTAGCCTAAATGGGTTGCAGAGAGCCAAATATCACCAATAGATCAGCCCTCACTCAATACATCTATAGTTACTATATATATATAACAAGGACCTGACTAAGAGTTAAGTATCAATTAGAATTTGTCCATAACATATCTCAATAGTATATCAGAATCATCTCTCTCGTGATCCTAATGCATACCCATCAAGTGACACATCTTACAGAGTTCTTCCTCCTCCATAATCACAATAAAAAACAACCACTCACATATCACTCATGAAATTTTACAAAACAAACAAACAAACAATCATATAAGAAATATCATAAATGTATGCTGAACGTCATAGGTACCCACATTTGTATCTATAAACTTAGATATTACGGTATTATTCTTTAGCAACTCCTTCTCATGTAACATACACCTAGTCATCTTCATAATGCTTTGATTTCTTTGCTCACTTACACCATTTTGCTGTAGAGTATAAGAAGCTACAAGTTGGTGCTCAATACCAGCTTGTTCATATAATTTGTGAAAAGTATCGTTTATGTATTCTTTTCCACTATCAAATCTATTCTTTTGTATCTTATAACCACTTTGATTCTCCATCCATGTTTTATATTTCCAAAACACATTAGCAACTTCAGATTTAAATTTGAGGAAATATATCCAACTAAATCTAGTATAATCATCAATAAATGTAATGTAGTACAAATTATCATTTAAAGATGGTTTTTTTAGGTCCCCCAATATCTGTGTGCACAAGTTACTGCTTGTCTATTACTCTCCAAGTTGATTGCTGGAAGGGCCTTCTAAATTGTTTATTATATTGACAAGTCACACAATTAGTTTGCTTATATTCTAACATAAGCGCACCTTTCACCAAGTTGTGTTTCTGAATATAAAAAAGTCCAACATGATGAAAGTGCCCCAGCCTTTTATACCATAATTCTGCATTGCTTATAGTACTTAAAAATGCTATATGCTCTTCCTTCATTAGATTTAAGGCAAAGCTTTTTGCTTTCATTTTCACCTTGAAAATATCTCTCCCTTTTATATCCTTATCAAACAATATTTGTCTCTAAATATGACTTTGAAGTCTTTTTCAATCAGCCTTCCAACATTAAACCAGTTTTAGTTAATATCGGGCACATATTAAACATAAGAAATATACTTCAAACCTGTCAAGCTTTCAATAACAATAATTCCTTTTTAACTAAAATAAATTCATCATTTCCAATTTTTACTTTGGAGATGACTTTTTGCTTAAGCTCTTTAAAGAGCTTTTGATCATTGGTCATGTGATTTATGTAGCCATTGTCAATCAGCCAAGAGTCACTAGAGTTGTTACTTGCTGTAAAACTTATGGCAACAAACAATTGCTCCTCTTCAATTTCACATCAACTACTTTTGCTTCAATTTCTACTTGTTGTGCCTTTGTTAATATGTCCAAGCTGACCACATTTTCTACACTTGATATTAGGTTGCCATTAACATTTCCTATGAGGATGATTTGTCTTTTTGCAGTGCGGACAAGGTGGGTTCTTTTGATCCTTAATTACTACAAAGCTTGTTGTACCAGTTCTTATCATTGTTCTTCTTGTCCTTGCCTCTTAAAGTTTCAACCTTTGCTTGAAGAGCATCATAAATGATTTCTTCTTTTTTCATTATTCTTCTTTGCTCTTGTGCCTACAATGCACTCTCTAATTTTTCCAAAGATATACTTAGTAAGTCCTTTGATTCTTCTGATAAATAAATCTTAGTCTTATATTTTTCAAGCAAAGTTACAAGAATTTTTTGAACATGTTGTTCATCAAAAAAATCCTTCCTATGTAACCTACTTTGTTTACAATACCCGATAGCTTTTTAGAGTTATCTTTGATGGTCTCAATTTCCTTCAATTTTAGCATTTCAAATTCCTTGATAAAGTTGAGCACTTGGATGGTTTTTGTTCTTTCACTCCCTTGATATTCCTTTTTGATATAATCCCAAATATCCTTTACAGACTACAGGTTCATAATTTTTGTGAATATTGCATTTGACACAACTGAGAATAGACAGACTTTAGCCTTGAATTTCCTAGTCTTTCTTCCTTTATGGGTCTTCAATTGAGCTATTGTCAATATTTGTGGGCAATGAGAGAATGTCAAAGTCCTCTTCTACAGCCTTTTAGAGGTCCAATCCTTGAAGATGAGTTGTTATTCTAACAACCCAAGCTTGATAATTATCACCATAAAAAATGGTGGTAAAATATGTGAAATAGTTGTCTCATATTCCATTGCTTGGATGGTTGTTATAATTCTAGTTTTGTATTTGTGCTTGATGGATGGTTGTTATAATTCTAGTTTTGTATTTGTGCTTGACTTGTGTTTGTGGACCCACTTAACTCAAAAATACCTCAAGAAAAAATGCTCTAGTACCAATATATTGGTTTTTGATAAAAGGAGGTAAAAATTGAAATAAAGAAGCTGAAATAAATATAAAAAACATAGGTTTTTATGTTTTCTGTTAGCACATCTTTATTCAATGCATTAGCTCATTACATAAAGCTGAAATATAATAGTAAAAAAATTAATTTATTGATATTCAGCTACATCTCAACTAATTATTGGAAATAAGGAATAAAATAGAAAAATCCCCAAAGACCTAATCCATTAACTAATTATTTAACATCAAATATCTAAGGCACGTTTTTAACAGGCTTCAATATTGAGTTATCATCTAGATCTATCTCGGGCACCCGATCTATAACTTCAAATACCGACATGAGAAAGTTTAGTCATTTAAGAGTGTAAGGAGCTAACCTGAATGGCTCGACCAATGCAAATGTAGCAGAGGAGAAAACCATATACTCCTTGAGAGCTATATACAAATCCACATGGTTATGTTTTATAGAGTGAGTAGTGTTCCACAGAAGAAGGGCGTTATAGGAAAAATGAAGAAATTGTTGAAAACCCAAATGCAAAACCAATGGCCATTCCTTGTATAAAACTTTGCTTGAGTATTTTCTTCAACAAGAACCTATATAGCTCCAATACTTTGTTGCCAACATAAAACGCAACTAACTTGTAAGTTTTTGAAATAGCATCTTCGAAGACCAATGACGCCACCCTGTGTGTCTCTTGGATGCCCCTTGAAAATCCAGCAAACCATAACTTCTGCAATATTTAAGAAGTTAATGCTCACGGTTATATGTAAAAGTATTTCCAAGTGTATTAGAAGTTGAAAAGCATTTCATACCTAACATGAATGGGACAATACTGCTTTTTACTGAGCCATTACTCCCAACAAGGGCCACAACTGTTTTAGTAGGTATTGTGACGTAAAATCCACTCAAGTATAGGTATATCAAGTACAGAAGTTATAGACTATAAGAAAACCATAGACAAGATAGTTGATGTGTCATAATTTTGCCTAATTTTTAACATTCAAAATCTTTCATGATTTTTTTTAATATGTTCAAACTCAATATTGTATTTTTTTTTGCAATATAAGGGTTGAAGATTTTATTTGATTGGAAAAAGGATTGGACTTTAATCTAAATTTGAAAATTTAAATAAAGGAGAAATATTAGCAATAATCAATGATGAATTAAGAAGATTTGATTTTTTAAAAAATTATTTTACATATTTGAATCAGATTATTGGAATCAAATTGAAATTTGGAAAGAACAGTTTGACGTGATCTTAAGCATGGGCACATTGAGTAGAAATTGCAATTTTCAGACTTCAAATTTGTAAATGAAAACTTTGTTAAAATGGTTTAAACCTTATCTTGGCCAGATTTGAAATTAATGACTTTTTGATTTGGAAGATCCAAAGAATCACATCCATAAAATTTTCACATAGGGTTAAGTGGCTATAAATAGAGCTAAGGTGTGAAGGAGCATATCATCCCATCTTTCAATTACATATTCTAGCTTCTCAAAGTTCTCTTTTTCCTCCTTTCTTTAGTAGATATTAGAGCAGTTTTTCTTTAGATGCTAGTCCTAGGAATGACTATTATTGGCTAAGTCTTTTTGGTTGAAAGAAGTTGAAGTCTGAGGTAATTGGATCTTATTGTGGAGTATTTCATTTATTCATGTATTGAATTGCTTTTCTATACTTCTATTTTATGATTATTTTTGATTGATTGCTAATGCATGTGATTAGTTTATTGATTAAAATGATCATTTGCTAGATTAAGATTTCAATATATAAAGTTCAATTCTTTTAATCATTTGTAGAAACTAGGAGTTTTAATTTATTGTGTCAGAGATTATTACTCTTAGGAAAAGCATTCAACTAGATTAAATGCAACCATAGATGTTGTATTATCTTGCTTCGATGGTCTTTCTTTTCTTAAAGTTATTGTTTAATTAAATTTTAGATTGAATCTAAAATTGTTAAGCGATAAGGATTAAAGGAATTACATGTTTTCAATTAACCAATCCTAAAGAAAGACAAATATTTTGTATCACATCAAATATATGATTGATGAATTTGTGCCAATGATTAATTGTAGTTCTTTGGGGTAGGAGCAACTATAAACCAATGTTGGTTTATTGAGAACTCTCATTTTATTATTTTCCTTATTACATTATTTTGATAACCCTCCTTTATTAATTATTTTCATTTATAATGATTAACAAGCTAGAATTCCTCATGGGATCGACTCTTACTTCCTTATATTATGTTTGTTGATTGCAAAAATTTAGGAATTAATTTGAGGTACAGTTGACAGTTCTACAAAATTTTGGTGTTATTGCTGGACAATTCTAAGATTGAATGTTTGTTATGAGATTTTTGAAGGAAGTTAATTTTCAATATAATCTAGAGATTAAAAAGACTGCAAAAAAGCTAAGGAAAGAAACAAAAAATTGAAAATTGTGTAGTACTATAATTGTTGAAACGATAAAAACCATGACGAACAACCAAACGCTACAAGACCTTGTTGAACTATATTTGAAACAACAACCTTATTGCATAACTTTTTCCTAATTTTGATGCCAATGTAATTTTGAATTAGATTATGGTTTAATTTATTTGTTGTTAACTTTTTGTGGTAGTATAAGTGAGGATCCATACAAGCATCTTTAAGAATTTCATGTTGCATGTACGAGAATGAAGCCTAATGGCATTATCGAACACCAAATCAAATTGAGGGCTTTCCGATTCTCTTTAAAAGACAATGCCTAAGATTGGTTATATTACTTGCTACCATCTAACATTACAACATAAAAATGAAATGAATAAAACAATTTTTGGAAAATTTTTTTCTAGTTTCGAGGGTCGCTAGCATTCAAAAGGAGATTTGTGGCAATCAACAATAAACTAGAGAGTTGTATAAGTGTTGGCCCCCGAATTCGTTTTCTTTTGAATAAGCATGAATTTTTAAATTTTATTTTTAGGTTTGGATTTAATTGTGGTTAGTAGGAGAATTATTGTTTAAATTAATGGGATAAGAAGTATTAATTGGAAAAATTAAGAGTGAATTAGTATAGTATGGTGTAGGTGAAAATGAAGAAGAAAATGTGAATAAGGGTATTATAGGAAGATTACTTAAGGTTTTGAGGTTAAAGGGTTAAAGTGAGG
>JANITX010000005.1:9367911-9379678 GCA_027564395.1 Erythroxylum ulei
GCCGCTTCCGCGGGCTCGAGCTCGGATATCACCACGATATCGGGAGCGGGTCGCAGCGGGAGCGGGGCGCTACAAAATACCCATTGGATGTTTGGCTCCCACATGCGCTAGCCATTTAGTAGGCGTGTATCACACGTGCCAAATGTTGAGTGCATCCTAAAAGCAGCAAGCTATTTCTTCAACAATGTTCCTCCAGTCACCAAAAAAGGAGATTTTCAACAACTTTTTTAGTGATTTTTTGCTTAATTTTGGCAATCTTTTGTCAAAAATTACCCTGAAGTCCTTTTTAACCTTTTTTTTCATGCAATGCTTATTCAACATCAATTCACAACAAATACGTCATTTATATAAGAAAAAATGGATTAATTTCTCTTATTTCCTTAAATTCAAAAATCTCTATTCAAATTCACACAATTATGGAATTGCTCTGATGTCACGTGTTAGTTATAACACGAGCTTTAATAATGGACCCCTTTTATTAATGGAGAAAATGTGAAAAATACATGTTTTGCTATCCATTGCCCTATGAACAAGTTGTTGAACTACTTGAACAAGTTTCTCAAAGTTTGAATGAGCTCTTGAAACTTTCGATCGACCTTTATAAAAGTTGTATATCCTTATATCGTTCATGTATTTTTGTGTCTTTCTTAACATTTGGGCCTCTTAATGAGTCAGAGAAATTGAATCTCTACAAACTTACTTCGGCGGGCAGCAAAAGATCTTAGAGACTATTTATAGTAACCTTATTCAGCCTCTTCTTCACAGACCCAATAAATAACTGGCTCAAACTGATTACGACCATTTTTTCTCACTGGACTTCAATCTATTTAACCATATTCTTTTTTAGGCTTCTTTATTATCTTTAATCTGGATCAAATTTAATTTTTTAACCTCAAGTTTATAAAAACTCACAATTAATAATTGTTCAATTAACAAATCACCAACAATTGATTTGCTTGCTACATTTGGAGGCTTTGCTCATGTCTCTTTGTGTGTTTCACTTGTGATATGTCCACAACTATAGATTAGGTTTAACAAAATAATTTGGATTTGGTCCAGCTAAGCAGACAAGTTTAACTCAAGTTGATGAAGATTCAAGTTAGATTAGATTTCTTTTTTTAATTATTTTTAAACTTAAGAGTTAAGTTCAACCTTCTTTTCTTTTCTTCAACTTAGTCGTTTTTCAACTTCTCCTAAACTTGACTTCTCACTTATGTAAAATTTTAACTACTTAATTACAATTCATCTTCAATAGTATCGTGTGCATTGTCTCAGTGTGCGTCATCATGCGTCACCTCTACCTTTAAGTAATAATTTACAAATTCAAATAACTTGTAGAATGGGTATTTGTTAAAGAATGAAGATCGAAGCTTTGTGGACGAGAAGATTTGTAAATGAGGTAATCTGTGGATGACTTTATTTTGATGGGTCAAAGTTGACGAAGATGAACAACTTCATGGACGAAGATGGAAATGAATAACTTGACAGTGCGCAATGGAGAGAGCCAGTGTTGGGGAAAATTACTACAACCTCAACAACAATAATAGTAAGAGAAACAAAGTGAAAGAAATTAAATCAACACACATGCAATTTACGTGGAAAACACCCCTCTCCACTAGGAAAAACTATGGTCCAAATCTCTACGAACTAAAATCAATCCACTATAATAATCAAAAATACAATCAGCAACCAACAATAATAGTCTCAAAGACAAGTACAATTATTTTTAGGTTCTAGTACAAATTGAAAAACCTAATCAATTTAGTACTCTCTACAAACCCAAGAGATACCAACACTGAATACCTGTTGATGATGATCCGGTTCCTCTTAGGTATCTCACCAAAATAGTTGTCGTCTCACACACCAAAACAATGGAGTAGACTTCTCTTTTTTTCCTCCTCTTTTATGGTTTTTACGGCATCGCTCCCTCTATAGCAAAAAAGGGTCTATTTATCTTACCATAAATTGGCTTCTCCAATAAGCCACCAAGACCTACCACCTATGGGCCAATCAAAGAATTTTTTACTTAGTGGGCCAACACTTGTAAGTAAAACAAAACTCACCCTTGCAAAACTCACAAGGCTAGTATTTGGGATTTGGGAAGATACCTAACATATTCCTCGCTTGACCTAAATAACTAAACGCCTCCACCTCATCCGAGAATCGAACCTTCTTCTTCACAACCTTGTCCCTTCAGATGTAATGGTCGTCCCTATAGTAAATGTTATTGTCGACCTTCCTCCCTTGCATCATAAAGCGGGCATCGCGGTTCACTTTGCACCACCTCCCACTACCAACATATCTATGCTGGTACTTTATCAATTCACCCAAGGAATTAAAGCTAGCACGAACACTTAGCACATACCTCACATTGTGGAAGGTTCAGGTCATACCATCATCGAGCTTCATCCTCAGGGTCCCTATACCTTGGACCTTCAATTTTGATCACCCACCATATTGATGTGGCCATACTCTCCATCTTGTCGCAAAGTATCAAAAAATGCTTGGTCTTTACAAACATGAACCGATGCGGTCAAATCCAACACTCAACTCTCTTGGTCCTCCTTCTCCTCACCATGAGTAACCAATAACAAATCACCATCAACGTCACCTATTACCACATTGGCAAAATCACCATCATCATCTACTTTAGTCTTGCTCTTCTTCTTTTTCATCAAATGGAGACCCTTTAAGTCCTCCATAATCTTTAGACAGTGACTTGGATGTAACCCTTCTCCTTACAATAGTAACACTCCACATTACTAAAGTCTTTCATGTGCGATTTCGATCTACTCCTTAAGTCATCTCCCCTTTTCTCTTGATTCCTCCCTCTCTCAAACTCCCTCACAACTAGTGTTCGATCACCATCACCCAGAGAACCTCCATCAGCATGTGTAATCATCCTTTCATTCTCCCTTAATACCGTCATAACTTCATCTAATGTAATCTTCTCCCTACCAACAAGCAACGTCATGATAATGGGTTGGTAGGACTTGGGTAGTGAAGTGAACAATAAGAGAGCTTGTTCTTGATCGGTGATTTTCTCATCCACATTCTTAAACTGGGCCACTAGTTGGTTGAAAAAATTAATGTGGTCCAGCAAAGTTGTACCTTCATCATGATACAACTCCTATCTCAAGCACAAGATGTTAGTCAATGATTTGGAGGCATACATACTTTGGAGCTTATCCCTCAAAGCTTTTGGATTCGTCTCAGTCAAGTAGTTATACTTGATCTCCAGATCTATAGCTAATCGAATCATACTAACCGCCTTCTTCTTCATTGATGCCCACTTAACATCATTCAAACTTGTCAGCTTGTCCACTTCTAAAGCCGCATATAAATCTTGTTATACCAATAAGACCTTAATAGTACTCTTCCACGTCCAAAAGTTTATTTTCCTATCAAATAAGGGAACTTGAAATTTGGAAGCTATGTTTTCACCTATGAGAGGAATTAGCAAAGAAAAGAAAAAGGGGTCATGTGTACTTAAGAGATTTTCCTCGGGCCGAGGAGTGTCCATATGAGTTCGTTGAGGTGTCTACACAAGAAAAAAAAAACCTCTTTTTTTGTCGAGAGTTCGGATTTCTCCACCGTTGTAGAACGAAAAGGAGGCATTGGAAATTCAAAGGGGGAGCCAGAAGCTTCGCTTCCAGTAGCTTACTGACTCTCCTAGTTTCTCTTCTCACACCAATTCCTCCCTAAATCAAACAAGCAGTAATTTTCCCTACACAAGGATCCTTCAACCACAACTCTGATACCACTTGTTAAGGAAAATTACTACAACCTCAACAACAATAATAGCAAGAGAAATAAAGTGCAAGAAATTAAATCAATGCACACGTAATTTACATGGAAAACCCCTCTCAACTAAGGGAAAAACTATAGTCCGAATCTCCACAAACTAAAATCAATCAACTATAATAATCAAGAGTGCAATCGACAACCAACAATAATAGTCTCAACGATAAGTACAATTATCTCTAGATTCTAGTACAAATTGAAAAACCTAATCAATTTAGTACTCTCTACAAACCCAAGAGATACCAAATACCTGTTGATGATAATTGGCCTCCCCTTGATTATCTCACCAAACAACTATCGTCCCACACGCCAAAACAATATAGTAGACTTCTCTTTTTCTCCTCCTTTGTTCTAGTTTTTACGGCAACGCCCCCTCTATAGCAAAAAAGGGTCAAGTCTATTTATCTCATCATAAATTGGTTTTTCCGATAAGCCATCAAAACTTACCACCTATAGGCCAATCAAAGAACTCTTTATTTAGTAGGCCACCACTTATAAGTAAAACAGAGCCCAACCTTGCAAAACTCACAAAGCTAATCTTTGAGATTTAGGGAGATACCCATCACAGAGAAGATCAAAGCCTTGTCATTGAATTAGCCCAGTTGGAAGCTGGACTTTAGGCTGCCGAGCATTTGTAATATCCTAGATTGTTATTCTAATATCATATTCTAGATTAAGGATAAAATTTATGCATATCATTGCTCCAAATCCTAAGAAATTTGTTGGATGAAGATATACCATTTGCATACTCCAAATACTCGAGTTTCACAAAAGTTGAAGAGAGTTAAATTAGTAGAGTTAGACGATTGTTAGTTCGATCATTAACTCTATTTGTCTAGGGTGAAATGCTTCATTGTTATTATTGACTTTAAAAGAGGTTAAAATCTCACCTCATTCTTTTGTACCTTTAAACGACATTTATGTACGGATAGCAAACTAGTGCCCAGCATCTACCGAAATACGACATGGAGAGTTCCATAGCTTATGTAGATATGCCTTTAGGCATGTATGCAATAACCTTCCTTGGAAGCATGTGTTTTTCAGAGTTTACAAAAACTTTCTGCCTTCTGTCATGTACTCTACTTCTTCAGACAGTCATTGGAGTTGATTCCATCAACTATATGTGGTCCAATGACTCTAGTTAACTACACAACCAACGATGGTTTTGAATCTAACCTGAAGATGGTTCAGTTCATTATCCTCTTCTGCCCCAATGGTTCGGTTCATTTTCTCAACATTCGCTTGGCCAAAATGGTCCAATATCAAACCATGTTTATGGCCGTGCCATGTGTACAGCTAATGTTAGAAACCAGGAGGCAGCGAGATACATAAACGTTGTCCTTCCAGCCAAGCAGCATTCATCTGGTACGACAATTGTATGTTGAGGTACTTCAACAACTTTGGACAAGCTGTGGAAAACTACTGCTTGTGTAACCCTCAACGAGCGAAGGCACCCGTAAGGTTCAGACGAAAGAAAATTCGATTATTTCGGAAGCTCAGCAAAGAAGCTGTCACAAGCTCTACTACTTATATGCACCCGGATAGATAGAGGTAGGACGTTAGGACGTTCTGTGAAGATTCATGGGTTTTCTCAATGCACTAAGGGTCTTTATGCCTCTGGTTGCAAGTTTTGTCTCTAATTTTCGAGTCATAAGCTTAGGAAGCGGTGTCATAAAAATGCAGGAGGTCGTTTACTTACAGCCAGCTGTTTTATTAGATTTGAAGCATACCCTTTTATGAATTCCTGATCTTTTAAAGATCTTTTGAACCTCTTACCTATGAATCTTTAAGATATGAGAAGGATAAGTCTACTAATTGTACAAATTGCATCTGTTTAAATATCATTGGAAGAAGTTCGTTCTTCCTTTGTTCCAATACATAAAGAGCAAAGGAACAAAGGATACGACAGATGCAAAGGGAATCTAATTCAAGTTATTGCTCTTCCTATTTTGTTTAAGACTCATGATTATCTAGGAAAATGCTTTGCAACTGCTATTTATAGGATGGGATTCAAATTGGACAAACAGGTTGTCTAAAAGAAATGTTGTATGTCACAATCGTCATTATTCACCAATGCAAAATTCAAGAGATTACAACAGTTTGGGAACACAGTAATACACCTTCAATCATCCTGGAATTGGCACCAGACTTCTTTGCCCTGTAGGATTTTGTCCACAGCATCAACAGAAAGACCAAACATATCTAATGTCCTTTCCCACACTTCTTCAACAACTGTTAAGTTTTCTGCTTTTTTGGATGGATTCACAAATCGACAGTCACATGAAACATAAGCACAAAGAGGCCTCTCCTTAGTCTTCAGTGACCTACAGTAATCTGGAATTTGTGGATCGGTTGCTGCATAAAGTGCACTTCTCGCACCTTCTTGGGCAGTTAAAAGAAAATATGGAATCAAATGATAACCGACTTGCATTGGCTTAGGTAAATCCCTAATGACATTCGTATTAGCAACTCCAGGGGATACACAGACTATACTAATGTCAATTTCTGGGGGTAACCATTGCTGTAGTATGCTGCTGAACATGATCTGCGCGAGCTTACTACTTGAATACGCCTTTGCACTTTTAAAGTTGTGTTGTTCCTTGGTAAAGTTCAAGTCATTTGGGTCAACAACACCCATGCAATGCATTATTGAGTTTACGTTAACAATTCTGCTTGGAGAGCTCTTTGCCAGGGATGGCAAAAGCAAGATAGAAAGCAATGCAGGACCTAAATGGTTTACTTGAATGTGTGATTCATAGCCGTCTTTTGAGAACTTTATTGACTGTCCAATTGAAAAAATTCCTGCATTGTTGATAAGAACTTGTACAGGTTTTGAACGCATATTCCATGCCTTAGCAAAGTTGACAACAGATTTCAGAGATAGAAGATCCAGCTCCATCACCTCCATATTCAGGTCACTGAATTCCTGCTGCCATTTCTGAATCAAATCGCAGGCCGCAGGTTTATTTCTAACTGCCATAACAACATGCGCTCTGGACAAAGCCAATTGCTTGGCTATTTCAAGCCCAATCCCACTAGTTGATCCAGTGACAATACATGTAACATCGTCGAGTGGAGGTAAAGGCAATGGATTTTTCAGATGCCTAGATTGTAGTCTTTGAATTAATATTTCGTAAGTCGCACGCGACCACCCTAGGAGACTATCCAACCACCATGGTCTTTCCTCCATCTTTAAAGCAAAAAAGAACATAAAAGACGAATTATACCTTCTTATACTGATGGACAAATTCACAGATGTGTGTATTGGCTCACTGACTAAAAAAGCTTGTTCCTTGTTAGTTCGTCTGTCACTTCCAGGGCAGAAAGATAGTAGTACTCTGCCTCTTGTGAACCTTTTGTAATCGGGTTCAGATCTTCTGTCCAATTTTATGGTGTCTTATTATGTCCAGTGAATCTCAGTCATTTATTTATGCGGGCCCCACATTTATTTATGTGGAGCCCACGCGGGATCTGCATAAATAAATGGCTGAGATTTACTGGACACAATAAGACACCATAAAACTGGACAAAGGATCTTATCCCTTTGTAATCCTATTAACCTCAACTCAATAATTAAACATCATCAACAAGTTTCTGAAAGATAAAGAAGCACTAGGAAAAGGAAAGATTTGGGAAGTGAATATATTCGTCAAATATGCAATTGCTTTGATGCATTCAAAGGTCCCAAATTCATTATAAATCAAATCCATAAAACAAAAATTCAAAATATTATAACATTCATTTGTTCATGTCCGATCAATGGCATCAGAATAAGAAACAGACCAAGTAGAACATACTTACCACAAAGTAAAGATGCAGGTATCAGGAATTCTCAAAATAAGGCCCGCTGAAGCAACGCAAGGATTTGCTTTCCAACTTTCACCAAGTTCTCTCGTGAATCAAATACAAAAACCATTCGACAAAATCTAACGAAAATCTCTATACCTGCTCACAGATTCCGTGGAAATGAAGACAACGCATATATCATGCCAAAAACATTATTGGAAGATGGTGGGTCAACTGCGTGCAAGCAAATATTAAAGCATGTTAAAGATATATTATATGCATTAAATAGTCCCATAATTATTTGACTTCTGCGTACAAGCAAGAATTGTAATTGACAAGAAGTCCATAAAACAAGTTATGAATGAATAACAAAGCCGATTGTGTCTGAGAATATAGAAACAGAACAATCTGGCTCTGGGATTTTGCCCTGAGACTGCTTCACAGCACTAGGCGACCAGCGTGGCAATGACTTGTAAGTGAAGAGTCCTCTTTGCCACAAGTCACAACACAAAATGATATAGGTTCTTTCAATTTTGCCCACCAACAAAAAAAAAACAAAAGAAAAACAGAAACGATGCATTGACTTCGTTGAGATCTGAGGTTGTTAGGTCGAATCATATTTCGTGATACTACGAGTTAATTTTGAATAACTTAAGCCCCTCTAAACCAAAAAGAAAATGTCCACGAGTTTCATGTAGAGATCCGCTGATCAACTAGCACGGATTGAGATACGTGAATGATAAACAAGTATCGATTGATTAGGTTTAAAAGTATTTAATTTTATACTTAATTAAAAACAATTGTTTCTTATAAATACATAGGAAAAAGAGAAGAAAAAAGAAAAGGAAAAAGATTATAAGAACTGTTTGAAAAAAACATAAGACAAAAATATAAACAAATAATTGTATAAAAAATAGCAATACTATAAATAAGAATAAAGAAATCTAAAATAAAAATAAAAAGATAAAGATAAAGAAATGTGAATAATATAAAATAAAGATAAAAATAAAATAAGTAGACAAAAAACAAAACAAATAAATTAATAAAACAGAAAAGCAATTGATAGAGAGAAGATAAAAAATCAAAAGAAAAGGCTCAAAAGATTTATGAAAAAAAAAGAATAACCTCTTTATAGATGATCCTTTACTCATATCCTATTTTGTCAAGATTTTCTATTTAGGTTCTAAGTTCTCGTTAAAAGAGTCATATCATTCATAATTACCTCCTTCTCAATTCTTCTTAAGTCTTCCTCTTTTTTTCTTATAATCCTTAAGTACAATGTTCTCGCATCTTCTTATTAAAGCGTTAGGATATTTTCTTTTAATATGTCCAGACTTCCTAAGCTTTGTCTCCCTTAATTTATCATCAATGTTAGTCACCGTTAATTTATGTCTTATCACTACATTCATGACCTTATCTCTTCTTATAAGGTTACACATTTAAAGAAACATCCTCATCTCCACCACTATTAACTTATGACTATACACATATTTAATGGGCCAATATTCTACCCTATAGAGTATGGTTAACTTAATTACTAAACGATAGAATTTACCTTTTAGCTTGACTGGTATTTTTTTCAAATAGATCTCATGATACACCCCTCCATTTAAGTCACCTTAATTTAATACAGTAAATTATGTCTTCATTTATTTCACTATTGCTTTGGATGACGGCTCAAAGGTACTTAAAATAATCTTTCTACAGTATAACTTTTGAATCAGTCTTTATCTCCACCTCTGATGTCACCCTACAACTCGAAAAGTTACACTTTAAATACTTAGTCTTGGTTCTGCTCAATTTAAATCCCTTTGACTTTATCGTATCTCTCTAAAGTTTTAAGTTGACATTGACACTCATTTATCTCATCTATTAAAATAATATCATCAGCAAACAATATACACTAGGGCACATCTTCTTGGATATTCATGGTAAGTTCATCCATTACTAATGCAAATAGGAAGAAGCTCAACAAGAATCCTTGGTGTAGCCTTATATTGATAGAGAAATTGTTATGAATCTCCTTATGTCGTCCTTACTCTAGTCTTAATACTTTCATACATAACCCTAACAGACTGTATATAGGTTATAGGAACTCTCTTAATTTTTAAACACTTTCATATGACTTCTTTAGGTACCCTGTCATAATCATTCTCTTAGTCAATGAAAATCATGTGTAGTTCTCGTTGTTTTCTCTGAAATATTCCATTGATCTTGTAAGGAGGTGTATAGTTTCTGTCATGGACCTTCCTATAGCATGAAACTAAATTGGTTCTCCGAGATAGTGCACCGTTTCTCATTCTCTTCTCAATCACCTTCTCCCATAATTTTATGATACGACTGTGTAATCTGATGCCTCTATAGTTATTACAGTCTTGAATGTCCCCTTTATTTTTGTATAAAGGAATTAGAATACTAAGTCTCCACTCATTCGACATTTTGATGGAGTTGAGAACCACATTAAAAAGTTTGGCTAAACAACTAATACCTTCTTCTTCTAGGCTCTTCCACAACTCTGCAGTAGCTCATTAGGTCTTACTGCTCTTCCACTCTTCATCTCCCTCAAAACTCCTTTAATTTATTCTCTTGTGATCTATCAACAACAACTAAAGTTATGATATTTTTCTTATGATTCATAAATGTCAATTAAGACAAAATTAATAGAATTAATTTTAAAATTTTCACAAAATATAATGATTTTTACGAGATTTAAAAAATAAAATTTTTTAGTGAAATTCATCAATCTGGGGTATCTATATCGTTTATTCTTTGTTTTAAAGTTAGAAATAAAACATCTGTGTAAAAATCAAACATTTGTGTAAAACAAATTTTCTAATAAATTTTCCTTCAATCATCCAAAAAAAACCCATAAAACTAACGGACTTTACTATATTTAGTTTGAGCAAATTGTAAAATAATTGTACAATTTTTAATTACATTAAATGAAAATTACGAAGACCAAAGTAAATGCACAAAAAGCATTCACAAGGCTTTTTTTTTTTCGGTTTTCTATATAACCAAAATCTGACCATCCAAAATTTCAGGCTGATTTTTAACTGAAATTCTATAAACTTATTATTAAAACTCAAATCTCTACACTTTTATACTGAATCCATGAGAGGATTTTTGTATGGGTCGTCACTCGACGTTCCCTCTTTTAGATTTGTAAGACTATCCCAAGTGTTTAGGTCCAAACAAGTTGAGCTTTTGGTTCAATTGGAGGGTGGCAAGCAATGATTCAGAATGACGTCTTTTCATTTTCATTCATCCAGCCCAAATTGCTGTCCATTGTATTCCAATGGGGGCCTGAGAGTATAGGCGCATAGGCCTCAATGGCTTTATAATAAGTGATAAACTACAAGCACAGAGCATTGAAAACGACATAGTAATAGTATATACATGTGGTCCGTCCTTCCTATTGTCCTATCCTATCTTATCCTATTCGAACATGAAATTGAAAATATTTTTGCGTGTCTTTCACGTTGTCAATGCTTCTTACGGTATCCGTCAACTCCCAACTAGTAGACCCTAGCACTCTTTTGTCAATTGCCCTATATCCAACGAACTTCATCCACTGTTTCAATTCCGGCTCTAACTTAAACAATACACCCACCAGTGCAAGACACCTCACCAATTTGTAATGTTAAAAAGACTTTGACCCAATAATGCTACTCAGGACCGACACAATTTAGACCAAGAAAGATTTTATATTTTATATTTAAACGGGACAAGAATTACCCATTAAATAAGTCATTCAAGTATGTATATGCATATGTCACCTAATTAATAATCATTATTAGTAAAAAGATGCCAACAGCATATAAGCCAGACAGCTTTTTTTTTTTTTTTCTAGTTCTATAATAACAGGAGGGACGACAAAATCAAAATCTTTTAATCGAAAGGGAATTGACATTTGTGTATCTGAACCCCAAATTGAAAACGTTTCAATGTTTCCAAATATTTTATTTGGTGCTGATATCATGGATGGCGTCATCTGTAACCTTTCCAGTGAAGCAGGCAGCCAGATGGTCGACGACTCGACGGAGTTGGCGTCAACTGTCAATTATAGTTGGTTGGGTCGGTCGTACAGGGCTCGAGTTCAGTCAAAATGACCTATGGGCCGATCGGTCCAATCTTTAAAGAACAGTCTCTCACCTAATGGCTATGTCAAGCCCAA
>JANITX010000005.1:9466344-9468844 GCA_027564395.1 Erythroxylum ulei
CCTTTGGTGTTCAATTCAAAAGATTGATAGAAAGGAAGTGTGGGTTCATTGAAATGATCCCACAAGGAAACCCGCTTACGCTTTTTGACTCCGATTAGGATAGTTGGGCTTCGAAAATGGGGCCCAACACAGTAGGTTTAAGATAACAAAATTGTTGAAGCAACTTCGAATTCCTTCCCCTGCGACTAAGCACTGTGATGGAAGAGATTGTCTCTACATTCATCCCATGTCCTCAAGCTCAGGTTTTGGTTTATTTGACCAAGAAATGTTTATATTCTTTCTATTTGGTATTTACCATTGTTATTGTATTTTTCTCATAAATTTGACCTTTATTTTTTTTATTTCAAAGGTGTATTGCTCTTTTTCTTTGGTGTTGTTGCTGATGAGTTACGGGAGAGGAGGATGGAAGAACATATCGTATAGCGTTTCAATTTGTTTTGTTTTATTCAAGTTTCAATATGTTAAAAGATAAGGATAAAGCGGTGATAGTTTCAATATTCTGTTTTATTCAAGATTCATTGTTATTGTGTTTTTTATAACAATTAGAACTCTATTGCATTTCAATATCTAATTTTGATAGTTGGTTATATATACTTTGTGAAGTTTTAATTTGTTGATCTGAAACACTGACAAGAAAACATAGCTATTTTCTGGAGCAAAGTTTAATAAGTGTGAGTACACCATTCTGCTGTTGTTTTGTTTCTGTGTATATGTATGGTAGTCATTTTGCAGTTGGTTTTTCTTTTGATCTATCTTTGCCCACTCTAATGTAGTTTGAGTGATTACTTTCATACTGACAAAACCTTTGGTAAAGCAAAGACAAGCTATTAGATACAAATAAGCATACAATCAACATAACTTGAGAAAGACTTTTTAGCATTTTGTCTTTACTTTTCATGTTCTATGTTATTCAAGGTTAACAGATAAGGAGTAGTATTGATCAATTTGTTTTCTGTAAAAATTAGAAATATATTAACAGTTGGTTTAAGTTTTCTGTAATATTTAGAACTCTATTTCAACCAATTTCTGATTTTTGATAGTTGGGTTATATATATTCTGATTTAGAACTTTATTTGTTGATCTAAACACCAAAAATGAATACTACCAAAATTTCAGTTAGGTTATTTGAAGTGGAGCAATTGCTGGAGCAAAGTTTAACAAGTGAGTAACATCTATTGGTTTTTGTGTATCCATTCTGCTGCTATTCCATTTGTGTTTCTTGATAAGTTTTTACTTTGATCCTATTATAAAACACAACCACAAAACTGAATCTTTAACTTCAGCCATGAATCCTGAAAAGTAATTAATGATAGCTTAGGTTTTTATTTCATTAAAATTTTGTCTGTGTTAACCAATTTTGTTCACTCCTATGGCTAAAGAACCTTAACTCTCTAAAGTAGTAGTAGTCTCTTTTGTCTCTCTTTGGACGTATGTGTGATAAAAAGGCAAGAAGTTGTAGGACAAGCTCTTCACCGCATATAACTCTAAAAAAGAATATAGCAAAATATAAGGTGAACATTCCTTATATGTAAAGGGAAGGGATCAACTTAAATCAACACCCACTTCAGTCCCTACTAATAAAAAAATTGAAAGATATTTTTTAAAAAATGAGAGAAATTGTGTGTGTGTGTGTGTATATATATATATATACACACACAATTTTATGCTTGTCATCGTCAATCTTTATTACTATTGATAATGAGAATTATTTAAGTTGTATACTTTTGCCCTAACAATAGTATACCCAATTTTTTAAATACTTTTTAGGTTAAATCATAATAGAGAATATGGAATCATCCTCCACTCGTGGTAAGTCCGATCTAGCATAGAATTATTTTTCTTCTTCTCAAGCATCTGATGGGAATATCCAATATAACTGTATGTTTTGTAGTAGAATATTTAAAGGGGGAGGAATTTTTAGAATCAAAGAACATCTTGTTAGTGTTAAGGATAATATTGCTTCTTGCAAAAAAGTACCACTTGATTTGTGTGATATGATTGGAAAATATTTGCAACAACAAGTAAAAAAGAAAAAGGAAAATAAAGAGGCTTATGATATATCTTTTGGAGATGATGAAACACCGTAAATATTAGATGAAGGAATAAGAAAAGCTACTATTGACATAGATTCTTATTTTCCATCAAGAACTACTCTTGGTTCTCAACCTAGTCTAAAAAGTTTTATGGTTAATAAGGATGTTGTTTTGTCATGTAAAAGAGCATGAGCTCTATGGTTCTATCATTTATGTATTCCTTTAAATGCTTTAATTTCACCATATTATCAAGAAGCAATTAATGCTACAACAACAATAGGTCCAGGATTTAAAGTACCATCTTATTTTAGTTGCATGTGCCTTTGCTTCAAGATTTAAAAAAGGAATGTCAGTTAATTGTGGATACATATAAATCTAGTTGGGAATCAATAGGACGCACTATTATGGCATATAGGTGGACTGATTAAAGACAAAAAACCTTGATTCTTGGTTTATTGTAATATTAG
>JANITX010000005.1:9473844-9483529 GCA_027564395.1 Erythroxylum ulei
CTAAACAGGGCCACAATCATTTTTCTCCCTTAATTTCTTAGCTGCTGGAGTAAAACACATCTCATAGGAGCATTTTTAAAAACAACTAATTGACTTTAATCTGCCAACTCAATCAGCTAATTACCAAACATAATTATCAACGATTTGACATGGTCAAACAAAATACCTCTTAATATGTCAAAAAATAGTTGATCAGCCATTTTTCCAAACAAGGCCAATGTCTACTTTATTTAAATTCAACCATATTAAATCTTCACCATTAGCTATTGATTCAATTAATGACATTTGTAAACTATTTATAAAGGGTTATTCTACTTTGATCAAAGATTTTTCAAATTAAGATTAATCAAGAATAATGGAATATTTTTCCTAATTATTTTATGGTGATAAATCATATATTAATCATTTAACTACCTTCATATAGTTCATGATATATCTAATAGCTACCAACTTAACTACCTATAATTAAAATAGGTCATAAGTAATATAAAAATATAGTAATCTCTGTGCAATATAACTTTGAAGATCTTAAATTAATGAATCACGAGTATAATTATTACAATGTGAATTTTTATAGACATACAATTAATGTTCCAAATAAATTTATAATATAAGATCAATTTAGTAAATTTGTTCTTAAACATATACCTACATGTTTATTTAAATATCTTCGTATATTAATTTATGAGATTAACTACTTTCTTTATGGAGAAAAATATAACATATTTTAGACTTTTAATATTCTATTAATGTTTAATTTTAATTAAATAATAACTAGAAACAAGATAATATATAAATAAACATGAAATTATTTACTATGTATATTTATCAATTTACTTTAAATATGTATAACATGCTTTTAAATTATTTAATCAATAAATTAAAACCTGCATAAACCAACAGCACACCCCACACCCCATTGACACTCTCACGCCACAATTCTTCACATTTTTATTCACAATCTCACCGTTCCTCTGTGGCCAAACTGAGTTTCTGCGACCAGACCCACGAAGAAGAAGATAACAATGCCTGCTGTGAGTCGAAACTGACAACACGTAGCACTAGCACGAGCACGAACTGCCGCACAACCGCAGCTAGTTTCCCACATTTGTTGTCTATTTTCTTCCTGGGTTAAAGGGTGTCTTCACCGGAACATTGTTTTCCGACTCAGCGACGTTTAGCGGCAGGATTCGTTAAGGGCCCGACACTGTCTGCTAGCTCCAACTTCATGTAAAGCTTCAAACTTTACCACAGTAATAGGAAAGCTTACCCCTTTTATAGGGTTGCCCAAATAAAGAAGTTATTTATAGAGTTTTAAGTCCAGAGTCCAGACCGCTGTGGCATTTGGTGAATGAGAAAGTATTCCATTTTATTTTTTCCATTTTTTTTAAGAAACTATTTTTTCCAATTTATAATTCAGAAGGAGAGAACTGACTGTGCGAAGTTGACAGCAGTAAAATCGGAATTAGCTGCATTCTACCTTGGAAAAGAAGAGATTAAAGTACAAGCAGGGACCCACTTATCCAAGCAACTTCCACCCATTGAATTGGTATAGAACGCTCGAGCCACAAGAAAGCATCTCAAACTCAAAGCTGTCCCATCTGTTAATGGCTTCAACTTCTCTAATACCGAAAACCATCAGTCCATTTCTCAGCACCCCACGTTCGGTTCCTATTCATTTCACCAAACCATCACTCTTCAACAACTCGGACCATCTTCCATGCACCAGGAAGCCATGCATTCGCACCTATGCAAAGAAGAAGAACCAATGGTTGGACCCTTTTGATGATGGTGAGGACCCAGACATGGAATATGGATCGCTCTTTGTGGATGGAAAGCAGGAGGAAGATCCAAGGCCACCTGATGACCCCGACAATCCATATGGGTTCTTGAAGTTCCCAATGGGCTACAATGTAGAGATTGCTTCTTTGGCCTCCAAAATTAGAGGTGATGTCAGGAGGTGCTGTTGCATAATTTCTGGTGGAGTTTATGAAAACTTGCTGTTCTTTCCTATCATTCAGCTGATCAAAGACAGGTAAAGTTTGTCTGGACTTGGTTCATCTTCAATATTTTTGTTTGGAATTTTATGTATTAGGATGTTTCTTGTGCTGTTCTGTTTTAAGGTATCCTGGTGTTCAAGTGGATATGGTGGCAGGAGAAAGGGGCAAGCAAACTTATGAGCTGAACAAGAATGTGAGGTGGGCTAATATTTATGATCCTGATGATGAATGGCCCGAACCAGCAGATTATACTGACATGGTTGGATTACTTAAGGTTAGTGCGTATGCTCTACTATTGTCGGTACTAAAATCTATTTCTCTGTTATTTGGTACAAATGTATACACATTGCAGGCATTTAAGATGCTTTATATTTGAAGAACTTGACTACTCCACTAGAAAATTATATGCTAGCTGTTACTTTCAGTTGCACTGATTCTTCAGATTATGCACGTCATTTTTCATAAATCATGAGCCGCTCTATCAGGTGATTCCTCTCTTTATGTTTCATGTTTACGAATCCATATTATCAACCTGGGCTACGTTGTAATTGGTTCTGCCATGTGCTTGCAGAATAGGTACTATGATTTGATCTTGTCCACGAAATTGGCGGGCCTTGGCCATGCAGCATTCATGTTTATGACATCAGCTCGGGATAGAGTTAGCTATATTTATCCCAACGTCAATGCAGCTGGAGCAGGATTACTTCTATCAGAAACATTTACACCAGATGGCCTGAATTTGTCAGAAGGTGGTTATAACATGTAAGCTGATACAGAACACTGGCACATTTTCATTCTTAAAAGAAACAGTTCATGAGATACTACTTGACTGAAACTCTCTTTTACACCAAGAGACGTTCTACAATTCAAAGTTCTTAATTGTAATCTTTTCGCGGACTCCTGTCTCCCACTTAGCTCTCTGGAGGGTTTGCTTGTTTACTTTCTGCTTGTTGAAAAAGTGTGGTTTCTGAGGTTCACTTGAAAGGGACAGAATACGATTTTCTTAAAGACATTGGATTCCTTTGTTTTAGGTACCATCAGATGGCTGAGTGGTTAGGAAGGCCATTTCGCAATGTTCCAAGGCAGCCAGTGCCTCCCTTAAAAGTTTCGATTTCAAGAAAGTTGAAAGCTGTTGTAGAAGCAAAGTATAGGACAGCTGGTGCAGAGAAGGGGAAGTATATAGTGTTTCATGGGATAGAATCAGATTCAAAAGCTTCCATGCAGTCTAGAGGAGACACTGATAGCTTGCTGCCACTTGAAAAATGGGCATATATATTCGATGCTGTAAGGTATGGATCTTTGGCAGGTATATTTGTAATGACTTGATTCTTCTGCAATTCTGATATCCTCAATAGTTGTCGTTGATAGCCCAAAGATGGACTTCTTTTGAGTAATGTGCCTTGTCACTATGGTCTTTCAAGTACAAGGCATCCAAGTTATCGATTCTGAAACAACCTTTCCTACTGAAGCGTTTTTTCTGTTAATTTGTCAATAAAATTGGAATCTTCAGACATAAAATTGCTAATGTGTTGAAAACAGGGGATTTAAGCCTGTCTTTGTGATTCCTCACGAGAAAGAAAGGGAGAATGTGGAGGAAATTGTTGCAGAGGACATTAGCATTGTCTTCATCACTACTCCCGGACAGGTGTTTTGCTTCATCCTATTTACTTTCTGGCTTTTGACCTACCTATCTTGTTCCTTTTCTATTAGTACCAAAAAAACTACAGAAAAGTGAAAATGAAAAAGATGATTTATTCTTTTTATGGAAATAACTGTACTTGAAGGATATATTACTCCTGAGGTGTGACCCGAATGTGATGAAGCAGTACACACACCCTACTTATACTCTCTGTGAAAAAAAAGGTTCTGTAGAGAAAGAGTTATTACAAGAGAACGTCTTGAATCATCTTTGATCTGCTTGTTTCAGCTTGCTGCTCTTATTAATGACTCGGCTGGGGTAATATCTACAAACACAGCAGCTATCCAACTTGCAATTGCTCGAGAGAAACCTTGGTAACTTTTTTGCTAATTAACACCTCTTTCACTAGCTCATTCTATATTTTATGCCCTTTCTTTTTCTTCTTTAGGGTCTTTTACATTCCTTGTCTGCTCTTGAAATTACGTTTTTATATCATAATTCTTCAGTTCTGTGGAATACAATATCAGAATGACGCATATTTATCAAAAAAAAAAAAATCAGAATGACGCATGCAATTTCTGTTCGTCCAACTCTAATTAGTGTTATGCTGCCACTTTTGCAGCATTGCCCTGTTTAGCACTGAAGAAAAAGGCAAGCTTTTTATTCCTAATGCACAAGAGAAAAACTGCACTATTGTCTCGTCTCAGACTGGGAAGCTGAAAGATATTGATGTGGGAGCTGTGGAGAATGCAATGCAAATTTTTGTCATGTCCCTTGCCCTGGTCTAGAAGATAAAGAGGATCATTTTCTGAAATTATGGTTTTAGCTTCATTCCTTCTGAACCCCTCATCAACTTTGACTTCCATACTAAAAGTCCAAGTACCAGAAGTCCATATCATTTGTATAGGTGCCAATTTGTGAACTAGAACTTGAAAATATGCAGAATGAATGAGGAAAATGAGTAATTCCAGATATCACTAAATATATTGGCTTTAGCAGCCTCAATTGCTTCATAAGGCGGAGTATTTTGAGCTGGTAAGGACCTCAGCATACAGTATTCACGTTAAGTGGTGAAATCCTGGCTTCCATGGATGAGCTCTCGTACATAAGCGTCCGTTTCTAGAAGCAAATCCATTTTTACATATATATTGAACCTACTCAAGCTAATTATACAACCTCCAACAATCATAATTGGAGTACAGCACAATGAACATGGCAGCACACGCTATAGCGTTACAGACACAAGAGAAAGTATGGATAATCTATTGAATGGCCCATGAAGCTTCAGCATTTTAGAGTTATTAATATACGAATATCAAGGAACTGGCGTTACCAGTAATCTCAAAATTGGGGGGAAAAAAGTTAACGCAGTACAAGGGACAGGTGTCCAAAATTAAGCTGCCATTTAACTAGAACTAAAAGACTAGTAAAGGACCTTTCCATTGTCTATCCATCCATAGCATACTGTTAGTGATTTGTAACATGTCAGTTCAAGAGAGAGGCTTTGCGCGTGTGGCCAAATCCTCCTTTGATTCCAAATGTATCATGAATACATAGCCCAGAGACCACAAGAGAATGTATTGGATAGGCACCCAAGAAAGGCATGCAAAAAGACTCAAAATGCTTCCAACATACTGAGGATCTTTTATAACTCCAAAAGGAAATTCTGTGACCCAGGGAATGCTCTTCCCAAAACGTACACCATAGTAAGTACTTGATTCACCAAGCAATTGATATACCCTGCAAAATGAAACTTTTAGCACAAACTACCAAAAACAGAGATGGATGCAAAACCTTCACACAATATGCTAATGACTTTATCAAAGCAACAGTTCAAAGCTAAAATAGAAAAGTCTCTCAGGTCAGTTTGCAGGTTGGGAAATGGTTTAAGCAAGTCCACTTTTCACTAAGCTGCTAAGCTGGAAGGTAGTTATTATCGGAATGCAACTTAATGATCGTCCAATAATAGTTGAACGGGCTATGCTTTATGGTAGGTCAAGTTAATCAACAGAAAAGTAGCATGTGATACATCTTTGCCTCTATAAATAGATGGACGTGTGAGAACACAATCTAAAACAGACTACACATCTGAGTGCGCACTAGTTGAAATGGTTTAGCCAAAGTAGGAAGTAGGCCTCCAGTGGATTGAACGACTGAAAATGGAGGAACCGGGCCTTGAAAAAGAAATTCAGCATCACCTTATCGTACAATTGTTTAGCTCAAAATACAAGGCAACTTAGAAAAGAATCTACGAGGTCAGCCATAACTAATTAAGAATTCAAGCTTAGTTGAGATGAAGGGAAACCCTGTGGAAGAATCAAAGTGCAAAAATTAACCGCAAAATCTGGCATTAAGAATTCGTAGCTTATATACATTAGTAAGCTAGGTTAGAGCAACAACCATTACTGCTTTATGAGTAAGCACACTAAACATGAGAGGAAGATCTCTACAGCTTCTGGAGTGGATTGGGAAATCACGAATACAAAATCGATTTAACTCTACGATTGTTGAATCTTGCAGATGTAACCTGAGTCCCATCATTCGAATATGCAGGCTTTTCTGACTTAAACAGACGGGGCAGTGGAATAAATAGGATATAAAAGAACACACATACACATAAAGCACTACAGATTAAGACGTTAGCCAAACATAACGCAAAGGAGTGGTTTTTCTTTTTTTATAATGCCCACCGTTAACTATGTGGGCTTTCAAATCAAAGACAAATATCACTGCAAAACTATGGAAAAGGGTCCCTATTCCAAAATACAATCCACCCAAAATCAATGTCAAACAAAATCCAACATGAACACTAGTAACCATTTGACACAATCATCACTGACCAACCATAAGCATAAGCGGGAAAAGGAAGCAAGCACAATTGACAAACCTGAAGTTGAGGAACTGGCCAAAGCCAAAGAGAGGCCAGAAGTAAAATGGTGGAGGCCAAGAGGGAGAGGAGACAGAATACAGAGAAATTAACTGTAACAGTTTCAGAAAATGAGAGACATATGCCATAACCTTACACGGGTCTCTCCCTCTCCCACAATGGTTAACCCACGTCTGTGGTCTTGTCCAAAGCCAGTAATAAAATGGGAATGGAAGCAATACCCCTATTGCCGCTAAAACACCCATTTTAATTCCCAAAGCTTTTGTCTTTCTGTTGAGTCGGAAAACGTTTGCAACTTTCGATTTTACAAATACCGTCGATGTTCCGGTCTTGAGTAACGGTGGCGACGCGTATAAGGGCTTCGCGGAAATGGTGGGCTTGGCCCTGAATCAACAAATTCTAGCAAAAGTCAAATGGGCTGTAAGATTCATGATGATGAAACCATGACATGGCTCGAGTCCTTTTCAAATTCAAACCATAAACCTAGTTACATGGGATTAAGTTGACGAACATCTGATAGTTGGATGCATTTTAAATGATATCCCCTACTAACTAACGTAATGGATAAAGCAATAACTAATTATACATATAATTTTTAATCTAAAGAATTTGCAACAATAATAACAACAAAAAATCCAGTAAAAATGAAATAGTAAGACCCGAGATTAGATTTAAAAAGATTCAGCAGTACGTAACCTTACCTTTAATTAATATAGAGTTTTTTTCAAATGACCCACGTAAATATAAAGAATTTGCATAATATCATTTAGACCAGCGCACTTTCAAATTATTTGCAATATATTGCTCGTATAATTCCGCTACAATGTAAATGAAAAAAAAAAGATTGAATAATTCTTCTAATAAAAGTTAATCTTTAAATTTTGATTTTGTCATTAAATAGCTTATAAATCATTATTTATACTCAAAAGTTTATTAAACATTTATATAGATAATAATTATTACATTGTTGCATAAAATAAAATAAAAAAGACTCGTGGATCCACCTAAATAACGAAGCCCTAGTAAAAAAGTTCTGCTAAATGCGAGATTTAAAGAGGTTCAATATACGCTACGCAGCCTTACAGAGAGGATATTTCGTAGCTAATGGATGAACCTCAATTGCTATATTAGCTTCATCATTAATTATTCTTGTCAAATATGTGAAAGCATGAATAAAGGGATTACGTAATAAGGGAATTACTTTCGTATCACTTCTAATAGGTTTATTCCGTTTGTCTTCGAGTATAACAATCACATAAATTCCACAATTCCCTCTCATGCAAAAATAAACAATTCAAAAGTGTGTGCTTTCAGTAAAGGCAGACGGATTTGATTCTCAATATCGTATCGGAAATGAGCTTCATCAAGAAAATGGTCAACAACCCAGAATATAATTGATTGCTCACATATGTACTAAGGTCATATGCGTGTTCTGAAGCTTAAACGTATTTATTGCAGCACTAAGAGCAAGAAGACTATTAAACAGTTGTTGTGTAATACAAGCTATGTTAATAGGTTGTATCCTTTCTAAATTCTATCTGATTTTCCATTGAGTAGATCCACTTTTGAGACATAGCTATAGATCGTGTGGACAGCACCAAGGCTGAGAAAGAACCTAAGATTATGCTAGACATGCAGACTGTATCTTTGTGGTCATGGAAAAGTAAAAAAGACAATAGACGAAATCTCTAAAGCTGGATTGCACAACGTGATGAATCATATATACACCTTCACTGCATGGAATTTTGCTCTGTAATTTTCCTCTCCTTTGTTATCGGAACAATTCTGTTAATAAAAAAGACTATGTATTAAGACTATCTTTTGTTATCTCATACGAACATTCAATATTTTCATTCACTTTTACATTTCCTTGCACCATATATTTTATCAGATGACGAAAACCTACACACACGAGCATGTTTAATTATATTGCAACATGAAACTTAAGTTTCAAGTCAATAGTTATTCCTTGATGAACTTGTCTTGAAACATGAACTCATTCACTAACAGGCAGAGTTTATAATATTTTGAAGGAAAGAAGCTTTTTAAATCTTTAAACTGTGGCGTATAAAATATGTAATTCGATTAATTTTAGTTGGTAATAAATTAAATTTGAAAATTATATTTATATGCTCCTAAATTTGACATTGAGATATACATATCATTTATAAATTAAAAAATGAGAAAAATTTTTAGTGATAAAATTAAAATGCTCCTCAATTAAGCACTGACATCTTGAAACAAAAAATTATAAGTTCATATTTCAATTTATAATAGCTAATAGAAATTTAAATCCTTAATCTCTAAAAATGAAAACTCATATAATCTGACAGTAAAGTTTAGATTTTTCCAATTAAACATTTTTTTTTCATTGTGGTGTTGATGAACCTGTAAGAAAGAATTGATAGGTGTTATAGGATTGCACTTTAATCTTATGCTCTTGTAGAGGTCTAACCAAGTTATCTTCCTACAAATAACTTAAAAAATAATAGATAATACTAGGATAAATATTATTTTCTCCTAAATATGTATAATGCAAGTAAGAAAACAATGGTTTCAAATCAAGCCTAGATGCTTCTTGGGTAGACAGTAGGGATTTAAGTTTTCCTTCTCCTAAGTTTTCGAAAATATAGTTTTATAGCCCTCTTATTCTAACCTGAAAGCATAATCAACAAGGTTAGAATCCTCTTCTTTCTCATTGAATCCTAAAGCCAAACTCATTTTTTAAGGGTCACTATAAGTAACTTTAGGAAAGTCATCATGGGCAATAGAATTAATAATATCCATCTTATAACAAATGTGATCAAGGGTAAGCCCTTTTAAAGGCTTGCAAATGATGAACTCCTTGGCTACATCAATTTCTACACCTCTAGTATTCATAAATAGGTCTCCTTTGAATGATGGGAACCTTAACATCAAAGGATGGGAACCTTAATATCATACTCATATTTATTTCTAAAAAATTCGGAAGAAAAATGAATTTTCATACTTTAACAAATAGTCCATTACCCTAATTGGGTATCTGAAGGAATTGTAAGTTAGTTAGAGTCATATTGTTGGCCCCCAAATTCTTTTCTCATTGAGTATGATTTAAATGAATTATGAGATTTGATAGATTAATTTTTGGAGTAAATTATCTATGTCAAGGTTAGTAGGATT
>JANITX010000005.1:9483629-9497133 GCA_027564395.1 Erythroxylum ulei
GCTGTAAAGCTCACCCCCTTTCATCCCCATCTCCAGGTAATCATGAAGGAGATCGGATGAAAGAAAGACAAGACGTTCGTTCGTCATGTTTGTGATTGTATTTTTATTTTGGTTTAAGATAAATCATTGTAAAAATAAGAGCTTAGGCATATGTTGATTTTTGTGGGGATTTCTGTATCTTTTGTATTTTGGATTTTGATATTGGGATTGTATATGGTTTGGAATGCCATGAAGGTTTGTAACAATTATTTTTATGATGGAAATGAGTTCTGAAATTGTATATGGGCTTGAGTTATGAATTTGTGTATTGAATTGAGGTATGAATATGACTTGGATATGGATGAATGTGATTGAATGTGATATGGGTTTTAGACAGGAGGTCCGATGTTACTGATGTTTGAGAATTATTGAAGTACTATGGGTATATGAATGTGTTTGTTTATGTTGGGATTCCAGACAGGAGGTCCGATGAATTGTGATGATGGATTGGAAATATGAAGTGCTTTTGTTTATGGTTTAAATTGGTGATATATAGACATGTGTACGTCTTGATGGCAAAAGAAAAATAAGTTTTTGTTTAAATTGATGGTTATGATTCGCATGAGGGATAAAATGAATTGAGGTTATGGAATTGATGAATTCAAAAGGGGAAATTGAATTTTTGCTTGATTAAAGAATGAAAAAAAATTACACCGTTTTGGATTGGTTTAGACCGATTGTCTTATAGTTTCCAACGTGACACGTTTGTTTGTTTAAAAAAGTTTGCGTTCTCAGATGTCGGAATTTGCCCTTAAGTTTGATTGAATCGTTTTGGTTTCTTTGATGCTAAGATTTTGTAAATCCGTTCTTTCGATTCCTCATCCGTTCTTTTATTATTCGTTTTGCTTTTGGCCCTTTGCCTTTCGCTTTGTGATTTCCGCTTTCCGTTTTTTCGGTTGGGGTTCGGTTCCAAAATCGAGTCCCAACATAAATACTATACACCCAAATAATTGCAGCTATAAATTGAATATCATATGATTAATTATATTGAGAAATGCTCCATTATGGATTAATTTATGCAGGAATATAAGTACCCCTTCAAACCTTTAAATGGTGAAAGATTTTTGTCATCATATGAAGGTATAGAACCTCAAATAGTATAGAGGATGTATGGTGACCAAAAAATGTAGACCAAAAGCTTTAAACAACCAAAGATAGAAAGATGTCTACATACGAGAGAATTGTGAGATATGTTAAGTGTGATATTAAAGGACATAAACAAAAAAAGTGTAAGCAAGAGGTATGTCATTTAACTTTCATTATGATATTGCATATCTCTTAGTTTCTGGAAGCATATTAACCATTAATAATTCAACAAAGGAGAGACATTATTAAAAATAATAAACAAGCCTAATAGGTAGAAAACATAATCACCCAAAGTTCACAAATAAGAGAAACAATCACCCAAAGTTAACAAGTTGAACAAAGTTGCTTGTATGGAAAAGATAAAGCAAAGGTAGAGGATCACAAGCCAACAATTAGATTGAGCTAAATGTAAATATTGTTCCTACAATAAATAAGATAGATGTAAATGAAAGGGAAGCTAAAGGGTTTCAGACTTGCAGGTTATGGAGTAAACTACAATAGAATAATTGGAGCAATGAAGTATCATATAAAATTTTATATAGTTTGATTTCTTATAACATTTTTATAATTAGACACATTATATAAATTGATTTACATGTTGGATGTTGACTTCTAGATTAAATCTATGACTAATTATGCAAAATTGAAATTCACAAACAAGCACTTCATGATATTATGTCATTACAATCCGTAAATCCAAAGAAGAGGAGATATAGATAATGCATATATTTTGTCTTTATTTTTTAGCATTTAAGATGATACTACTTTCTTTTGAAAATATAATTGGATTATAATACGAGGTAATTATTCTAAACAAGTCATTGTTATTATTAATGTTATTCTAATACTATCAATATTTTAGACATATTAATTTTCTAAAATGTGTATATATATGTATATGCACTTCTGATGATATAGTAAATTGGAAATTACTCAGCTTTCCTTCCATGTCATCAATTAAATACTATTATTAACACTACCCTTATTAATATTTGAATTTCAAATTACAAAACACACTATTTTATATGCTACTTAAAGTTGTCACTTGATAATCGAATTGAAGTAAATAAATTAGTTAATACTATTTCATTCAAGATCGACAAAAAGTTTAATTTATTAATGCTAATTTCATATAGTTAGCATAATACGAAAAATCAATTAATTATAATAAAAAATTTTAATTAGGGTAAAAGATAGGGAGCGCCTTTATGGTTCAATTTTTTAATTATTTTAAAATTTTTTGAAGAAAAACTCTTTTTCAATTTTCCAAAATATCTATTTTCTTAAACTTTGATTAAAAAATAATGACAAAATGTACGTCTTATAAAAATCACATATGGATTAATCAAATACTGCTCACATGGCGATTGAACTTAACTTTTAAACTCAAATCGAACTAATAAATTTGGACTCAGATAAAGTCGAATTTAATTAGTTTGGGTAAGATTTAAAAGGTAAATTAGATTACTATATTAGTGATATTTGATTTGTTTATGTATAATATTTATATCTTGTGTGTCACACTATTATTTTTTAATTGAAGCCTAAAAAAAGAAGTTTTCTAAAAGAATTAAGATTTTTTCTAAAATAAAGGAAGATTTATTTCTTTTACCCTTAAAATTATTATCTATTTTGAACTCTCATTGATTGATTCATTATAATTATTAGTTTCTCAAATGATAGAGAACGAGCTTCTTCTCCAAAATCCTCTTAGAGATAAAGTTGTATTTGGAGAAAACATTTATAGCCCCTTTTAAGAAAAGGACAGTGTGTAAGTGTGAAAGGTTATACTTTTGCCCTGAACTTTTTAATAAACATTTTCACACACTGATTGAGGCGTGTGTATCTTACAATCCATCTAACGAAATTAAAGTTTAAGGGATTAAGTATTTAAAATACTAAAATTCAGGCAATATAAAGAGGGTGTTTGGTAAATAGCTTTTTAGCTATATTTTAACTGATTAAAGAATAATAGCTGTTTGTCGGGATTAAGTATTTAAATTACTAAAATTCAGGCAATATAAAGGGGGTGTTTGGTAAATAGTTTTTTAGCTATACCTTAGCTGATTAAAGAGTATTAGTTGTTTGATATATACTTGTTTAGTTAGGAGCTGGTTAGGTTGATATTAAGTATTTAAAATACTAAAATTCATGCAATCTAAAGGGTGTTTGGTAAATAATTTTTTAGCTATATTTTAGCTTATTAAAGAGTATTAGCTATTTGACTATATCAAACAGCTAATATACTTGTTTGATTAGGAGTTGGTTGGGTTAGCTGATTCAACCCAAACAGTCATTTTTTGAAAAGATACTTGAGAGTAGCTTTTCAATCTATCAACTAATAAAAATTTTATTGAAAGACAATTATGCCCACAAACTTATTTCAACCTATCTGAAATGTATGAGATTAACTATAACTGTTATCTATAAATTCATCAAAACGGCTACATGGTAGCTTAAATTGACAAGCAAGATGTTATCATCAAGTAAGTTTGCAGACAATACAAGATATAAAACTAGAGATGAGTTAGATTTTGTTGTTGTTGTTGTTGTTATTATTATTATTATTATTATTTTATGTTTTATGTTTTTTATTAAAGTTATAAACTTAATTTTTGTAAAATTAAATATCTAAAATCTAAATTACTATAAGAATATTTAACAAAATACTAAGATATATAATATTCATACCCTTATAAATATTTTTAAAGTCATATTCTTATAAATTATTTTACACATAAACAGTTAATATTAAATAACTAATTTTACCAAACATCAAATGACAAATAGTTAATACAATCCGTTGATCAAATCAACTGATATAATTAACTATTTGATAATAGGTAATAGAATAAATTAACAGCTGATACAATTAATTGAATTCCAATTATTTGCCCCTTTATTTTTACGTTCAACATGAATTCCTGAAATTAATTTATTTAAGCGAAAAGTAGGCACCTCACTGACCATAGGCTGTCCCCTTCCTAGCTAGTGCCATCATCAGCTCCAAGCACTACTTTGTCCTCTACAGGTGTCCTTTTGTTACGTGTTTATGTTTCTTGTTTGTCCTCTAACAACACTGACCATCAATCTAAAATTAGGTCGAGTGGCAGACAAACAAATCCTTAATAAGGAAAGCCTGTTAGAGCTGTTGGTCCTAATTAGCTTTCAAAATCAAGAGTTCCCACTTAGTCTCTTGGCCAAAGAAATCCTTGGTCCTTTGTTTGTGGCACTACTAGTACTACATCTGAAGCGATGACTTTTTTTTTTCACTTTCAGATTAGAGTTGGGAAATCTTGTTAGTCATTACAATTTCAGGCATATAATTCAGCTTCGGACGTGTTTAGGGTAGAACCTAAGAGTGGACTTGGCCATTTTATTCTTCTTAAATCATGGTAGGGTTTAAGCAATATGACAAATTGCTAAGATTTACCGGTGAAACTTCAGTGCATCATCTTATCTATTGCCAGATATAAATAATAAAAAAGCTTCTCCTTTTTACTTTTTTTAGTAAAATATTATAGATTATTTATATATGTGTGTTTTAATAAATAAATATAATAAACAGATTCATTCTAATTTGATAATACTACGATCACAAGTGAAGGGAGTTTTAATGCAATCGGCAAAGCTATTCTTTTATAATTATAAATTTACAATTCTAATTTATAAAAATAATCTGTTTGTCAAAATTAAAAAAAAAACAGCCACATATAGTTAATATCTCTTCCTTGTTCTTCGCAAAGCAGGAAGGCTTATCCAAAGCTAGCCCACGCCCAGCCTTGAGGGACTGTCCACATGTTAGCCGAAAACGTGGAGCTTGGCATGACTCTGATCACCTCTATTCCTTTACCATAATAATTGGGCAGTAACAGCAAAATATGTATGAACCTCCCTTGTTTGTTAGTACGTACTACTTATCAGTATTGGAGGAACGCTTCCCTAGGAATAAAATATATTTGCTTAAAGAATGGAAACCATTATCCATTGAGGCCCCGACGGCCGGCTCAGGGCAAAAAACAATCAAATAACACAAGCATGCATCCATCTGTTACTACCGTAAGAATTGATATTCCTCTGCTATTATTGTCTTATCGCAAGAAAAAGGGAAGCGATGCCCTGTAACTGGTGAGTGCAGAATTCCATCTCTTGAAATCAATGAACTTAATAGCAGTTTGTCTCTTAGAAAAATAATAGAAATAAGGCTGTTCGATCACTCCAGAAAACCCCTTTAGTTTAATGTTAAACACATTAGTTTAACTTCTAAAATGTCTATTGCAAAATCTTTCTAGAACTTTTCCTAAAAGGTCTATTCATCTTCTATTAAGGATTAATTAATTATATATAAATAGTTATATTTATTTTAATTCACATGTACAAATAAACTTAAAATTATCTATTTACTTTAAGCACATAATTAAGAAAGCATTTTAATTAGAGATAGAAATGGCGAATAAGTTTGCTGAATTTAAATAAAATTTTTAGAACTAAATGTTTTTCAAAAAGTATTGTGTTATTTAATTTTTCCTTTTTAATATACTTTAACCAGCACATATTATATATTAGTATATTGTAATTCATAATTATCATAATTAAATTATGTAAGATTGGATAGTTTTACAAAATATCAAAAGCTTAACTTTATTTTCTTAGTTCCTCAAAATTTAATATATCAAATATATAATTTATGTATTATTTGAACAATTTTTTATATTTAGAAAATTATATTGATCATACTTAAAATTTTTAAAGTTGGACTTAAATAAATTTTATTTACTTGGGCTAAAAATTTATTCATAAATTATCAGTTCAATCAATTAAGTTTAGATCTAATATTTAAAATTAATAGAACATACAATTATCAACTTGATTTATATCCATAATTACAAATTGCTACAATTAATGCATGGATGAAAGAGTAATTAATTAGAAATGTTGACTTTTATATGTTCTTAATTAGCACCTTCTCAACTAAGCGTTCAAAGAAGCATTATAGAGATTAAAAAATTAATATTTTCATGAATAAATATATAGACCTTAGTCTTGACATTATTATCGTCATTATATACTATAATCGTCAGCATCAACTGAAACAATTGACGATATAAAGAACACGGATCTTGTGAAGCAATAATTGTAACCATGTCTAATACTTAATTATTTTACGGTCGAAGAAGAACAAAATACATTTATCTTGCGGCTATTAGCAAGTGTCATGGAGAGAATGTGAATGAATAATATTAAACTAATGTATACGGCATATCTAGAAAAGAAAGTCCCACTGAAATGGTGGAGATGCCACACCAGCATTCTCTCCCACTATAAATATAGATGGAGATACATAGTGAAGATGCCAGATACAAGCAAGAGCTAGCTAGCTAGCTAGGACGTCCCAACACACTTACAAATTTTACACATATATCACCTTCTACACTCACTTTGTGACCATACATACAATTTACCATGTCAGTGAAAGTAGCTGCAGAGAATTTGGCAATGCTGAAGGAGAATATGGCGGTGGTGAGAGAGTACGACGAAGAGAAAGATAAGGAGGCGGTGGAAGAGGTGGAGCGGCGGTGTGAGGTTGGTCAACATGGAAAGCCTACACTTGTCACTGATCTTTTGGGAGACCCTCTTTGTCGCATACGTCACTTTCCATATCATGTCATGCTGGTAAGTGGTAATTATTCTCTCGAAACGTTAAGAGTAGTGTACATATTAATTCGATATGCAACATTTGCATGCATAGGCTCCAAGTAAGTTGCTGCCCTATTCTCTATTGGTGAGTATTAGTAAAAAGGCTGCTCGTAATAATAGCCAAGTTGAGAAGATTCAAGAGTTGCTCTCTTGTCTTTTTAAGGAGATTATATTAAGTTGATAACAAAAACTTGTGATAATTAACAGGTTGCAGAATATGGGGAGGAGAAAGAGATAGTGGGGGTAATAAGAGGCTGTATGAAATCTGTGACAAGAGGGAACTCAGTTTATGTGAAGCTGGCTTATATTCTGGGACTCAGGGTCTCTCCAGCACATAGGTCTCTCTTCTTAATTTCCTTATCATTACTTACTTTATATGCCATACACAAGGAAGCCTGTGAAAGCTAAATGTTACTTTCACCAATTATCGTGTCCTTCATGACTAAAACTTGTTTACTTAATAAAATTTTAAAATATGAATTATGCCAATGAAATTTATTAGAATTCATCGTAATTGTATCAGCATTATTCATGATTATTATAATAACTAGTAACCCGTAATTTAAGAATTTTATAGGCATTGACGAGTCCAAACCTGGTATGAAGATGATTTACTTTTTCTTTAGTGTTATTCTTTATATGGTCAGCTTATTTGGTGCAACGAACCATTGCTCTTGCCTTTTCATCTTCTAGTTCTACTAGTTGTTGTCTTTGTTTCCTATCTCTCTCTTCTCTGGTGCA
Source organism: Erythroxylum ulei (assembly GCA_027564395.1). NCBI lineage: Eukaryota > Viridiplantae > Streptophyta > Magnoliopsida > Malpighiales > Erythroxylaceae > Erythroxylum > Erythroxylum ulei. Next base: position 9,491,193 of record JANITX010000005.1, read on the forward strand.
TTTTTCACGGCTGCTTTTGAGGGTTCTGATATTATATATACCGGAACACCAATTTCCCACCCCACAAAAACACGATTAGATTCGACCATAAAGAGAAAACGTTTGTTCCTCGTATCAGGAAATAGAAACGAATGCAATGCTAGCCTGTCATCGACACATGTCTCCAACAAAGGGATGTTTTTATAAATAACTCAATAAAGCTCTTTAGACAAGACAAGATACGTATGTCTTTTACTTATTCGTTTGTTTTCAGTCGGCAAGTGAATTACTTCTTTAGACTATTGCATACTCACCACTGTCCCAGTTTCTATCTTAAATTCTCTAAAGAGTCAGCAGCAAAATAAAGAAGAAGAAAAAAGAAGAAGAAGAGGAATAGACAAAGAGCATACATTGGATGTGACGTCAGTGATCATGTTGTCTTCAAACAAGCTAGTGCACCTTTTTCTAAATTTCTTTAACATTTCTAACCATGCAACTTAATGAATTTAAGCACTTTGGCTCTCCCACATTGGACAATTCTCAAGTAACTTTGCACATATTAAATTGATTCTTTGTTTGTTTCAACAACGTGGGCATGCAGGATGCTTGGCATTGGCACCACTTTGATTCAGAAAATAGAAGAATGGTGCAAACAGCAAGGGGCAGAGTACACTTACATGGCCACAGACAGCAGCAACAAGCCTTCAATCAATTTATTCACCAAGAAATGTTCTTATACGAAGTTCAGAGCCCCTACCGTGTTGGTGCAACCTGTTCATGCCCATTACAAGCCATTAGGCTCGGGCGTTGCAGTCATTCAACTCGGTCCAAGAACCGCTGGAATAATTTATCGTCAATTATTTGCCAATGCAGAATTTTTTCCAATGGACGTTGATAAACTTTTGTCTAGCAAGCTCAATTTGGGCACTTTTATGGCCGTGCCTCAAAAATCCCTCAGCAAATGGGATCCAAAGACCAAGGTTCTTCCTTCAAGTTTTGCTGTACTTAGTGTGTGGAACACCAAGGAAGTGTTCCAATTGCAGGTCAAGGGTGCGTCCAAATTGACCTACGCATGTTGCAAGAGTACAAGGTTGTTGGATGGTTGCATGCCATGGCTAAGATTGCCATCGTTTCCTAATTTTTTTAGACCATTCGGTATCTATGTCTTGTATGGTTTACACATGGAAGGTGAAAATGCACCAAGGCTCATGAAGGCTCTCTGTGCATTTGCACATAACATGGCTAGAGATGATCATGGTTGTGGGGCCATAGTGGCTGAAGTGGGGCCAAGGGACCCTGTTAGGAATGTGATCCCACACTGGAGAAAGCTTTCATGGACTGAAGATGTATGGTGCATTAAGAAAGTTGATCATTATGATAATAACGAGAAGCAGAGGCTGGGTGAACCCGAACCCAACTGGACTATATCACACCCGTCATCATCGGTGATTTTTGTTGACCCGCGTGATTTTTGAGGATCATATGCAACTCTTACACATCCAGAAGAAAAATGTTCATATATAAACATTCCAAATTTTCCTTTCCTTTTCAACAAATTGGTACAAAGCTTTTAAGGTTGTTCTTCTCAGGTGATCAAAGTTCACAAATTGAAGAAGAATTATAGGTGAAAGCAATGTACCAATTCAGTTAGTTTATATACACAATTGCATTTTCTTTTCTTTCCCACTTCCTTCTCCCGTTTAAATTAAAAAAATGGTTGTAAAATGTTTTAGCTAAGCGACCAAAGTTAATTTAGAAGATAAAGGTGAAAGCAGTGCAACAACTGGACTGCAAGTGTTATCCGTGAATCTAATGTAATTATTTTATCCATTACAGCCTAATTCATAAAAAATACTTCAAGAAAACTGGAAGTAGGATTTTGGTTTTGTAGTGGAAATCGTCACAAATTGAGGAGGGGATAAAAAGAAAAAGGAGGAGAAGTGGCCACTCTTACATCATAGTTTAATTTGGGCATCCATGCCACAAAAGCGTAAGTTAGTGTACATCCTTTTTTGCTTTTCTGAGAGAGTGAGAGCATGTGTCGTCAACTAGGCAAATGGGGCATATAATCTTTTACAAATTATCCTAAAAATCAGCACACTTCCAACTCTAAACAAATCATTAGCGTGTCAAGTTATAAGCAAGTTGTTTCTGGTCCCCACCTACACATTCAAAGAGAAAAAGCTCCACTCCTTTCGGCTAAAAGCATCCCATTGCACCAACCACGTATCTAAACAAAACTTAATGAGAACAGAAAACACGACACCTAAATCAATGTAAAACCATGTGAGTATACACAGCATAATCCATTTACATATGTTTCAGACGCCAACTTTAAGCTCCACTAAGAATGCTCCCAGCCTAACGTGTTCTGGTTTTGGGAACTTGTGCTAACACGTGTCGCAGGTTTAGCTCAATATCGGATTTGGGACCACAGAAGTAACTACATGCAGGGTTCCTAAGTCCCAACTGCTACACATAAATAGACATACAAGTAATGCTCCCACCACTTTGAGGTCCTCCTTTCAAACGTTCATTTATAGTCCCTTTTCCTCTTTCAAATGTTAATTTATAGTCCCTTTAAATTGTTTAATTCACTCAATAATAGGACACTTGGGGCTTTCAGCAAATAACGAGGTAATGGCTGTAGTTAAGCATTATTACCGATAATATCCAAGGTTATGACTATTATTATGGTCATTTTGTTGTCACTACTAAAGAACCTGATTTTCACGTGTCCTTGTGAAAAATTCTTTGCTTTTATTCCACTTGGTGCCAGTCCGGGCCTACGGTGTTGATAACCATCTTGAGCACCGAAAAGACTGAACACTTTGCTAGAAATTCTAAGAGCAGAAAAAAGCTCAGTACAAGAACAGCACTAGGATTGAGCAATTCAGAACGGATGATCATTCTAATGGGATAATGTTAACATCAATATCAAGTCGCATGGATAACAACAGCAGGACTCTTCAGCAACTTCCGTCCTGATGACCTGAGTTTAGTTAAAATAGTAAGGGACATTGCACCAAATTCCAGAAGGCGTGCGCTTTCCATATAAAATGTGCATCACTTCATCGTTTGCTGCCTGAACTAGTGATTTGGTAATTACATCGTAGAAGCTTTAGCGAAACTTGAAAATTTCGAGAGTTCATCTTGTAAAAGAGCTTGTGGGTTACCTTGTTCAACCTAGCACAAAAAAAGAATAAGAAGTTTTAGCTATTTATGCAATCTGAAGTAGTTACATCTAGGTTCTGTAAGCTAGGGGGTATCAATAGCGGTATAGCAAATGACTTTATGAACTACACACATGATTGACCCGATAACTTGCAAATTTTGCAGCCACACACCTCTCAAATTCTCATTATTGATGCTGTGCCTTACTACAAAGAAGGCAGATGTGAAAATTGAAATAAATGAATAAGGAAAAAAAGAAGAAGAAAACAAGGCATACCAAATTCCCATGATCCAAAATGAGGATGTTGTCCATACTCAGAACTGTCGAAATGCGATGAGCAATTGTAAGCACTGTTATGCCGCTGCATTCACTAGATATTGCATTTTGTAGTACTGAAGCAGTTTGAGTGTCAACATTGGCTGTGCACTCATCCAAACACAGTACCTGAACATGAATTGTGTTATAGTTATTAACATTAATACTTAGACAGAGATCAAAACAATAGTGTCCCAGAATTCGGAAATTTTTATACAAATCTATTTGTCATGGTATAACAATTGCCATGTGATCTATATTGTTTTGAAATATTGAAATTGCTCTTTTAAAGACTTAATCCACTTCCTAAAAACTACTTAAAACACCATGATTTTATTGAATACATTTATTTTTGAAAATCAACAGAACAAAGATTTTCAAAGCATAGATTCCCCGAAGAAGCTTATGTACTAAAACTAAAATGGCACTAGTACCGTTATTGGATATTGCTAGTCTATTTAAGTGGCAATTATTACTCCACGAGACATGATATCAGTACTTGTACCTTAGAAGACTTGAGAAGTGCACGTGCAAGGCAAAGAAGCTGCCTTTGACCAACAGAAAACGATGATCCAGATTCTCTTACATGAATGCCCAATCCACCTGCTGCTTCTACTTGTTCCTTCATGCTGCATTTCTCCAGGGTCTCCCAGATTTTCAAGTCACAGCTCATTTGAAGTGGATCCAAATTATCCCTAAAACAGAAGATATGCATTACCAACTAATTACTAAGCAAGGAAATATTGTAACAGCTCACGACATATTCCTATAAGCAGACCTTAATGAACCTTCAAATAGGAAGGGACTTTGAGGAACAATAGCAAGATGTGCACGAAGATCTCTAACAGGAATATCAACTATGTTAAGACCATCCACCAAGATACGACCACTTGATATAGGAACAAGGCGGAAAAGGGCATTCAAGACACTAGACTTCCCAGCACCTGTTCTTCCAACAATTCCAACCTACTTGTGTGCAATCAACATGAAAAACCAACACGTGAGAATGTTCTACTTGAAACATAAAGCATGAAGCAGTTATCAAATCAAGCGTTGGATTAGTATGTTGTCTTTTAAGCCAAGATATGAATCATCATGTTGGCTTAATCTCAATCCTTCAGTTCATAAGAATTGTTAGCATTGATTACTCCCGGATAATTTAAAGAAACTTTGAACTATTCTCCCAACAAACTATTTCTTTGATAAAAGCTAAACTGCCCACTTAAATATCGCACTGTAGAAACCTAATCAAATATATTACCTCCAGCCTAATCCTAAGACTGAGGATTTAAATGTTCTGACCTGCATTCCTCCTGGAATTTTAAATGTGACATTGTGTAGTGCAGGTGGCAAAGATGGCAGATATCGCATCGTAACATGTTGAAACTCTATCAGTCCTTGGCGTGGCCAATTAGGATTCAGGGATTGGCATCCACCAAGCTCTTCTTGAGGGATCTCCATGTACTGCAGAAAGTAGAATTCTGTGAGTAATCAACAGGGAAGAACATGCTGGACATAATGATCATGTTCACACCTGAAGAGCTCTCTCAACAGAAACCATCTCCTTCTCTGTTTCAGTGAAGCTGGTCAGGAAACTTCCAAGTAAGGACACAATTGGAGCAGCATAAGATAGAGCCAAACCTACCTGTAAAAATAGTTGATCTTATTCTGCATCTGATTTTCACAAACGAGGAAGTCCAAGTGCACTCTTTTGAAAAGTGTGATGAGGTGAAGGATTAATTCTATTGCTGTGTTTCTCTATAGAGTGTATAGCTACATATATATACTAACATTCAACAACTAATTAGGTAACTACAAGATGGGATCCTTATAAATCAAGCCCCTTGATCTTGTAACAGTCACAAAACCTAACCTACAGCTATATAATCAATCTATAACACTTTCCTTCAAATTAGAGCATAGATGTTAATTATGTCAGCTTGTTATATATATACTTGACCCAAATTCTAGTTAGAACTTTTGTCAAAATATCTCCAAGTTGTTCTCTAGTCTTCACATATTTTGTAGAGATCAAGTTTTGCAGCATTGTTTCACGAATGAAATAACAATCAATTTCAATATGTTTAGTTCGTTCATAAGACACAAAATTAGAAACAATATGCAAAGTAGCTTAGTAATCGCACCACAATTTTAGTAATATCGAGTCTTTAACACCAATTTTTGTTAGCAGCTGATATATTCAACTTATCTCACACACCGACTTTGACACAGCTCTATATTTAGATTTTGCACTGGACTTAGATACAACAATTTGCTTCTTGCTTTTCCATGAGATTAAATTTCCTCCAATAAAGACACAATAGTCAATAGTAGATGTTCCATTAATCTTGGAACCTGCCCAATTTACATCTAAAAAACACTCAATGTGAATATTTGCGGAAATATTGAATAGTTGTATTTCTTTTCTATATTTCATCAGTACACAATTACATGTATATATAGAAATAGAGC